>CM034242.1:33259432-33859432 GCA_019916065.1 Vitellaria paradoxa
GGAGTTAAGATCCCAGATAGAGGAGTTGAGTTCTAAGGGATTTATCTGACCTAGCATTATTTACAGCTAAAAAGGATAAAACTCTCAGGATGTGTATAGATTACCGAAGGTTGAACCGGGTCATGATCAAGAATCGGTATCCTTTACCAAGGATTGACGATCTGTTCGACCAACTGAAGGGTTCGGTCATTTTCTCAAAGTTTGATTTGAGATCTGGTTACCACTAGTTGAGGGTGAAGTAGGAGGATATTTCTAAGACGACATTCAGAACTCGGTATGGGTACTACGAGTTCTTGGTGATGCCATTTAGACTGACCAATGCTCCTGCCGTGTTCATAAACTTGATGAACTGGGTGTTCAGAAGATATTTGGACAGGTTTGTAGTTGTGTTTATTGATGACATTCTAGTTTATTCCCGATTAGAGGAAGAACATGAGGAGCATTTGAGAGTTGTACTTTAGACCTTGAGAGATCACCAGCTCTATGCTAAATTGAGCAAGTGTGAGTTCTGGCTTAGGGAGGTGAAATTTCTCGGGCATGTTGTTTCTAAGGAAGAAGTTGCAGTTGATCTGTCTAAGGTTGAGGCAGTTATGGATTGGCAAAGACCGAAGACAATTTTTAAGATTCAAAATTTTCTGGGTTTGGCAGGGTATTATCGAAGATTTGTCCGTGACTTTTCAAGGTTAGCTAGGCCGATGACTAAGCTGACTCGAAAAGGGGTTAAGTTTGCTTAGGATGAGAAGTATGAGCAGTCTTTTTAGGAGCTAAAGAAGAGGCTAACTACTGCACCAGTGATTGTGATTCCTGAGAGATGATTAGGTTATTCAGTTTATTGTGACGCATCAAAGGAAGGTTTAGGCTGTGTGCTGATGCAGGGTAATAGAGTAGTAGCCTATGGGTCTAGGCAGTTGAAGACTCACAAGCATAACTACCCAGTGTATGATTTAGAGTTGGCAGCAGTTATCTTTGCTCTGAAAAGTTGGAGACACTATTTATATGGTGAGAAATTTGAGGTGTTTTCTTACCACAAGAGTTTGAAGTATCTTTTCACTCAGAAGGATCTGAATTTGAGGTAGAAGAGATGGATAGAGTACATGGGGGACTACGATTTTGAGCTCCAGTATCACCCTGGTAAGACAAATGTGGTTGCTGACGCACTCAATTAACTGGAAGACTCATGGTATTTTAGCAGGTCTTACCGTGTGAGAGTGGGAAATGATGAGAAGCCTTAGTGAGTTTGATCTGGAGTTGCAGGAAGATGAGGGTCATGCTATTTTGTGTGATATGGCTCCTCAGCCAATTCTATTGAGTCGTGTGATAGAAGCTCAGGGGACTGATGTTGAACGTGAGGCGATTCGAGCTAAGCTGCTGAGTCTTGATGAGATGCCAGGATGGGTGATTGGTGACGATAACGATTTGAGGTATTTGGGGAGACTTTTCATGCCCATTTTTGCTCGAGACATAGTTTTAAAGGAGTTCCATCACTCTAAATTTATAGTACATCCTAGAGGTACTAAGATGTATCACGACCTGCACCGTCAGTTCTTTTGGGCATGTATGAAGAATGATGTGGCAAAGTTTGTGAGTAGGTGCCTTACTTGTCAGCAAGTTAAGGCTGAGCATCAGAAATCGGCAGGTCTTTTACAGCCTCTGCCAGTGTCAGAGTGGAAGTAGGAGAACATTACAATAGATTTTGTTTCTGGCTTACTGAGATCACCGAAGGGCCATGATACTATTTGGGTGATAGTGGATAGGTTGACAAAGTCAGCTCACTTTTTGCCGATTCGATTGACTGACCCTATGGATGTCTTGCCTAAATTATATGTCAAGGAAATTGCGAGGCTTCATAGAGCTCCTGTATCCATTGTCTTAGACAGGGATCCACGTATTGCTTCTCGATTTTGGCAGTCTCCAGGTGGCTATAGGGATAGAATTGTTGTTTAGCACTGCCTTTCATCATCAGACCGATGGATAGTTAGAAGGTACAATTCAGATTTTAGAGGATATGCTCAGGGCGTGTGCACTTGATTTTCGTGGTAGCTGGGAGAACCATCTTCTTTTGATTAAATTTGCATACAATAATAGCTACCAGTCGAGCATTGGGATGGCTTCTTTTGAAGCTTTGTATGGTAGATCGTGTAGATCTCCTATCTGTTGGGTTGAGGTTGGAGAAACTGCAATGGTTAGGCCTGAATTTGTGCAGGAGACAACTGAGAAGGTCAAACTAATTCGACAGAGACTTGAGGTAGCACGAAACCGCCAAAAGAGCTATGCTGATAAGAGACGGAGGCCTTTAGAGTTTGAAGTAGGAGATCATATGTTCCCAAAGGTTTCACCACGGAAGGGTTAGTTTCATTTTGGGCGCAGGAGGAAGTTGTCCCCAAGATATATCGAGCCTTTTGAGGTTTTGGCTAGGGTTAGAAAGGTGGCATACCATCTTGCTTTGCCACCGCAGCTCTCAGGAGTGCATGAGGTGTTTCATGTGTCCATGCTTAGGAAATATAACCCGGACCCTTCGCATGTGTTAGACTGGAATGAACTTAAGATTGATTCAGATGTAACTTATGAGGTGAAACTAATTGAAATTTTGGATTCTCAGAAGCAAGTGCTACGAGGGAAGACTATCCCCTTAGTTAGAGTGTTATGGAACATCATGGCATTGAGGAGTCGACTTTGGAGCGAGAAGCAAATATGCGGAGTAGGTACCCTGAATCGTTTCCTTAATTTTCTTTTATTTACCTCCTAAATTTCGAGGACGAAATTTTGTAAGGGGGTAGGATGTAATGATCCAATTTTTTTTAATATAATATATATTTGTGATTGTAATTTGTTATTTAAATTTAATAATTTATAATTTTGGTATTTAATTTTAAGGTGTATTTAAAAATGATTAATTTTTGGTTATATTTGAAAAAAAAATTTATTTTTAGAGAGAAGGGTGTAAGTTTCCTAAACCTATGGGGAGTAGGTAAATAATTAAATTGGTTAGGGTTAAAATTTTGTTACTATTTGTATATATATTGTTGTATTTATTTTATAAATAAAAAAAAAAAACAAAACCCTAGAGAGAGGGAGAGGAAGAGAAGAAGAAGGAGGAGGAAAAACAGCGATTGCGATCTTTTTTTTTTGTGGGCTGCTGACTGATTTGTTCTTCCGTTGCCAAATTTTTTGTTCTGTTACAGAGGTAAGGGGCGGAACTTCTAAATGCATTATATATATATGTGTAATATCTATATATCAAAAAAGGATGTTCTGCGAGTTTTGGTCTAGATTAGCAGTGAATTAAATTGTAAGTATATATGCACATATATGGATATATGGCTGGCAATGATGAGACGTGATGTGAATATAATTATATATAAAGATATGTGTGTGTATAAGCATTACGTTGTCAGATTGCTTGAAATTAATGTTTGGAAATCAAACACGTGGACCTAAATTCATGGATGGTCAATTGATTGCTGGAAATCAAATTACAATTTTTTTAATTGATTCAGACGTAATGATTGAGACCTAAAGCATTAATTGCCAATGTATATATATATATGTGTGTGTGTGTGTGTATATCTGTCAGTAATCCATTAAATGGATATTCGGCATCCACTATTTTCAAGTAAATTGGTTAAAATTTTAGACAGAGGTGTCTGTAGATCTGCAATATATATATATATATATTAGTTAAATGCATATATATTATATATGTATTAGAATGCATATTGTCTAGAATATATTCAGATTGTTTGAATGTGATACTTGATTATTTGATTTGTTCCTGTGACGTAATTGATATTATGTCATGTGATTGCATTAATTATTTAAACTAAAAATCCCATGTATCTTGTTTTTACCTGGAATAAAAAGAAAATTTATATAATGTAAATTCAGGGTGAAATTAATAATATGTTTTATTTGGATTGAGGGGTACTAAAAAAAAATTGGGTATACGTACCCAAGGGTTGAGAGTCCTAAAACCCACGCGAGGGTGGTAATTGAGTCTAGTAGACTAGTAACCTACGAACGATGCAGATGCCTAAAGGTGGCATATTATATTCCTATGGCTTCGGCCTAAGAAGCAGATATCGAAGGATGGTGTATATTGGTTGGGTCCTGTTTCTACGGGACAACTAAGCAAATATCAATGAATGATGTATATTAGTTGGGTCTTGTTTCTACGAGACAACCAAGCAGCAGTACCTTGAAATTAAATTGTTTTTCTTTGATGTGTTGTGTGGTGTTGAAACACAATTAAATTGTAACGAAAATAAATTGATAAATTAATTTAATTTTCTTTCTTGAGTTTGCTGTTCGTGCGTAATTTTTTCACTTAGTGATATGGTAGGACATTACTGCATTTATATTATTATTAGGGTTCCGAGCACATGTGGTATTAGTGCTCACCCCCTTACAGTTTGTGATGTAGGTAATAAACTTGAGTCAAGTGCTGGGCCTTTTGAGCATAGGATTTGAAATTTTATTTATTTTATGTAATTATTTTATACTTTAGAGGTTTATTTTAGTGGATGGTAACAAACCTTTGTTTGTGAGGTGAAAATAAATTGTTGATTTATTTAATTTTGAGAGATTATTTGGATAGTTTTGGAGCTTTGTTGCCTAGTTAGTTTTGACTAAGGCATTTATTTAAATTCAAAATTTAGTTTTATTTATTTTATTTTCTTTGCTCCATAGTGTGTGTGTATGGCTCTAATGTGGGACAGGAAAAATGATTAAACGGTGTAATATGTGTTATTTCTTCACGTACTTGAGTTGTGAAACCCGAGGCGTGACAAAGGAAAAAGAAATGGAAGACACGTGATTCTCGGTTAACTATATCTTCACGTGATTCCCGAAAAATAACTTGCGTAACTTAATTATAGAAATAAATGGTATTATTAATATATTAGAAACTATATTTAAAACAAACTCGTGGGACCCACTCAAAAGTGTGACCTAATTACAAAACTTTCTACACAAATATGACTTAAAAGCATGCAATACTTTTTTTTGGAGTGACTAATAAGTTTAAAAGATTGCAAAGCATGACTTAAACACAATTTTCTAAATCTCTTCCCCCGGGAGGAGGAGGAGGAAAAAAAAAGGAAGGGACAAATAACAAAATTGTTTGATGGATGGAATAAGCCATCTAATTTTTTTGAAGAAAAAGTTAATTAAGGTTGATGATTAAAAGATGAAAATGGATATTAGGAAACATTTTGAGACTACAGATAAAATAATAATTAAAAAAAATTACTCCAAATCCGTCCAATGTGTCTAATTAATATAGATTCCTAATTTTGCCAAGCAACCCTACTAGTCCATGTTATCTTTACATTGATATTTCTTGTAACTCCTATCTATCTGGTAGGGTGTTCCCCGGGGGGGGGGGGGGGGAGAGAGAGTGTGTGTGTGTGTATGTGTGTGTGTGTGTGTGAGAGTGAGTGAGTGAGAGTGTTTAAACCACATTTATTGGGTAAAATGTATCCCAAATCGAAAAATCAGAGCAAAATAAAGGAGTATATATACAACTCATGCTGGCAGCAGGTGCCCCTGGAATGAGGAAGTCACACAACGGTTATATTAACGTTCTACTTAATGACCTAAGTCCCCCGATGAATGTCTCGATTTGGGCTCCCGATTCGAGAGATATGCGTAAGTGGTGCGAAAGACCGACCTCGGGAATATCGGATGCGATTCGGGAGACCATCCGCATGGAATCGCAAAAGGATACAACAGACCAGGCGAAATCGGACCCGGGAACATCGGAGACGATTCGGGAGACCATTCGCATGCGATCCCAAAAAGATGCGAAAGACCATTCTTCGCATAGTTCCAGGAGATCGCGCGTAAAAGATGCGTCGCATGGGAGATCGAATGCGACGTCGCATTCGATAATGCTCGGGAGAATGCTTGGGAGAGATCTCGAAAATAATGCGTAATGCTCGGGAGATGATCATCTCGAAAGTAATGCGGGAGATCGCAGGGAGATCGACGCCCGGAGAAGACCTGCAGTTTCCACCCTTCCGCAAATTTCGTCCAGAGATCTTGCGCCTCCAGTTCCCACTCTTCCGCAATCTCCGTCAGGATATGCTCTATGTAACCCTTCCTCAAGAGTTTCTTCAGGAGAATCTGTGAAAAATGCGCGTCCAGCCCTTCCAAAAAGATCCAAAACAACTGACACGGAATGCAAATTAACTAAGCCCCTCAGAAAAAGTAAATCTCGTGGACCATAAATGGTCTTTTACGAAAAATTAATAAAAAATCTAAATTTTAAGATCAGAAATATATATATACATATATAAATCTTGGTTTGTGAACCATAATAAACCATCAATAATTTCATAACCAATAATAATAATTTTTATTTTTAAAGTAAGAATGTATACATTGGGAGCATTTGGAGAACAAAATTAACACAACAAAAATATAAAATTTTATTCCTATTCCATTGAAATTTACAATCTTGTGAATGATGACCAACTTTCAAAAAAAAAAGAAAAATTAAAAATTATATTTTACTTTTAGGATCTTTTATTCCCTATACTTAAGATAAAAATCACTTGCACTCTCTTAACTTCCAAAACCTATTTTTGCACCTCTTATATTTTGAACTAAAGTGAAATTTTGAACGGTATTAAATTTTTAAGTGAAAATGCAAAAACGTAGTTTATAAAATCGTATAGAATGTAAGTGTAGATAACATAAACTATATGAGGTATAAATGCAATCTTGAGAGTCATTTAGAGTCAAAACCGTTATTTTTTACGATCCTTTTATTTTTGTTTGATAGTATACAGCAAATTTTAAAATTGTATCAACAAGATCAAATATGTAGAAAAATTGATCAACATGCATCAAAATAAAATAAACTAGGTAGATCCTAATTTCATGGTGCAATCACAAATAGATTAGGTGTCATTTGGTTTATTTTTCTATTTTCTGTTTTTTTGTTTTTGTTTTCTATTTTCTGTTTTGAGCTTATTTTTCATTTTGTATGTTTGAAAATATGGAAAAGAGCTCAAAACTCATTTAGTTACTTGTGTTTTTAAAATTTATTTTGAAAATAGAAAATGAGTTTACACATGAAATGAAAAATGGCAAAAAGTTGTTTTGAGAGTTTTTAACTAAAAAACAAAAAAAAAAACAAAAAACAAAACAAAAACAAGAAAAAGCTCAAAAAAAGAAAAACAAAGCAATTTCTATTTCCTCATTTTGAGATTTTTAACACATAAAACAAAAATAGAAAATAGAAAATAGAAAAGTAAACCACATGTCACCTTAAAGTATCAAAAATTTTCAAACTACTTATATATACGAATTCAAAGAATATCTTTGGAAATCCATCATTTGATCTTTCGAAAGAAGTTTATCCAAAAAAATATTATATTATTATTTTTTTGATGAGTCAAAAAAATATTATATTATTTATGTAAAAATAAACAAAAACACATCGAGCAAATAACACTTTTGTTGGGCTTATATTATTACCTGTACTTCCAATACTGTCTGAATCGATGATGCAACATCAATGATGCAATTTTCATCCTTTGCTCCCTTAACTGTATAAGGTAATCGATTAAAATTTTTAAAGAAAAAGAAATATATTATTTTTTTAAAAAAAATTAAAAAGTACGTTATGGTTTGTGAATCACAATATTAAAGAGAACTAATTAAAAACAATGATTTTGTTTCTAATTAGTTGACGTTTTCTAATACTTATTATTTGTCAAGTGAAATGGTGAAAGCTACACTCACCTATCAAACCTGGAAATTCTATTCTTGACCAATGCATTCCGGTGAACCCAATGTGTAAAAGATATGAACCTTCATTTTTGTTATCTAACAAGTCAGGATGGACATTCTGATGACAAATGAAAGGATTGTCGTCACGCACAATCTGGATTCTAAATTCTTTTACCTTCCATTGTTTCATGCTTGCTATCCATATATTCACTTTATCCCCAGGTCCCATCAGCTGGTCTTCTATCTTCCAATTGCTTAACCATGTTACATCTTCATCTTCAATGCCACATATGTTAAATGTCGGAGTATAGGACAGCATTAGATATCTAGTCTCATTATTTACCACAATATAATCCCTAAATTTAGTACTAAATGGTTTATTGTAAGATTCAAAGATAACACAAATGTTGAGGCCTCGGATCTTGATATTAGGAGGTGAAGACGAAATTATAAAAGATAAATATGATCTTCCTCCACTCTGTTCAGCAATCCAATTAGGAATTACACTCCCGCGAAGAAATATGCTGTATATACCATATTCGTACAGTCCCTACACCATTCATTAAATTCACAATTATAACCATTATTAATTGAATGAAATGTAGAAAATAAGTTTTGCGCGTGAGATGAAGAACCAGAGATAGAGAGAGAGAATACCTGAAGTACTGGAGCTTTGCAGTAATATAAATTATCCGTTAGGAGATTAATCACTGTAGGTTGCTGAAGTATTACATTGGAATCCAAGTCAACCAAACCTAATTCCTTTACCATTTCTGAATCAATTGGTGCTAGCTTAAATAATCCTTGGACCTCGGCTAATTTTTTACAACCTTTTGCATAGAAAATTAGTCCATAAGGATGGTTTGGTAGATTTGTTAACATTTCCAACGAGCCGCAGTCATCGAGAAGCAGAAGTTTTAAACTCTTTGGAAGCTCTGGTAGGCTACGAATTGGATTTCGACTTAGAAACAACTCCCGTAACATGCACATATCAACCAGATTCTGTGGAATACGATCACTAGAAAGATTACAATTGGAAAGATTCAAGGTTACTAAGTAGCGTGGTAAGGAATTCAATGAGAAACGAAAGGATTCGGGGCTTGAGGAGGATGATTGATTTATTCCATCTGCAAGAAACACTCTCAAAGATTCCATCTTTCCAAGGTCAGGAGGAAACCATTCAAGTCTTGAGCAACCAGAAACAACTAGTATAACAAGGCATTTCATCTGGAAAATTTTCATTGGAAGATGCCTCAGATTTTTGCAACCTTTAAGATTCAACAAAAGTAAGCTCTCCAGTTTCCCAATTGATTCGTGAAGCCTAGCCAAATTTATGCAACCTTTAAATATTAATTCTTCAAGATTGGGGAGCTGTGAGAAGTTTGGGGAAATGGCAAGGTCATGGCAATAACTAAGGTTGAGGATTTTCAACGAATTGAGCATCTGTCATAAAACAAATTAAGAAATTAGTATCCAACAATATTATTATTGATCCCAAAAAACAAAAAGATGATAGCAAAAAAATAGAAATTGAACAAAACTGTGGTTTCCTTCCAAAATTCTTTAAAGTTAAACATTAGATGAACAATATTTTAGCTAAAAACATCTTTAAATTTTGAAGCCATTTATATTAAAAAAATATATACATCCCTCATTACCTCATCCCATTCTTAAAAGTCATATACTAACTAACAAGGGAGTTTGGTGCATCTACGAGAAATCGGCCTAACAATTAAGATTATGGGTTTTCAATAACCACAACAACTGTCACCAGACAAAGGAAGATAACTTTTAGAGGTCATAGGTTAATTGTTAAAAACAATAAAATTAATAATAGTAGAATAAGGAAAAGAAGAATCATTTTGAACTTTTGAGAAATTAAAGATAAACAGGAGAGCTCTCAAACTCTATCCACTCCAAACAAAGAAGAAAAAAAAAAGAAAAAAATGAATAAAAGAAAACGAAAGCAAGGAAGATTACTCATCTATATATAATACTAATTATAATAATTTCAAATTATGCAACTTGAGGATTAAATTTAAATTATTTTAGAAATATTTCAGAATTCTACTATTAGTTAATTTTGATACATTGAACAATAATATAAAGTCTATTTTGTCAAATAAAATTCCAATTAGAAGATACGAATTTTTAAATTTTAATGAAACTTGGGTATTGAATATTACATCTTAAGATTATAGCAAAAAGACAGCCAATTAATTTTGCTTTGAAGCTTCTAAATATTATTGTTGCCATTTGAACTAAAAAAAAAAACTAGCCTCCTTAACTCCCCCATTGATTCATGAACTTCAACTAAATGCATGCAATCATTACAAATCAAATTTTAAAGATTAGGGATTCTAGTGAAGTTTTGGGTATTGATGAAGCCATGAGACTGGTAAAGATTAAAGAAGTAAGAGTCACAAAAATAAAAATAATACTTTCTAGATTTCATATGTTAATACTCAAAAGAATAAGTGGAGAAAGAGAACATGATGAAAGCTTTTGAATCATATATATACCTTGGTCCCTTTCCAAATTTTCTTCAAGCTGCTATAGCGTAAGTCAAGTGCCACAAGTGACTCTAAAGAAAAATCACTTGGTAAGGATTCACGAGAGAATCCATGCCAACACAACAATCTTAGTCCTTTAGGGAAGTCCTTGTACCTTCCCTTTATTTCTGCATAATTGAGTTGAAGCAATTTAAGATTGCACATTCTTGCAAATGCATCTACTTTCAACTCTTCTTGATCTGAATTTCTTTCATTCATGTTTATTAGAATCCAAGATAAGAACCCAAAATAACTTCGTTTTAATAAATTGAATAGGTTTGCAAGCAATGAATTTTCACCAAATTCTTTGAAAAGTTGTCTTTTGGTACTTCTAACATGAACGCATCGATCAGAATGCTTGTCTTCCTTCATGATGTGCATGTCAAGGAATAGGCCTTTAATTGCTTCCGTTCCCTAATAAGAGAGAACATTTTGGATACGAAAATAAAATAAATTTGATGCTAAAAAATTAAAAATAAAAAATATTCACATTTAAAGAAAAACATGTTTCTCACTTTTTTTTCTTTTAATATTTTCAAGGAATCCTTATGGTGCCACAATCTGCTGCGTTTACCCGGTTCATCAGATGATTCTTGACGAACAATTTCTCTTCCCATGTCTCGAATTAGTTGATGCATCGTCAATTTGTTGTGTTCATAAAAATTTAAGAGAGATTTTTTATTTAGAATTTTCATTCCAGATATTGTGTAGATACCACACGTATCTAGAATTTTAACCGTAAATTCTTTTCCTTTTCCAATAAAGAAACAAGCAATATGAAGGAACAAATCCTTGACATTGTCATCTGGTAAATTCTCATAACTTATTCTCAATGTTTTCAAGATTTCTGAGTCCTGAATAGTTTCCAATTTCTGTAAAGTGCTTTCCCATTCCTCTTCAGAACTTTCGCCAAGGGAGGAAGCCAAGACTTCAAGAGCTAAAGGATTCCCTCCACAGTATTCTACAACCCTTTTTGAGTGGTTACTAAAACCTTCAATAGGATGACCTTGTCCAAATGCATGCCAACTAAAAAGCTCTAATGCTTCATCATCATAAAATCTATACATCTCATGCGATTTATAACCTTCATTGGCCTTTAACAAATCTCGGTGCCTGGTGGTTAAAATAATTTTACTTCCTGGATGAAAATGATGACGTGACCCAACTGTTGCTCTAAGCTGCTCTTTTTTGTCAACATCATCAATAACAAGAAAAACTTTTTTGCAACCAATGGCATCTCCAATTCTAGTGATTCCTTCGTCAACACTACCTATTCTTTCTTTTTCCCTTCCTAAAATCTCTGAAAGAAGTTGCTTTTGTAATTTAATTAAACCATTCTGATCTTTCGAACTTTCTCTAACATTTGCAAGAAAGCTGCTAGCTTCAAATCTTTCTAAATATAAATTATAAACATATTTGGCAATGGTTGTCTTGCCAATTCCACCAATCCCGTGAATCACTAATATGGAAGCATCATCAGAATCATCCTCTAACCAGGAAATAATGTTTTTGGCTCGAGATTCCATTCCAACTATGTGGGGGGCAACATACAAGGCTTTTTTGTTCACATTTTTGGCAATCTCTTTCACAATTTTTTTGGATAAATATTGACTCGTCACCCCTACATGTTAAAGTTGAAAAGAAAAGCACAATAAAACATGTCATGAATTAAAACAACATTAAATTAAAGAGAGTAACAAATTAAAAGACAGCCAAAAAGGTGAAATATTGGAAATTACGTACCCATGATCAGTTAAAACCATCCCTGCTAGACCACCAACTTGTTTAAGTGCTATCCTCCACTCTTCCAACTTGTTCCTCAAATCCTCCTTTTTTGTTTCATCCATTTCCATCTTGATTCGTTCCTCGTGCCTACGAAATGCCTTTGCAAAACTTCCTGTTTGATTCCTAACCTGGGATGGATCGATGTGGTAGAAGATGGGCAAAATCTTATGCCTTGATGTCGTGTTGCGTTGGAGGATCATAACGAGCTCATCCAGGCACCATTTCGAAGAAGCATAATCTTCGGAAAACACAATTATCGAGCTCCTTGCTTCCTTTAATATTGCCTTCTCTAATTCTGATTTAATATTTTCACCCCTCTCAATGCCATAATTATCTATAAATGCGTGAAATCCAGCACCGGACAGAGCTGCATAAAGGTGGGCTAGGAAGGTATTGCGGATGTCTGCACCTCTAAAGCTCAAGTACACATCATAAATGAAAGAAGAAGAAGCCTCTTGAGCTCTAACAAGAGCCATCATCAAATCTTAGTAGATCACTATCCCTGAACCCACAAAACAGTGAAGCTAGGAACCCAACTCAAAATCAACAAAAGAACAAATAAATATCAGCCATACATAGCCTACTGCAACATTTTAAATAATAAATAAATATATATGTATATATGTATACCAAGAGGCAAATCAGAAGATATCCAATTCGAATCCGTGCAAGATTTATTCTTTCAAGTAGAAAGATTTCCTCTTCTGCTGCTAATGGAAACTCTATATAATTTGGATTAATGAGCACTTTCAATTTTGAAGATCAACAATAATACAACTGATAAAAAGAAAGATGAAGAAATAAAAATCAAAAAGCAAAGGAGAGACTATGGGTAAAAAGCGATCAGAGACGAAGCTGTGTAGCAAGTTGTCTGAACGCACAAGAATTTATTGGCTTTGCAGAAAAGTCTTTGTCTAACAACTAAATGGATGCGATGGCAATAAATAAAACCCAATAGTTATACAATTGTTAGGGCCTATTTGTTTGCTACTTTGCTTTATTATTGCGTTATTTTTGTTCAAAATTAATTAGCGAGAAAACAATAAAAACTAAAAAGTGTATAAAAGAAAAAAAATTTAGAAAAATCAAATCAACTTGATTTTCTAAAATTAGTTTTGTTTAATTTTATTATAATTTTGATTATAAATATTACTAATCCAATCAACTATTTCCGATTCTAAACAAACATATTTTGTTCAATGAACTAGTGGTGAAAAGCTGACAGACAAGTGCTAGCAAGAGAGAGGAAGACTAGTGGAGGGAAAAAAAATTCCTTTTTTTTTTAATTGCTGGATTTGAGAAGAAATAAAAGATAAAGTAATAATTTTTAATTAATTTTTTACGCAAGATCATAATTAAAAAATTATCAAACAACCCAAAGTTACAAATGTATAAAAATTTCAATTAAAAGTTGTTGAAAATTTAATAACTTTCGTTTAGATAAAACAAAATACAACTTAAGATGTATGAATACTAACATAGCACGATATAAATAAAGCGATTCAATAATTTTTAAAAATTACAAGACAAGACATGACACCCAAGAACTTGTAAAAAAATATACAATTTTTATATGCCTTAGATATCTATCAATTGCGCGTGGAATATTTAAAATATCAAGCTTAAGTAAGAACAACAAATATTCAAAGAGTCCGACAAGAACAAAGGGTGGAAGCAACTTAAAAATTTGAGATTTGATAAGACTTATTTAAAAAGTTGATAAGACCTATCTTTTTTTAAAGGTAAAATTAGATAAATGATAAAAAATATTATCTAGAAAAATGATAAGATCTATCAAAAAAAATTATAAATAAAAAAGACAAAAAAAGATGTTAAAAATAAATGATAAAAAATGATAAGGCTATCTAAAAGAAGATATGGAATTATATAAATGATAAATGATAAAAAAAATAATAATAAAGTGGACTAAACGGAGGATATAAGAGCTCAAGATTTTAATGATAAACATCTGTTGAAATTTTCAAACAAATGTGTTGAAATCTAAATATGGAGCGGGGCAAAGTAAGGATAAATTGAGATAGTAGGGTTAAAAGGGAATTTCAGTGAGATTAATATCAGAAAATATATATAACTATTTTTTTTCCAAAAGAATGAGTGAGATAATTGTCTCTATTCTATCATAACTATCACGACATCTAGGCATGAACTGCAATATGTAGCTCGTTCACCTTTTTATAATTTCCAACTCTTTCACTATCTTTTAGAACCATGTTAAGAAATTCTTAATTAATGATTATTAGAAATGACAATTCTTTTTTTAATTTATTATTAAAAGTGAACAATTTTTGGAAACATTCCGGGAAAGTATATAATTTTTGGAAGGCTTTATTTCATAAGTTCACCACCGACCGTGGGAGCTTTTGGATTAATTAAAGAATTGATAATTAAGTTTACAGTTTCTATCTATTTATTAATTTTATAGGATTTGTGAAAAAAATAAAAATGAAAAAATAAAAGAAAACAAAATAAGTTCAAAATGTCTATTTTATTTTTTTCTGTTGAGTTACAAAATTAATAACAAAATAAAATAGATATTTGCAAAAAGAAATTAATTTTTACTTATTTACGTATAAAAAATAAAGCGAGTGAGTAATTTTATTTTTATTTAATTTTTTCCCATAAATTCAATTTATATAGTTTAAAATTTTTGTTTATAATGGACTACGCTATCAACAATAATCATGGTTTCATAATTACATATACTATCAACAATCGTGATTCCAAAATTGCAGGGAGATCGCTTCTCCTGCTATATTTGTAAGTAGAGGCGGATATGAGCCGAGTTAGGCTTCGGCTGAATTTAATAATATTTTAATTTTCATGAGACCGAGCCTGAATTAACTTGGGTTTGGATTTTGATTACCAAATCTATTCACTTAACCCCATTTAGTTTTTAAATTATATTGTTTGTTAAAAATAATATAAAAATTTATACAAACAAATAGTTTAGTCCTAAAATTTTTATTTTTATAAGAAAATATAAATAAAATTATATATAAATACATAAAATACTAAAAATAAATATTTTGTAATTAAATTGGCCCGAGCTTGAGTCAAATTTTAAAATCCCAAACTTGGTCGGTTTAGCTATCAGGCATGGAAATTTGGGAATTCGGGCTTTGGGCCCATGGCTACCCTTAAATTGCAACTTTCTTTACTTAAGGCTCGTTCAATAAACAGCAAAAATTAATATTTTTTTTAAAATTGGATTTTTTTTGCTAAAAAGTTGACAAAAAACGCATAAAAAATTGACATCTACAAATTAATAATTCTTGTAAAAAAATCAATTTTTAATAGTTAGCAAATAACTTTTGCAACAAAAGTTGTAAGTTATTAAATTTTTTTTATTAATTTTTGTTTTGGTGTTGCCACGTGTCATTTTTTAAAAAAAAAATTGTGTTTAATAAAAAATTTGTAGAAACTAGAAAAAATTAAAAAAAATTATAGAAAGTTAATAAAAATTGATAATTTATAAAGAGTTGGTAAAAATTTGTGGTCATTCAGAAATTCTTAATTAATTTATGATTATTAACGTGACAATTTTGAAAAAAAAAATGTAAGTCTAATAAAAATTTCTAGAAATTAGAGCAAACTAATAAAAGTTGATAATTAATAAAAAGTTAATAAAAATTTACAGTAGTCAAATGGACTAATCTTTCAGACTCACGTAAAGAAATTTTTAATTTATGATTATTAAGTGACAATTTTTGAATAAGATCACGGATAAGGACAAAACAAATATTAGCTGAAATTGAAAAAACATGCCAATCAAATATGAATCAATTGATTTGGGTTAAATAACAATAATTTCAATTATATAAACCGAAATAGCCAACTTTATTTGATATAAACCTTGATGCATAGTCTGATACAGTTATATTATAAATCTATCCAAACAATGATTAAAATATGAGGTAATTAATCACTAGAAAAAAAAAAAAAAAAAAAAGCGCTCAATAGCTTCAGAGAGACAGAGATAGAAAACCTAAATTGTGAGGTGAAAAGGTACGCAGGAGAAATGTAAAGCTGATCAATAATTTAAGGAGAAAAAAAAAAAGCAAGAGTAATGATAATATAAACATATATACGTGAGTGTTTTGTAGTTTAAAGTTGATTACCTCTTCAATTTGCCAATGATCGGTGGCTTGACTTTGGATTGATCACCAGATTCACCACGCTGGGAATGATATGCGGGGGAAGGGACGGGGAGAGAGAGAGAGAGAGAGAGCGCGCGCGTGTGTAAAGGAAGCGGGAGAGGAGAGTCAAGGGGGTTGGCCTAGAAAGGCCTATATATAATAATTTTAATTTACATAAAATACATTATACTTTCGTTAAATATAATTAGATTAATGATAGTCTCCACTTAAATAGAATTCTACTAAATGATTATAACTTAAGAAAGAATTTAAAAAAGATTCCAATATTTAATATAACAAAAAAATTAAAATTTTAAGAATAATGAAAATTTAATAAAATTAAAAAAAGGCACATTAAAAATTAAATGAAATAAAAAATAGAATAAATTTAGAAAAATCATTCTTTGTATATTTGAATGAATAAATTGAAAAATAAGTCAAATAAAATATTTTTCTTATGATATGATACATAAAAAAATTTAAATTTTACCAATAATAAAAAATATAATAAAAACTAAATTAACAATTAAATTAAAAAATAAAATAAAATCTAAAAAATCAAAATTTACATATTTGAATGAACGAATTAAAAAATAAGTTAAAAATAAATATATAAATAAAAAATAATTTTAACATAAAAGAATATCATTATAAAAAAATAAATATAATATTTTACTGATACGAAGAAAGATTTTAGTTATGCCATGTGAAAAAGTTAACAAAATTAAAACATCTCGAAGTATAAAGTCGGCAAAAAATTTTAACTAAAACTGTACTTTACATGTCAAATTAAGTTAAAAGAAAAAATTTCACAAAAATTGATGAATGAAAATAATTTTACCAATTTTCATATTAAAATGAAACATTATTTTGATTTTTAAAGAGACTAAATACAAAATTTATCAACAAATTTATATATATTTTTTCAACAATATTTTCTGCAAAATCACATTTGTCTTTCATTGCAATTTAATAAATTTTGTTAATATTTATGTATTAAATATTAAAATAGACGGCCGATATTTTGAAACCATTTATAAAATGTAATTACTCTGACGTATAACAACTGGCCATGATTAATTTATTTGACTCTCTCTTTCAAAGAAAGACTTGCTAATTTGCCATTTTCTATTGATCAATTAATTGACTTGACTTTCGTGTCTCTGCGACAAGCTGAGAAGCCCCTGTCCCCCCCTCTCTCTCTCTCTCTCTCTCTCTATCTTAAGGCACTTGTTAGCTTCTTCCCGACCCCATTTCCTTCCTTTATCCTTATTTCTTCTTCTTCTTTTCCTTCAATTTACTGTTCCCATTTTATTTTTTTCAAAATTTTCTCTCTACTCCACCCCTATTTATTATTTTTTAATGTTTAATTTGAGGAGGTTTCTAACAATTATGCCTAAAGAGGATGGGAATTAAAATATTTTTATAACATTTGAAATTGTCAAAAATATTTAAATTGACAATAATGAATTATTTTTATTAGATGATATTTCCATATTTAATCTAACAAAAAATTTAAAATTTTAAGAATAATAAAAAATTTAATAAAATTAAAAAAGACACGTTAAAATTTAAATTAAATAAAAATTAAAAAATTTTAAAAAATTATTCTTTGTGTATTTGAATGAACAAATTGAAAAAAAAAAAGTCAAATAAGAGACTTTTCTTATAATATGATATGTAAAAAATTTAAATTTTACCAATAATAAAAAAACATAATAAAAATTAAATTAACAATTACATTTAAAAGTAAAATGAAAACTAAAAAACTAAATTTTATATATTTGAATGCATGAATTAAAAAATAAGTCCAAAATAAATACATAAATAAAAAATAATTTCAACATAAAAGAATATTTTCATTAAAAAATAAATATAATATTTTATTGATACGAAGAAAGATTTTATTTATGCAATATGAAAAGTTAACAAAATTGAAATATGAAATTTTGTATTATAATGTTTTAATAATTTTTTTATCATTATTGTACAATAATATTTTTTAGATTCAACAAAAAATAAGTAAAATTTAAAAAAATTATATCTCGTATATTTAAATAAACAAATTCAAAACTAATTGTAAAAAGTGGTTTTCATTAGAATTTAATATATAAAAATTTTAAATTTTAACAATAATGAAAAATATAATAAAATCTAAAAAATTACATAAACAATCACATGAAAGAATTACGATAAAATTTTAAAAAAAAATCATACCTTGCATTTTTGAATGAACAAACTGAAAAAAAATTGTAAAGAATAAGGTTTCTCTGAAATCTAATGCAAAAAAAATTAAAATTTTATCAGCCATGAAAAATATAATAAATTTTAAAAACTAAATATTAACAATCACGTTAAAAAATAGAATAAAATCTAAAAAATTAGACCTAATATATTTTAATGAATGAATTAAAAAATAAGTTAAAAAATAAATAAATAAACTAATTTTAATATAAAAAAAGTCATCTAATAAAATAAATATAGCAGATTTGTTCGTATTCCTCATGACCCAAAAGAAACTAACAAATAATATTATACTATATGTACTTAAAATAAGTCAAAAAATATATTACATAATTCAATACATTAATTGAAATTACTCAATTATGTTAGGTTAGCTCTCTTTGTTTATGTTCATCTAAATATATTAATTAATGATAGAAAAATCTTATTATCATTATCCAATTGAATTTGATTGAAAAAAGAGAGGTGTAAAGGTCTAAAAAAGTTTTACAAACATTCAGACTAATTTGAATAGATATGCATTAATAAGATTTTCAATTCAAAAATCTTATTAGCACTAATCTAACTGAATTTTGCTAAAAATGGAGAGGTATGAGGGTCTAAAAAAGTTTTACAAACATCCAGATTTTTAATAGTAGTATAGATGGATATCAAATATAGTTAAATAAAAGTGTTAAAAATTATAAAGGCAATATTTATCCCTTTTTTAACTCCATAAAAAACTTATCATAAAGTATAAAGTTGACAAAAAATTTTAACTAAAATTGTAGTTCACATTCAAATTAAGTTAGGAAAAAAAATTTCACAAAAATTGATGAATGAAAATAATTTTACTAATTTTCATATTAAAATGAAACATTATTTTAATTTTTCAAAGGACTAAATACAAATTTTATCAACAAGTTTATATGTATTTTTTCAACAATATTTTCTGAAAAATCACATTTGTCTTTCATTGCAATTCAATAAATTTTGTTAATATTTATGTATTAAATGTTAAAATAAACAGCAAGTGTTTTGAAACCATTTACAAAATGCAATTACTCTAATGTATGGCTACTGGCCATGATTAATTTATTTTTTCAGTTGACTCTCTCTTTCAAGGAAAGACTTGCTAATTTGTCATTTTCTATTCCACTTCTTCGATTGATCAATCAATTGACTTGACTTTCGTGTCTTTACAACAAGCTGAGCAACCCCCCTTTCCCCCCTCTCTCTCTCTCTCTATCTTAACCGGTGCTAGGCACCGGCACTTGTCATCTTCTTCTTGATCAATGTTTTACAAATTGAACCGTTCATCGAACTAAAAAAGTGACCGAGTTACGGATTAGTGATTTAACCGTCAATTCAATCGAAGTTAAACTGTAACGTCATAAATATATTTAAATATATAAATAAAATATAAAAAATATGTTAAAATTATATAATAATTTTAAAAACTTATATTTTTTCACATATATTTCTACTATGTTTTGTTTTACTAATAAAAAATGTCAAAAAAATATGTTGTCAAATAAAATCACTTAAAACTAATATATTATATAAGTAAAATCAAGTAAAAATAAAAAGCAATAACTATCAGTAGTTTAGTGGGATAATAGTACTTTACCACAAAATAGACCCAGGTTCAATTCTAGACCAGTGTATATTAGTTTATTTGTTTTACCATTCAAAAAAAAAAAAAAAAAAAAGCCTGGTTCAACTAGCAAAACCGGTACCGGTTGAACCAGTGGGTCACCAGTTTTAAGCCAGTTCAACCTTCCACCAGATTTTATTGGTTAACCAAACCGTTTCTTTGAACCAATCGATTCGGTCCAATTTTTAAAACAATGTTTCTGACCTCATTTCTTTCATTTGCTCTTATTTCTTCTTCTTTCTCTTCCTTCAATTTAGTATTCTCATTTTATTTTTCAAAATTTTTTCTCTACTATACCCTTATATATTATTTTTTAAATGTTTAATTTGAGGAGGTTTCTAACAATTATACCTAAAGAGGATGGGATAAAAATATTTTTAGAACATTTGAAATTGTCAAAAATATTTAAATTGAGAATAATGAATTATTTTTATTAGATGAAATTCCAATATTTTATATAACAAAAAATTTAAAATTTTAAGAATAATGACAAATTTAATAAAATTAAAAAAGACACATTAAAATTTAAATTAAATGAAAAGGGAAAAATGTTTAAAAATCATACTTTACATATTTGAATGAACAAATTGAAAAATAAATCAAATAAGAGACTTTCCATTAATATGACACATAAAAAAATTAAATTTACCAATAACAAAAAATATAATAAAAATTAAATTAAAAATTATATTGAAAAATAAAATGAAATCTAAAAAATTAAATTGTATATATTTGAATGAATGAATTAAAATAAGTGAAAAATAAATACATAAAGAAAAAATAATTTGAACATAAAAGAATATCATCATTAAAAAATAAATATAATATTTTATTGATACGAAGAAAGATTTTAGTTATGCTATATGAAAAAGTTAACAAAATTGAAATATGAAATTTTGTAATGTTTTAATAATTTTTTATGATTATTGTATAGCAATAATTTTAGTTATGCCATATGAAAAAGTTAACAAAATTGAAATATGAAAATTTGTAATTGTTTAATAATTTTTTATCATTATCGTACAATAATATTTTTCACACTAAACAAAAAATAAGTAAAATTTAAAAAAAAATTATATATGGTATATTTAAATAAACAAATTCAAAAAAATTGTAAAAAGAGGTTTTTGTTAGAATTTAATATACAAAAATTTTAAATTTTAACAATAATGAAAAATATAATAAAATCTAAAAAATTACATAAACAATCATATGAAAGAATTACGATAAAATTTAAAAAGAAAATCATACCTTGCATTTTTGAATGAACAAACAAAAAAATACAGTGAAGAATAAGGTTTCTCTGAAATCTGATACACAAAAAAATTAAAATTTTATCAAATATGAAAAATGTAATAAAATTTAAAAACTAAATATTAACAATCACATTAAAAAATAGAATAAAATCTAAAAAATCAGACCTAATATATTTTAATGAATGAATTAAAAATTAAGTTGAAAAATGAATAAATAAAAAAAAACTAATTTTAATATAAAAGAATATCATCTAATAAAATAAATATAGCAAATTCGTTCGTATTCCTCGTGACCCAAAAGAAACTAACAAATAATATTATACTATATGCACTTAAAATAAGTCAAAAAAATATATTACATAATCCAATACATTAATTGAAATTACCCAATTATGTTAGGTTAGCTCTCTTTGTTTATGTTCATATAAATATATTAGTTACGGATCGAAAAATCTTATTATCATCTATCTAATTGAATTTGGTTAAAAAAAGAGGGGCATAAGGGTCTAAAAAAATTTTACAAACATTCAAACTAATTTGAATACATATGCATTAATAAGATTTTTAATTCAAGAAATCTTATTAGCACTAATCTAACTGAATTTTGCTAAAAATGGAGGGGTATGAGGGTCTAAAAAAGTTTTACAAACATCCAAATTTTTAATAGTAGTATAGATAGATATCAAATATAATTAAATTAAAATGTTAAAAATTATAAAAGTAATATTTATCCATTTTTTAACTCCCTAGAAAACTTATCATAAAGTATAAAGTTGACAAAATTTTTTAACTAAAATTGTAGTTCACATGTCAAATTAAGTTAGGAAAAAAAATTCACAAAAATTGATGAATGAAAATAATTTTACTAATTTTCATATTAAAATGAAACATTATTTTAATTTTTAAAGAGACTAAATACAAAATTTATCAACAAATTTATATATATTTTTTCAACAGTATTTTCTGCCAAATCAGATTTGTCTTTCATTGCAATCTAATAAATTTTGTTAATATTTATGTATTAAATTTTAAAATAAACAGCAAGTGTTTTGAAACCATTTACAAAATGTAATTACTCTGATGTATGACTACTGGCCATGATTAATTTATTTTTACAGTTGACTCTCTCTTTCAAAGAAAGACTTGCTAATTTGCCATTTTCTATTGATCAATTAATTGACTTGACTTTCGTGTCTTTGCGACAAGCTGAGGAGCCCCCCTTTCCCCCCACTCTTTCTCTCTCTCTTTCTCTCTCTCTCTCTCTCTCTCTCTTAACTGGTATTAGACACAAGCACTTGTCATCTTCTTCCTGACCCCATTTCCTTTCTTTATCCTTATTTCTTCTTCTCCCCTTCCTTCAATTTATTATTCTCATTTTATTTTTTTTTTTCAAAATTTTTTCTCTACTCTACCCTTATTTATTATGTTTTAATGTTTAATTGGATGAGGTTTCTAACAATTATGCCTAAAGAGGAGAAGAATTAAAATATTTTTAGAACATTTGAAATTGTCAAAGATATTTAAATGGAGAATAATGAATTATTTTTATTAGATAATATTTCAATATTTAATATAACAAAAAACTTAAAATTTTAAGAATAATGAAGGTGGCATTTAGTTTACTTTTCTTTTTTCTATTTTCTATTTTATTTTATGTGTTAAAACTATTAGAACGAGGAAACAGAAAATTAATATTCTTTTTTCTTTGTTTTGAGATTTTTCTCATTTTTTATTAAAAACTCTCAAAACAACTTTTTATCATTTTTTTTTGTCATTTTTTATTTCATGTATAAAGTCATTTTTGGTTTTGGAAAACAAATTTTGAAAACACAAGTAAACAAATGAATTTTAACCTGTTTCTTTTATTTTCAAAAGCACAAAATGAAAAATGAATTCAAAACAGAAAATGAAAAACAAAAACAAAAAATAAAAAATAGAAAAACAAACTAAATGAGCCTGAAAATTTTAATAAAATTAAAAAAGACATAACGAAATTTTGTAATGTTTTGATAATTTTTTATCATTATTGTGCAATAATATTTTTCATACAACAACAACAACAACAACATAAGCCTTATCCCACTAGGTGGGGTCAGTCACAATAATATTTTTCATATTAAATAAAATTTAAGAAAATTATATCTGACATATTTAAATAAACAAATTGAAAAATAACTGTAAAAAGAAGTTTTCGTTAGAATTTAGTGTAACAAAATTTTAAATTTTAACAATAACGAAAAATATAATAAAATTTAAAAAATTATATAAACAATCACATGAAAGAATTACGATAAAATTTAAAAACAAATCATACCTTACATTTTTTAATGAACAAACTGAAAAATATAGTAAAGAATAAGATTTCTCTAAAATTTGATACATAAAAAAATTAAAATTTTATCAGTAATGAAAAATATAATAAAATTAAAAAAAAATTCGCCCTAGTACATTTTAATGAACGAATTAAGAAAATAAGTTAAAAAAAAGAATACATTAAACTCTACCAGAGTCTAACCCGCAGGATGTCATGGATGATAGCATTTTCTAGAATAAAAAAGCAATGTTTTCCCCGTGATTCGAGAAACAAGATCCATTTTTTACTTTTTTTTTATTGTTGAATACTGCCCAGTTTTTTTTTTCATATTTTTTGACATTTTTTATTTAATAATTACATTCATGCAAAAATACTTTTAAATAAATAAAAAAAATCATCACCTGAGTTCTCATATTTTGAAGTACTTTTTGTTATAATTTTTTTTTATAAATATAAACAACACGCCTAGAAATTTTCAAAAATTCAGGAAAAATGGAAAAGTAAAATACTTGCTTCTCTAACAATTGTCGAATGCAGGCACAGAGAACGTTTGTTTGGCAAATTTTTACTAATTTTTGTCAATTTTTATTAATTGTTTTTTTAACTTTTGTCAATTTAATTTTTACCAATTTTTACTAATTTTTATTAATTTTTTCTAATTTCTACTAATTTTTGTCAACTTTTTTTGAAAGTTAGTACGTCATCCATTATCTCAATTTGTTGTTGTTTTTTTTTTTTTTTTGCATTGACCAATCAAATGCCAAAAAATGAAAAAATTAATAGCTTTTTCTGAAAGTTAGAATCTTTCAAACACTACCACAGTATAAAACCAACAAGTCTCAAAGTCTCAAAAAACAAAGACACCTCAAAAAGATTAAGCGAAAACACTTTTAGAAAAGAAATTTTAGATTAAAAAATCTATTTTAATGAATTAAAAATTTAAATTTTAAATATATAAACTTTTTCCTTTAATTTTTACACAAGATATAATTGAAGTTCTCAAAAATTCTATATATTTAGAATTATAAGTTTTCAATAATGAAAGTCCCAAACTATAAATTTATTTTCTTTTATTTCAACCAAAAAATTTATTTTTGGGGAGATCAAAATTATCAGCATGTGAATTACAGAACAATAACCTGCCACCTCTCATAAAATATTTTTGAATGTTTTGGGTCCCAAACAAGACGGTAGGTGTGATCAGCCATGCTGCGAAGGTGAAAGGAATAATTATTCCAAGTTATTGGAGCACCACGCCCCTCCGCATCGAGTCACAGTATAACCCTGGCCCGTTGGGTACTAAAAAAATAAAAAATAAAAAATAAGAGAAATTTTTAGTAACTTTACTTTTTATTTTTTCCCCTTGACATTTGACAGCACCTCAAATTTGAGAAACTTTTTAACAAACCACCAAAAAGTCTCTAAAAATCACTGAAATTTTCTCTAACTTTTAACCAAATAACAAAAAATTACAAAATATTGCTAAAAATTTTTAAATTTTTACCAAATACATAAAAAATTGCCCCTAATAACTTTTATAAAAAAAACTACTAAAAGTTCCTAAAACATTTGCTTCCAAATGGGCCCTGAAGTTAAAATAATGAGTCAAAGCATGTTTGGAGTTAAAAAAAAAAAATGCTATATTAGAAAAAGAGGGAGGTTAACGTAGAAAACTATGTCAGCTCAATGACACTAAAGTCAAGGCCTATCCAAATAGAAAATGTTAAAATAACTAAACTTTTAAGCTTTTTTTCTTATTTTATCCTCCTCATTTTCACATTTTCATTAGTTTTCTTTACAAAAATTTAAAAAAAATAAATAAATAAGTAAAAATATAAAGTTTTTAAAGATTTTTGTAAACAAAACTGACAAACTGTGAGAAAGGGATGGGTAAATTAAGAAAAAATACCTAAAATTTTGGTTACTTGACATCTTATATTAAATTTAGTGACTAATTTTATCAAAAAGTGGTCAATGTTAACAACATTTCAAAATAAGGGAGACAAGTGTAATTTTTAAATATTATATGTGCTAAATACATCTAATAGACAGATCAAAATATATCTATTCTATAGTCATCCCAACTTTTCAAATTAAAGATTGGTTAATCACAAGATCATCTCATCAACTATGACTTAAAGTTGTATTTTGAATTGTAAAAATTAGTATAAATATGTAAAAGTTGTATGCTCGTAATTTGTGGTGTTGAGATTTTTAAAGATTTGGAGTGTGATTACACTTGAAAAGTGTAATTACAAATCATCATTTAGAACATAAATCATGTATTTATTTAATTAATTTTAAAATTTTTAGTTATTTTTATTATTTATCATTATTTATGATATTGTGTTTCCAAATGCAGGAAAGAGATCAAAATTATTGAAATAAGTAGCGATGAAGAGGCTAAGGAAGTCACTGCTATTCGGACACTTCGACGCTCGGTCCGAACAACGGCAAGAAGGTAGAAGACAGATAAAGCTGGAAAATAAAAGTTAAAGTTGAACCTTACTAGTGTCCGGACACCTTTGTCGAGTGGTCCGGACACCAGCAACTATGACACACGTATTCTTAGGTCTAGGGTTCCAGAGTCGTCTATATATTTTGTATTTTTTTCAACCGTCAGACACATTTTTCTATATACATTGCTCTTTTCAGTTATTGAGAGAGAGAATGCAATTGAGAGATTTTTGTTTAATTTATGGAGCGATTTCAATTTTCTATGTTCGTCAATTCAGGTACAGTTTTACTCTAAAGTACAGTGTTTCGTTATTTTGATTTAATGGAAGTTTTATTTCTTTCATTTACTATTTTTATTTATCTTTCTTGTAATAAAAATATGTTTGGCTAAATCCTTCTCAACTTGATTCAACGAATCAAGGAAGGGAGGATCATTAGATCAATCCAATGTGTTTAGGGTCATATATGTGATGTTATCACATTCATATATAGTTCTATTTTTTCTTTTTAATCTGGTTTTATTTATTATGGAAAAATTTTGGAAACAAAAACCCTTGACTATATTCTTTGTAATCCCTAGTAAGGAATTTTGATTTAAATATTTTTACATATTTTCGAAATAAATAAACTAAGGTTGAACCTAAAAATAATATTAAAGAAAATTTTTCATATTTATAATCCTAAACGTGAATATAAATCTGTATTTTGGGAACTTAGGAACTATGACAAAAATATTTTTCTGATTTATTTTTTCATAACGTGAAACTTAAATTGTAGTGATTTACACATCGGATTGTAAAAAGTGATTCCACCTGAAATTGAAAGTTAAATCAAGTCTTCAATTATTAGATTTTTATTTCACTTAAATCAATTTGTTCTTTTGATTCAATTTATTGCTAATTTTAATATTTAAGTAGATCGTTTCTTTTTAATTTATCTTACTTGAATTTCATTTAATTGTTTTAATTTCTTTGAACGGTTGATTGATTAGAAAATTTTAGACAATTTATCCTCTTAAAACAATCGAAAACTTTTCAATTTTAAATAACATTTCAGTAGTATAGATTTGATGACTCCCTTAACTTACCTACAGTTACTCTAAGGAGGTATCACATACTCTTACTAGTCGAGTCAAACCAAGGTTTGATTCTAATGCCGCATATCTCTTTAATTGTACCTGTGGGAAGTTACCACTTTCCTTTGATCTTCTGCTTGCCTCCTTGCTTTTTTCTCTCTAGTTTCTAGTTTTTATTTGATTGAAGCTCCTTTGGGCTTTGGATACCGTATGGAGCCACTGTTGTCATATAACTATGTGCCTTATCTGCTTCAGCATACTCCTCAAGCTACTAAATTTCACTTTTAATAGCATTTGCATGAGCTATCGCTTACTCAACTTTCACAAAGCTACTGAATTGCCTTCACTACAATTTTCTGTGAAACTTAACTGGCCTGTTATGGCCTTTCACAAACAACACCTTTTATCGTGGACTAAGAGCTCCAACTACTTAGTCCAAAAGTCCTTCGGACAGACATCCAACTTATTCTCCACAAGTTTTTGGCAAGCTTGGGCCAGAGGATACCTTATAGACTCTCTATTTATATCTATATAGATAGATATATGAATTCCCTTGTGATTCAGTAGTAGAGTCAAGAATAGCTTGAGGAAGAAGATGAGAAATTCCATTCACCATTTGGGTCAACAAATTCAGCAACATTAGGAGAGTGTTCAGGAGATTCCAATGTGAATTCAATTAAAAGATAATTAGCGGACCAATTGTCATACCAAAATCCTGTGGAATTGTCATTGCTGACGAGCCATTTTGAGTTCAAAAGAATTGATCTTAAGTCTCTAAAAAAATATGTCAAAAGGAGAACCCTAAGCTAGCAAATTCCATGAATATTCTTTAATTTGTAGGAAGTCAGGGTGTTTAATCCGCATGTTCTGACATTTGAATGAAGATGGATAAAAAGACACTCCTTCATCAATCTCGATAATAGACTATTGCTCTTGGGTTGTTCATCATTTTCACATGCATACAACTTGGTATAGAAATGCCAGGCTTAAAAGCATTTGAGCATATCTTTTTTGAGTAACTACAAGTGAGCCCTTATTTCACAACAATCACGGGCACGATTGAATCAATATTATATCATATCTTTGTTGTTAAGGCTAACTTTTCTTTCTCATATCGGATAAGTTATATCAAATAGGTATACTTAAATCATGTGTTGATGTCACGTATGATCTTATCACACACCTTACATGCTTAACTCTTGTTTCGGATATAGGAAATAGGGCTATATAGATCGTTGTTGGGTCTAGACTTGTTGGGAGCTTTTTCTACCTTACTAATTATCACCCAAACATTGCTTACACTTAGAGGGGAGTGATTTGCTGATTTTTATGGACAAGCCGAGATCATCTCACTTAGAAGTTGCTTTTTGGATTCTGTGATACATCAAAACCTCATCAAGAAGAGGTTGATTCTTGTCTACATCATCCTTTTTTTAGCTGTCTTGTTATTCTTTTATTGATTTCATTAAGGAAGTAGATTATTCTGATTGGATTTCAAACATTGTCTTCAGCTTTTTTTTTTTTTTGTTAGTTAATGCCACTCTTACAACAGAGATTCTATCTCAAGCGATTGATCTTTCTTCAACCAAGGGATGCGACATCTACGCTTAAGAAAAGCCTTTTTTTCTGAATCCCTAATGTCAACAAAAATGTCCTGCAGAGTATCTATAGGGGAATCCACTGTAAGCTTAGTGACATTTCTAACGAAATAGAAGAAGTCTGCCTAATCATTTTTCATTGGATCCTCTACTTGTTCAAAAATCTTCGACGTCCTCCTTCTTCAACATCTATTGAGCTTAGTGCTCGAGTTTCTTCTATCACTACCTACGGATAAGGGTTTAGCTGTTAATAAGCCGATGTTAATAGCAGGTCTAATTCCGTGATAAAAGAGCTCGAGTGTTAGAGTATCAGTCCGTTCCTATATTACTTGAAAGGAAGTCTTATTGGGCCCCTTCAGGATTTCATTATTCTTGGTGGCTACCCCCTGTTGGTTTTGAGTAGGCGAAGGTCTAGAGGAGAATTGGACATTCAATCTTGTGAAGTAATCAAGACCGAAATTGGAAAAAGAGAAATACTGATCCAAGATTAGCTAAAATAAGTGTACTCTTCCTTGGTAGCTAGTTTACAACCTTTAAAACTTAGAAACATTTGCGTAGGTTCTCAAGGATTCGACCTTGGTCTCACTGAGTTAAAACTACACCTCACTGAGTTAAAACTACACCTTACACCCTTGCACTTAGGGGTTATTTCTGGACATATTATTTAGAGGCAGTCAAGTTTTTTGGCACCGTTGTTGAGGAGCCAATTTTAGTTTTTAGGTTATTTTAGGTTTTTGTTAATTTATTATCCTTTTTATAAAAATATTTATCAATTTTTCTTCTAAACTGCCTAGAATATCTTGCTACTGTTTGGACACCCCGTTCGGGTAGTCCGAACACCAGTGTCTTTACATAACTCCTATTTAGTATAAGAGTGCTTGGAATCATAGGAAAAACAATAGATTAAGATGTCTTGAACCCATAGATCTTCCTTTTGAACCTAAGAACCTCTTTGTAGATTTTCAAATTTGTAGTTCTCCTACTCCTATTCTAGAAATAGCTGAAAACCAAGCTGTAATTGCTAGACCAAGAGAGACACATTGTAGCAAGATAGGCACATTCTTGAATCCTATATAGTTGGCTAGAAAACTAAATAGTTATCCATTTTAAACCTAATATGATCCAATTGTTGCCTACGTTTCATCATATGGATTCTGAAAATCCATACGATCATCTTACTCGCTTTAAGAACATTTGTGTCATTATTAAAGATCAAAGAGTTGGAATAAGTACAAAACATCACAATGCTTAGGAATGGTAAAGTTATAGATAAAACCATTCACCTTAATGTGGTTGAGACTAAGGAAGAGTTGGAACCTAAGCGGATGTTAGAAGATAATAAGAAGGTGGGAAAACAGCCAATAATAACTGATGAAGGAGAGTCTGAAAAAGAAGAATGTAAAGAGGAGAAAGAAGAAAATGAGAAGTGAAAAAGTGAAAAACCAGTGATACTGTCTAGGGAATATGTTCTAAAGACACCATTTCCTAAACGGTTCTTGAAAACAAGAAAGGAAGCCCAAATTACTGAATTGTTAAAGGTATTCAAGCAAGTAAAAATTAACATATCTCTACTTGATGCAATTAAGCAAATACCTTCATATACGAAGTTCTTAAAAGAATTATGCACTGTGAAGAATGGATTAAATGTAAAAGAAAAAATATTTCTCACTGAGCAAGCAAGTGCCATATTGTAATGTTGTACACCCCCAAAATATAAGAACCTTGGTTGTCCTATCATTTCTTATCAAATAGGGTAGTATTATAGTAGTCAAGCATTACTTGATTTAGGGGCAAGCATAAACTTACTTCCCTACTCAGTGTATGAACAGCTAGGCTTAGGAGAAATAAAACCTACCCGTGTGACTTTACAGCTTGCTGATAGATCAATTAAAGTCCCACAAGGTATAGTTTAAGATGTACTGGTTCAAGTGGAGAACTTTTACTTTCCAGTGGATTTCATTATCCTTGACACTTAATCACTAACCAGTTTATCTGCACTAAATCAGACACCTGTAATTCTTGGACGACCATTCATAACAACATCAAATGCCCTTATTAATTGCATGAATGGATCCATAAAAATGTCTTTTGGTAATATCGAGTTTGAAACAAATATTTTTCATGTCAGTAAACAACCAAAAGAGGTGCTTGATATACAAAAAATGGACTTAGTTGAAACTATAGTCCAAGATTATGTTGATCGTGAATTCATTGAAGATCTTTTAGAAAGAGTAATTTGCTTTAATAAGGAGAGACTAAATTCCATAATTCAAAGCAATGAAGTAGGAGCAATTTTCAATTGGTTAGAGATTTGCCCAATAATGTCTGTTGGGAAATGGATACCAACCTTTGAAAACTTGGGACCGCTCTTAAATAAAGCAAAATTATCAGAAGTGAAAGCTCTAAGTCTAGTAGTCATTTCTTCTAAATTAATAACTAACCAAGAGCATCACCTGGTAAATCTTTTAAAAAGTCGTAAAAAAGCCTCAGGATGGTCAGTGACAAATTTAACAAGTATAAGTCCACTCTTTTGTGCACATCGAATATATTTAGAATATGATGCTAAACTAGTTCGTCAAATGCAAAGACGACTCAATCCGAACATGAAAGAAGTAGTGAGAGCTAAAGTTTTGGAAGTACTTGATGTAGAAATTATTTATCCAATCTCTAACTCTAAATGGGTGAGCCCTACACAAGTAGTTCCAAAGAAATCTGGTGTCATAGTGGTTCAGAATGAGAATAACCAGTTGGTTCTAACTCGAATACAAGCTAGGCGGAGGGTACGTATTGATTACAGAAAACTCAACACAGTTACAAGAAAACATCATTTTTCTCTTCTATTTTTAGATCAAGTTTTAGAAAGAGTAATTGGGCATGCTTATTATTATTTCCTAGATGGCTATTCGGACTATAATCAAATAGAAGTTGTCCTAGAGGATCATGCTAAAACTACTTTTGTTTGTCCTTTCAGCACATTTGCATATAAGAGGATGTCTTTTAACCTTTGTAATTCTCCTGCTACCTTTTCAGCGCTGCATGATAAGCATATTTAGTTAAATTGTAAAAGAAATTGTTGAAGTCTCTATGGAGATGATTTATTTGTTTATGGTGATTCTTTTGAGCAGTGCTTAAAGAATCTTGATTTAGTTTTGACTTGATGTGAAGAAAAGAACCTAATGCTTAATTGGGAAAGGTTTCACTTTATAGCGACTCGAGGCATTGTGTTAGGGCATATAGTTTCCAAAGAAGGTATCTAAGTAGATCAAGCTAAAATGGAATTGATTTAAAAGCTTCCAACTCCACAACCTGTGAAAGATATCAAATTCTTTTTGGGGCATGCTGGATTTTACTGGTGGTTCATTCAATCATTTGGTGAAATTTCAAAACCCTTGTGTCATTTATTAACATAAGATACACCAATTGAATGGATACCCCAATGTCAAACGGCATTTGAAAAACTCAAAGGTTGCTTAACCATAGCTTTTATGCTTCAATCTCCTGACTAGTCACTTCTATTGGAACTTATGTGTGATGCAAGTAACCATAACATTGGTGCTGTGTTAGGACAAAGAAAAGATAAAAAGACGCATGTCATTTATTATGCAAGTAAAACTCTTAATGATGTGCAAAGAAACTACACGACAACTGAAAAAAAAAATGTTTGCAATTGTCTTTACCCTTGAAAAGTTTCGCCCTTATCTCATTGGTTCAACAGTCATCGTATTTATTGACCATTCTACTCTTAAATACTTGTTGACCAAATAAGAGGCCAAACCATGATTAATTTGTTGGATATGGCTTTTACAGGAATTTGACCTCGAAATAAGAGATAAAAAAAGGTGTTGAAAACAATGTACCTAGTCGCTTATCACGTTTGCAGGTAGAAGCTTACCCTAGAAATGAAATTTAAATAAATGATAGTTTCCTGTATGAACAATTGTTTAATGTAGAGGCAATACCAGCTTCCACTCCTCCATGGTATGCTGATATTACCAATTACCTAGTGATAGGACAAATCCCAAATGAATAGAGCTCTAAAGACAAGAAGAAATTCTTATTTGAGTTTTCTTTTGGGATGGTCTTTACTTATTTAAATATTGCCCCGATCGAGTAATACGACGTTGTGTTCCTAAGTGGGAAGTACCAGGCATACTTGAATTCTATCATTCCTAAGCTTATGGTAGCCATTTTTTCACAAATAAAACAGCAGCTAAAATTCTCCAATTTAGATTTTATTGGCCCATACTTGTGCATTGCTTAGCTGGACTCAACTTTGTTATATAGATATAAAAGTTGAGAGAAAATGTGATTTGTTTTATTTTTTGACGTTTAGACTTAGTTTGGGAAATAAAAAAGTTAACTTTTTTTTCTTTTTCTTTTTTTTTTTTTGGTAACTAGCTAGTAACTAGTTACTAAAAAGCAAGCTTTTTTATGTTTGGGAAAGGAAAAAATTTAGCTTTTCAGTTTTTTGTTAATTTGACAATTTTTCCCCTTGAAGGTTTAAAAGAAAATTAAAATTATGTAAAATGGTAAATTTGGTTATTTTAGAAAAAAAGACAAAAAGTTAGTAGCTGGTAGCTTAGCTACTGATTCCAAAACAGAACCTTAAAGTGTAATTAAAAAATCACAAAAAATAAAGATAAATAGTAAAAATTTGTTCGAATGAATTTTAGTCCATTCAAATGAATTTTGATACATATTTTTTTGACTTTTAATATTAAAGTTTTTTGAAATTAGTAGAAATTTTACCCCAAAAAAAAAAAAAAAAAAAGAAAGCAAGTAAGATTATTGCATTTGCTAAAAAAGTATTTGTCTCAAAGCCGGATGCATGTGATATGTCAGGCAATAAATGAATCCAAAGCCGGATGCATGTGAGATAAGTTGTGAGTTCATAATTCGTACAGTAAGATAAAAAGTAAATAACTTTTAAAAATTTTTAAAGATTTTAAGAGCTTTTTAACAAACCAAACGCAACTTCGTTTGGTATATATATATTTTTTTGTTTAAATCTTTATAAACTTTTTTAAAATTTAAATTTATTCTTCACTGTATAAATTACAAGTAAATTTTCTATTTATTGCACAAATTACGAAATTAAAAATTTTACAAATTTAAATAAATTTAAACAACTCTAAATACTTCATTATTTATTTATTTATATTTTCTATGTAGCAAGGGGACTTTTGTGTCAATATGTTAGAAGAAAGGTGTGGTTTATAAGCTTACACACGCAGCCCAGACTCTTCCTCTCCCAATGCGGGAAAGCCTCCTATTATTTCCTAGAAATGGTGGACCTATTTGTTTTCTCTGTTATTATTCTAAACTAAAGTCAGGTAAAAACTGTCAAACAATAGGTAGAGTAGTAACCTTTTTATAATTTAAGGTATTTAGTATCTTTCATACTTACATCAAGAAATAATTAAATAAAAATATTATTCTATTGGAAAATATATAAAGAAAACTTTGTTCAAATAATATGACAGTTGCAATTTTGTAAATAAGTGATATTTTTATAAATTATTTGATAATTTTTACAAGCATAAATTTCGCTCCTTATAGATCTAAAAATTTTACTATGGAGTAATTCATAAGTTCACACATTTATTTACATTATTCTAGTTAAATATTCTGACTATTTAGTCTAATTGTATAGCATTACCTGCTTTCTATTTTAATATAATTGAGTGACAATTTTTAGAATCATCAATCTAAGAAATTTTAAGTTCTGCATGTAGTATACTAGTATTTAAAGTTATAAAATTTAATGAATTAAAAGGATCGATGACAAGTGTAGATTAGACTGCAATACCATTTTATATGGGACGTTTGAAGTATCAAAAATTAATAAAAATTAATTAAAATTGTAAGTTTGTAATTCGTATAATGAGATAAAAAATAAGTAATTTTTAAAAATTTTTGATAATTTTTGATAAATTTCAAAGTCGCATGCGGTTCGTTTTTTTCCATACCACAGGAGGCCAAGTCAAGCTGGTGTAACTTACGATAGTTTTCAGTCATTTCCTTTAAAGTAATTGTCATTTTTTTCTTCATCCGTGCATTGACCGGCAAGTTACGAAAAGACCATTGGAGATCAAGTCAAGCTGGACTCCACCACTCGTTTTACTATTTATTTACTTTATTATGGTTTGTTTTTTAAAAAATTAACTCTGTTCATTATTTATTTATTTTTTTTTAATCCGTACATTTTATTTTTTTTTTTTGTTTTTTTGGGTAATTGTTTTAACCCGTGCATTGCTTAGCAAGTAAGGAAAGAGCAGTGGAGATAAGTAAGGAGGTGAGCTGGTCTCAACTTTCTAAAAGTCCTACAGTTATAAAAATTGGGATAAAATATAATTAAAGTAATTTTTTTGACGTTTAAAATATAATTAATAAACCATAAAAAAATAAAAATAAACAGTAAAAATCTATTCAAACAATTTTTGACATATATGTTTAGATTTTTTTTATCATAACTTTTTAAAATTATTAAAAAATTTATTGAGATTTATAAAAATTTATTGAGATTTGTAGAGATGTATTTTTTTTTTTTTTTTTGAAAGGTATGTAAGGATGTAGAGATTTGTAGGAATTTATATAAATTTATAGAAATTTACATATTTTGAGATAGAAAAAAATATGCAAAGAATTATAAAGATTTGTAAGGATGTTCTATGTTTTTTGAACTCTAAACGCGTTCGACTTATATTACTTTGTTCTTCGTTGAAGTAGCTTTGTTCTTTTTTAGGGGGCATTTAGAGTGACAAAAAATTATAAAATTTGATAAAAGTAATGAGTTCGTAATTCGTGCAGTCAGATAAAAAGTGAATAAGTTTTAAAAATTTTTAGTATTTTTTAACGATTTTCAGTGTTTTTCATCAGTCCAAACGGAGCATCTACATATTTGGGGCATTATATTTTACCAAAATTTAAAAAATTAATTTTTTATTTATCACACGAAATTACAATTTTTATTAAATTTTATTAACTTTTTTTTACCACTCTAAATACAACCAGATATGATTATTACATTTGCTAAAAAAATAATTGTCTAATGGTCAAATGCATGTGATATGTCAGACAATAAATGAATCCCAGTATTCACATTGTGCCATTAATTGAAAAAATAAAATAAAAAAATCACAACATGCTTCTATTTACTATTTTTTTTTTTTTAATGCAACACACCCCCTTAAACTTTTGGCTCAATACATTTGGCTCAATACATTTGAAGCAAGGTGTGGTTTATAAACTTACACACTCAACCCAAACTCCCCCTCTCCCAATGTAGGAGATCCCTCTATTACTTACTAGAAATGGTGGTCTCATTTGTTTCCTCTACCGTAAATAAAAGCTAGGAATTAATCAACTGTCAAGCAATAGGCAGAATGGTAACCTCTTTATAATTTATGATCTTTAATATCTTTCATACTTACATCAAGAAATAATTCTAGGACCCATTTGTTTCCTCTATTATTATTGTAAACTAAAGTCAGGTATGAACTATCAAGCAAAAGGCAGAATACTGCCTTTTTTATAATTTAAGATCTTTCATATCTTTCATACTTACATCAAGAAATTATGAAAGAAAAAATATTATTCTATTAGAAAATATATGAAGAAAACCTTGCTGGAATATTGTGACAGTTGCAATTTTATAAATAAGTGATATTTTTATAAACTATCTGATAATTTTCACAAGCATAAATTCCACTTCTTATAGACCTAAAAATTATGCTACGGAATAATTCATAAGTTCACACAGTTATTCACATTATTCTACTTAAATATTTTGACCATTTATTCCAATTGTATAACATTACCCACTTTTTGTTTTAATATAATTGAATGACAAATTTTACAATCATCGACCTGAAAAATTTTAAGCTCTGCATGCAGCATGCCTGCTCTTAAAGTTATGAAATTTAATGAATTAAAAGGATGACAAGTGTCGACTAAACTGCAGTATTATTCTATGTATGTAATATTTTATAATATTCAAAAGAAACGTTAGAGGGAATTATCAGTCAGCTTTCATTTTGTAAGACCATTCCACCCAAATCTGAAAATTCTCTAAGAGCTGCCTTTCGCCTTTTCTATCAATTTCTTTTTTCTTCCATCCTTCTCTGGCTTTACATTTTCTATGTTATTTGCAAATGCTTCTGCAAATTAAAAGTACTCCCCATCTTATTCTTAACCTGGGAGAGGTCTACATCATAATAGACAAGAAAAATATATAATATACGTGCAAAAGTTTTATTTGGCAGTCAAGGATCTTACAAGTTCATCAAGACAACAACTTGAAGAAACATAATCATTTGATAAAATAATTACAGAAACCCTTGATTGTTCAATTGCTTTTCGTAGGGACTTGATAACTTTTCCTTTCTCAATTTCTTCATCATCCCTGAAGGTGTGCATTCCCGCTTGCACCAAAGCTGTAAATAAATGATCAACAAAAGGTCATGGAGGAGTCTTTGTTATGGACCAAAAATTGAAGGAAGACGAAGAGAGGGAAAGTGAGAGATAATTCAACAATTAATTGATAATTTTTCATTATTCCATTATAGGACAAGAACTTGAGCTTTTAAGCTTGTTCGAGATACAATCCTAGCCATTGATCTTTATTTTATATCAATGGACCAAATCATTTCCCTTCTAACTAACTAACGAACTCCAATGGTTATTTTTTGGTAACAATTGATACATAATCATACCTCCCTATCTGGATCATTATCCTCAAGAGTAGAAACAAGATTGAATATAAGAGGCAAATTTCAAAGCACAAGGTACCCCCATTGAGAAATTTTATCAAACAAAAAATGCGCATTCTTCCTCACCAAAGAACTTAACCTTTTTCTTCTTTTCTCTACACCTTGCCAACACGGCTGCAATTGAGAAGCACCCAAAAAGCCACTGCACACCCCATGAAGGAACTAACCAAAATGCTTTGATCAATTTTAATAGCCAAATCAATCAAGGGATCAATTGTAGCCCTTGCAAAGAGAGCAGTTGCTATCAAAAATTGCAACTCTTTTCAAATTTCAATTATGGAGCTGCCATCTCCAATATTGATAACCCAAATTAGGGCTTGTGTTAAGCCAATTGATCAGGCATGAATGGATAATGTGACTCATTATAGAGGGGATATAAAAACTATCGAAAATACAATTGCCAAATACCCAAGATATTAAATCTGGCTGGGTTAATCCTTCAAACACTTGACGGGCAGTTTCAATATAATGTTGTATGTTTATAATTCATTTGGTCGTTAAGAAGGAAATATATAATGCCCCACCGCCTGGATTGAAGATAAACACGTTTTTTCATTATCATCTCTCGTAACGGTAAAAGATCCACCATCTTAAGCCTCCATGAATTCCTTCGTTCCAGACCCTGCGATTGTCCCCAAATTGTTTAACGAATCTACTTTAGTAATTCCAATGCCACTGTCGATGATTGAGAGGGGTTGACCTTGTTGGAGACGATATTGATGAAAAGCTCCAGACCAGAAGCGACGTTGAGGCCTGTTGAGGTGATCTGGTTCGGGGAAGAACTCTCGGGGACGCCCGCGGCAGCGTTGGCTGAAGAAGAGTCAACAACGACCAATTGGAAGTTGAAGTTATGGCTTTCCGAGAAGACCAGGGTTTCTGATTAGATTGATATGGTTGTTGTCATCTTTTCTTCCTCAGACGTAATTTCTTCTTCCACGGCGCCTCCTTCAATTGCAGAAATCGAGCCTTCATTCTGTCCTGTTCAACAACTACATATTCTACGAACTCAATTCTATAAGCATGGTCTTCAACAATGTGAACCCAGTAAGAATTCCTTCTTGCATCTGCTTATATTTCTTGATCCATCTTTCTCCCCTATGCCCAAGTTCTCTAATCATGGATTGTAATTCTATAAAATGTTTTTCTTCTGCCATTGCCAAGAAGGCTGGCTCTGATACACTTGTTATGGACCAAAAATTGAAGGAAGAAGAAGAGAGGGAAATTAAGAGAAAATTCAACAATTTATTGATAATTTTTCGGTTTTCTAATATAGGACACGAATTTAAGGTGGTATTTGGTTTTACTTTTTTATTTTTTATTTTTTGATGAGTTTTATATTTTAAAAATTTTAAAATAAAAAAATAAAAAATACTTTATTTTCTTTATTATGATATTTTTCTTATTTTGGATTAAAAACGCTCAAAATAACTTTTTATCATTTTTCATTTCATGTGTAAATTTATTTTCTATTTTTCAAAACAAAATTTGAAAATACTAGTGATCAAATATGTTTTGAAATGTTTTCCTTATTTTCGAAAGCATAAAATAAAAAATGAGTTCAAAATAAAAAATAAAAAATAAAACAGAAAATAAAAATTAGAAAAACAAAATAAATGCCACCTAAAGTTTTTAAGATTGTTTCAGACACAATCTTAGTCATTAATCTTTATTTTAGATCAATGAACTCCAATTGTCATTCTTCCGTAACAACTGGTTCATAACGCCATTGAAACTTAAGAATGACCGATAGTTATAAATCATGCTATATAAGCAATATAGCCTTAATTGAAATTTTAAATGTTAAAAGTGATTACTTGTAATTAACTTAAATGGTCGTAAGAAATTGATGAGTAAGTAAACTGGTATCCTTCAAGAGTTCGATATAAGCCCGGAATGCTATCTAGTATACTAATGTGGTGTCTACCAAAGAGTTTTCGATACTTAAGTTAACAAAAGAATAGAGAGAGTATTTTGGTAGAATTTCAGTAAGATTAGAGTGTACGTACCATGTACTTAAGAAGATGATGTATATATATAGAGGTGCGAGATCTGCATGGGCAAGATACGTATGCGCCTCACACTATCATGCTTTTGCCCAATTAAAATGCGCAACGTGTATTATAGATCCCAAGTAAGGATGGTTATCTTGGCCGACTGTTCATATCCTACTTGATCCCCCCAAACAAGTAAGGGATTTGAAAATTTTTCAGGAATTGGATAGGGTATGAGGATATTTTTTAAAAAAATTCAGAGATTGGGTGGGGTACATATATGAGTCTATTATCGCCTTGTACCCTACTTGTTCTCTGACCGTACCCATATCCCTGTATATATATATATATATTTAAATTTTTAGTGTATTTGTTACAACAATTTCTCAGTAAGGTAGAGAATTAGGATTCTAAACTTTTTTATCTATCAACTTCTTATTAAATTGTTTTGTTTTCCAGTTTATAAAGAAACTATGAATTGAGATAAACCAATTATGAATATTTTTTTATTTCCTTTTCCTACCTTGAACCATAGAATCAATTAACAAGGTAGGAAAATAACAATATAATGAGTGCTTTCTAAATATATATATATATGGTACTTTTCGATTTTCTAAATATTTATTGGGATTTTTCTCTATTTTCTCATAAGTCATACTTTAGAATTTTTGTATTTTTATATTTTTTAATTCAAGTACTCGATTCCCTGCGAGAATCTCCGTTCCCCATTTGGGTTAGGGATGGAGGATGAAAATAAATCTCCAGTGGAAATCGGGTAGGGTATGGGAATAGATTTTAATTTGAGGATCAGGTACAGGAATAGGCATACTCCTCCCTTACCCACCTATACCCATCCCTTACCTATCCATACCCATCCCCAATCCTAAGGTCGATTCTTTTAATTAGTTATTAAAATTATTAAGCGGCAGACAACACTTTCTTAGGCAAGAATTACAAAATATACTAAAAATCTATTTAAAAAAATGAAAAAACGAATTTGCACGCCATGTAAGATTAGAGTGAAAGAGAAGATGAAAGAAAAAATACATTATTTTACTATTATAGATAAATAGATAGATAGATAGATAAATTTATAAAAATAAATCAAATATTGAGTATCATTAATCAGTTAAAAATTATCAACATGCACCGTAGTGGTTTTATAAAAAAAAAAATAAAATAAAGTAGCAGTGATCTACTTATATAGGACAAAAGGAAGTAAAGATTTTATGAATAAGAACAAAAAATATAAAAATAAAATAAAATAATTATATTAGATTCAAACATTTGTAAAAATAAAAAAATAGAATAGTTAATATGGAGAGTGCCGCACAATATTTAGTAATAATTTTAGATTAATTTTATCAAAATAAATTAAAATAAAAATATTATTATTAATCATACATTATGTTTTGTAAAATAAATATAATCAACTTTACCCATTTAAATTTAAAGTTAGAATAAAGAAAAAAAAATACTCCCCTAAGACTGATTTTACTCAACGATTTGTAAACAAAAAAAAAAGAGTAAAATGATGAATATAGAGTGTACCACATAGAATTTAATAATAATGAATATTTTATAAATCACATATGATTGATAACAATATTTTTTATTAGATTTATTTTTATAAAAATATTAATATTCATTATTTTTTTGTGTTTTTAAATTTTCAAAATATTAAGAGTTGTTATAAGAGAAATAATTTAATTATTATTTAAAATTTTTCTATTTGTGGTTTTTTAATTTAATTCTATTTTTTTAATTTAATTACTAATATATTTGAAATATATAAATTGTACAACTATATTGAATTTATAAGCAAGTGGTTCCTCTTTTGGAATTCCTAAGTTTAATCATATGAAATTTATAAGTAAGTGAATTCCCTTTTTGAAACACAAGAAAGTGGTTCCTTTTTTAGAACCCATAAATTGATTTACATTTATTAAAATCACATGCCACAGTTCTAGTGCTTTTATAAGTCAAAAACAAGTAAAATTATAATTTTTTGGTGATATGGGACAAAGAAATAAAGATTTTGTAAATTAAAAAAGAGAAAAGAATAAGAGGAAGGGAAGAAAATTAAAAAATAATTTTAAATTCTAGAAAAGTAAAAAAAAAAAAAAAGTAAAATAGAGATTAAAGAAATATGCTACTTAGAATTGGAGTAAATTAGAGTAAAGAAAAAGAGCAGATAAAAAATATATTATTTTAATATTATAGTATAGACATATGCTTGTGTAGGGTTCACGCATGCTGACCCTGTTACTTAACTTTCTCCTTTGGAGAAGATACTTGAGGGGAAAAAAAAAATGTCGAGACAAAGCATTCGACCCAGAGCTCTCCAACAATTTAATCATATGAAAACTAGAGAGAGTGTGTAGAGAATCTAAATGGTCAATAGAGTGTTTATATTTCTTATTGATACCAGTAGGCATGGAAAATGGGAGTTAGTGAGATACCAATTAAAAAGTAATGCTTTGCTAACCCCTCTAACCTCCCCGTTCTCCCAATAATTTCAGTTACGATTTTCGGTGCATTTATTACATGTGGGGATACTTTTGCAAGGTGTTATGTGAAATGTAACAGATTTTAGAAAAATAACAGTCTCATCACATTCTTTAACGTTACAATAATGAACTAGATTGATTGAACGGTAACCATTAGACTGATGGGAAGTGTAACCATGTAGTTGAAATTAAACCAGGCCTATATATACTTCTCCAGTCAAAGTACAAGTCCGTGAGGTTGGGCATTTCACCAAAAATAGTTCTTATACTGTCAAATTCGGTTACCAAACTGCCACCTCAATCAAAAAGAAACCCACATTTGATCCCGTCCCTCTAACAGCATGTGAGGGTAAAATTAAAGCGGAATAAAAGAAAAATATTACACACCCAAATTAACGTGGTTCGACACTCTTGACCTACATCCACGGGCAGAGAACAAAAAACACTATATAATCATAATAGTGAGTATAAATAATATGCCTTTCTCTCTCTCTCTCTCTCTCTCTGTCTCTCTGGATTATCTGAACCAGAGTATCATCAATTTTGGAATAGACAGTTCTCTTCCCACCTAACATCTCCATGAACAGAATATCTCTCCCTTTTTATCAACACTAGTCAAGGGAGGTAGGTAGACATAAATGTGGGATGGCTGATAACAATATAGGTTAATAAATGAGAGAAGACTCTCTGGGGAAAGGGATAGCAATAAATAGGGTTCAATTAATGGGTGAGGACAGGGGCGGAGCCAGAATTTTTACCCAGGGGAGGCACCGGGCGCCAGGGGGCATCGGACGCCAAGGGGGGCACCAAACACCCAAGAAAAAATAACAATCGATTTATTTTTCAATTGAGAGTAGGAGAAAAATGATGTTATTTTTAGAGAGAAAATAAATTATTCTTGAGTATTAACTAGTGAATATATTTCTCACAGTTAATGGTTCAAGCACCTGAAGTTTATTAGAGATATCCCTTACTACAAAAATTATAATTATTATTAAATTTTATTATCTATAGAATTTATTATGTTATATGCTAAATTTACTGATAGTATAAACAAAAATATGCAATAATATATTAAAAGATACACTTTATTTCACAAAAAATACCAAGTTTGATTCTTTTAAACTTCTTATATGTTAAAAAAATTTGAGTTAACTTTAAATTTTTAATAAAATCAAAATATCTTAATTTTTAATTAATTTAATTTTTAAATAAAATTAAAATAATAAGAAGGGCATTTTAGTAATTTTATCTAAAAAATTAAGAGGGTCACTTGCCCCCCCTTGCCCTAACATAGCTCCGCCCCTGGGTGATGAACCAACAAATCTCCCCTTCCGAACCCATGGAGAGAGGAAATGCTATCTGATCAGCATCATCTGGTACCCATGCCGACCTTGTCAAATATCTCTCTGGTGACAACCTTGGTCAACATATCAGTAGGATTCTGATCTGTGTGAATCTTCTCAAGCTTTAAGAACTGCTTTTCCATAATATCACGTATCCAGTGATAACGGATCTCAATGTGCTTTTATCCAGTGATAACGGATGTCAATGTGCTTTGTCCGGGAATGATACATGGCATTTTTGCTCAAATCCAATGCACTCTGACTATCACAGTAAACCACATACTGATTTTGTTCTTGACCCAGTTCTTGGAGAATTCTCTTCAACCAAAGCATTTCTTTTCCTGCTTCTGCCATAGCAATATACTCAGCCTCTGTAGTAGATAGAGCTATACATTTCTGCAACTTGGACTGCCATGAGATAGCTCCCCCTGCATAAGTAAACACAAAGCCTGAAGTACTCTTCCTATGATCAAGGTCTCCTGCCATATCTGCATCTCTGTAGCCTTCCAAAACTGGTTCTGAACCCCCAAAACACAAGCATAACTTTGAAGTGCCCTTAAGATACCTCAGTATCCATTTCACAGCTTTCCAGTGTAGCTTTCCTGGATTTGAAAGAAACCTGCTAACAACAACAACAGCATTAGCAATATCAGGTCGAGTGCAAACCATAGTATACATCAAACTTCCTACTGCTGAAGAATAGGGAATACGGTCCATCTCATCTCTGGTTTTCTGATCATTTGGACATGACTTTTTGCTCAATTTGAAATGGTCTGCAAGAGGAGTGCTTACAGGCTTAGCACCCTTTATGTTGAACCTATCAATCACCCGTTCAATATATTTTTCTTATGACAACCAAATTTTCCTTTCTTTTCTATCACGGATTATCTGCATACCCAGAATCTGCTGTGCAGGACCCAAATCTTTCATCTCAAAAAACTTTGACAATTTTAAGTTTAACCTTTTAATCATCCCTGAACTCTGGCCAACTATGAGCATATCATCAACATATAGCAGCAAAATGACAAACTTGACATCTGAAAATCTCTGGATGTAGACACATGGATCTGAATCTATTCTTCTGAATCTATGACTCAGCATGAAAGAGTCAAATTTCTTGTACCACTGCCTGGGTGCTTGTTTTAAACCATACAGACTCTTTTTCAACTTGCAAACCGGATGTTCTTTACCTTTGACTTCAAAACCTTCTGGTTGCACCATATAAGTTTCTTCCTCTAAGTCACCATGAAAGAAGGTAGTCTTAACATCCATCTGTTCGAGCTCAAGATCCATCCCAGCAGCTAAAGCAAGCACCATTCTGACTGAAGTCATTTTCACAACTGGAGAAAATATCTCATCAAAGTCTATCCCTTTCTGTTGACCGAATCCCTTGACAACTAAGCAAGCTTTATACCTTGTCCATTTCCCAGTTGCATCCTTCTTGAGCTTATAAATCCATTTATTCTGCAAAGCTTTTCTTCCTGGAGGGAGTTTGACGAACTTATACGTTTTATTCTGAAGCAATGAACTCATCTCTTCTTGCATGGCTTTCATCCAGTTATCTTTGTCATTGTGTGTTCTGGCTTCTTTATAGTTTTCAGGCTCCCCCTCATCAGTAAGCAAAACATACTCAGATTCTAGATATCGAACATTTGGCTTGCGTTCCTTGGCTGGTCTTTCAACTCTTGTTTCTGGTAGAGTAGAAGTCTCCCCCTGATCAACATTCTCAGTATCCTGCTCATCCACAGCATCATCAGAGTCTGGAAACTGAGATTTTTGAACCTTTTTTGCTGTTCTTCCTCATTTGAACCCGAAGAAGAAGGATTTGACACTAAATCTGGAACACTAAATGACTTTCGCTGTAGAGCCTTTTCAACAACTTGATTTTCATAGAAGATCACATCCCTACTCCTAATGACTTTCTTCTTCATTGGATCCCATAGTCTTTACCCAAACTGCTCATCTCCATAACCAATGAAGACACAAGGCTAAGATTTATCATCAAGTTTGGCTCTTTGGTCCTTAGGCACATGAACAAAGGCCTTGCAACCAAATACTCGCAGATGTGAGTATGACACATTCTTTCCTGTCTACACTCTTTCTAGAATATCAAATCCAAATGGTCACTACAACAAATCACACTTTCGGCGACCATTTTTCTCGACCAAATATAAATTTGGTCGTTAAAGGTAACTTTTCCCGACCAAATATAAATTTAGTCGCCAATAGTTACTTTTCCCCGACCAAAAAAATGTTAGTCGCCAAAGGATAACTTTTCCCGACTAATTGGTCGCTAAAGGGTAACTTTTCCCGACTAAATATAAATTTGGTCGCTAAAGGCGAACTTTTTCCGACCAATTGGTCGGGAAAAGTGTAAAAAAAAATTATTACAAAGAGAGTTAAAATAATTAAATAAAAATAATAAAAATTTAAGGGAACTTTTCCCGACCAAAAGTGTAAAAAATTATTACAAAGAGAGTTAAAATAATTAAATAAAAATAATAAAAATTTAAGGGAACTTTTCCCGACCAATTAGTCGGGAAAAGTGTAAAATATTATTACAAAGAGAGTTAAAATAATTAAATAAAAATAATAAAAATTTAAGGGAACTTTTGCCGACCAATTGGTCAGGAAAAGTGTAAAAAAATTATTACAAAGAAAGTTAAAATAATTAAATAAAAATAATAAAAATTTAAGGGAACTTTTCCCGACCGATTGGTTGGGAAAAGTGTAAAAAATTATTACAAAGAGAGTTAAAATAATTAAATAAAAATAATAAAATTTAAGGGAACTTTTCCCGACCAATTGGTCGGGAAAAGTGTAAAAAATTATTACAAAGAGAGTTAAAATAATTAAATAAAAATAATAAAAATTTGAGGGAACTTTTGCCGACCAATTGGTCGGGAAAAGTGTAAAAAAATTATTACAAAGAAAGTTAAAATAATTAAATAAAAATAATAAAAATTTAGGGGAACTTTTCCCGACCAATTGGTCGGCAAAAATGTAAAAAAATTATTACAAATAAAGTTAAAATAATTAAATAAAAATAATAAAAATTTTAATACTTTTGGCGACCAATTGGTCGCTAAAGGGGAACTTTTCCCGACCAATTGGTCGGAAAAAGTGTTAAAATTTTTAATATATATATATAAATATGTAAAATATATATACAAATGAAAGCTTGGCCTAGTGGCCAAACATGCCAGCTTCCAAAGAGATGGCATAAGTTCAAGTCTCACCAACAACAACAACAAAAATCTCAAAAATATAGAGACGACACGTGGCATAATGATAGATCGACACGTGGCACAATCATAAATCGACACGTGGCACAACACCAAGGTGCCATGTGGCATGATGACATGTCAACAAATAATGCCATGTGGCACCACATTTAAATTTTTATTTTTTTAAATTAATTTAAATTTTCAATTCTAAACTTTTTGCCGACCAATTGGTCGGGAAAAGTGAAGAATTGCCGACCAATTGGTCGGCAAAAGATTTTGTATTTTTTCCCATTAAAAATTCTTTGCCGACAAATTAGTCGGGAAAGGTTTTACATTTGCCGACCAAATGATTTTTTGGTCGGGAAAAGTTTCCCCGACGAGCCTTCGCCGACCAAATAAATTTGGTCAGGAAATGTTTCGCCGACTAAATTATACCCTTTAGCGACCAAATTTTTGGTCGGTAATTGTGTGATTTTTTGTAGTGGGTGCTGAAGGTGATCTGTTAATAACATAGCAAGTAGTACGAACAGCTTCCCTCCAAAATGACTTAGGCAGTATAGACATCCTAAGCATACATCTAACTCTTTCCACAATGGTTCTGTTCATTCTTTCAGCTACTCCATTGTGTTGTGGAGTTCCTGGTACTGTAGTTTCATGCCGAATTCCATGTTTGGAGCAATACTCCTCAAACTCACAAGAAGTATACTCACCACCATTATCTGTTCGGAGACATTTCAACAGTTTACCGATCTCCCTTTCAACCATAGCATGAAACAACCGAAAATAATGAAAAACTTCATCCTTAGACTTCAGAAATTACACCCAAACGTTTCTAGACCTATCATCAATGAAAGTCAGGAAATACTTATTGCCACCAATAGACTCAACCTCAATCGGACCACAAACGTCTGAGTACACCATGTCTAACACATTAGACTTTCTTCTGGAAAAAGAACTGAAAGACACCCTATGTTGCTTACCAAACAAACAGTGCTCACAAGGACTCAGGCCTATAGAGCTATCAAGAGGTATAAGAGACCTCTTGGCCAACATCTGCAACTCTTTCTCACTCATGTGAGCAAGCCTTCTATGCCATAAGTTAGGGGAAGACTCCTCCTCAGCGGCATTCAAACTATCTGGGCAAAATTTTACTTGGGTCTTATACAAATTTCCTGAAATCAGCCCTTGAGCAACAACCAAAGCCCCCTTAGTCAACTTCCATTTACCATCTCCAAAATGGCTAGTGAACCCCTGGCAATCCAAAGCAACTCCAGAAATTAGATTGAGGTGCAAGTCTGGAACATGCCTTATATCCTTCAGTAGTACTGAACAACCTACACTGGTGTGAACAAAAACATTCCCTATTCCAACAATCTTGGAATAGCTAGTGTTACCCATTTTTACAACACTAAAGTCTTCATCTCTGTAAGAGATGAAGAAATTCTTGTCAGGAGTTGCATGAAATGAAGCTGCAGTGTCCACAATCCATTTAACTGTTGAATCTGTCACCTGAAGGCATTGATCTTCTTCAAGTGATAATAAGATAATATCTTTAACTGTCACCGCAGTATTGTTGTCTTCTTTCTTCTCCATGTTGCCCCCTGGTCTTTGTTCACTCTTTAGTTTCCAACAATTTCTCTTCATGTGGCCTTCTTCACCACAGTGGTAGCATCTATACCTGGGTCTGGACTGGCTGCGATTCCTGGACTGGCCACGTCTTCTGGACTTGCTCCGGTCAAAATTATTTCTGTGGTGTCTACTTTTACTCCTACCTCGCCCTTGATTTCTGTTCTCTGTGACAAGAGCTTGAGATGACTGAGAGCCTATTTCCTTTCTTCTTGCCTCTTCATTCAATAAGGCATCCTGAACCATTTCCATGGTCATTAATCCTCCAGGAGCTGAGTTACTGAGAGATACAACTAGAGTCTCCCAACTATCAGGCAAAGTACCTATCAAAAGAAGAGCCTGCATTTCATCATCCAACATCTTATTCACAGAAGCAAGTTGATTTACCAGACTCTGGAAATTGTTCATATGTTCTGTCATAGAGCTACCATCCCTGTACTTCTGATTAGTGAGCCTCCGCATTAACAGTGCTTTATTTCGGCCAGTTTTACACTCATATATATTTTCAAGCTTTTTCCAAATTTCATAAGCATCAGTTTCTTTAGCCACATGATGAAAAATGCTTATATCAATTTGTTCTCTTATCATCCCCACTGCTTTTCTATTTATCTTAACCCATTCTTCATCTTTTCTGTCAATCGGTTTAACCCCTTTATTTTCAATTGGGTCAGTCAAATCCTTACAATAAAGTAAGTCTTCCATCAGTGGCTTCCAAATTGGGTAATTGCAATTTAGGGTTGGAATTTACTGAAATAGACTTTACAGAAGTGTCTGGGAGGGTAAAAAACTTTAAGAGGGCCTAAATGACAAATTTCAAGAAAATAGGGGCAAATCTGTAATTTTTCAGGGACATTTTTAAAACTTTTCAAATTTTTCTGGGGCTTTCTGCAGTTTCAAAAACCTTTCTCCAGTAGAGGGATAAAATAGCCAAACACAATCAAATGAGGGACACGTGTCAGCCAGTGATTGGCTGACTTAGAATAAATTGTGTTGGTGTGTGTGCTACGTGTCTTTTTATTACTGGGTGATTACAACACTTTTGCCACGTGTCAGAATACAAATATCACAAATCTTACAAATACACAATCCTACGTGGCTATCTCTAATTGGGCCAAATTGTACAAATAAACCGAGGTGGCAGTGGGGCCTAGCTGCTAATGTGGCAGTCTGATCTGATGACGTGATTGCTGATGTGGCTATTGTTATGAGGCTGATGTGGCAGTTTACTCTGATGGTGTGGCAGATGACGTGGCTTCTGATTTGATGATGTGTCAACTGAGATGGCGTCAGATCTGGTCGCTGACATGGCCCCCTGGATTTCTTTTCTCACAAAAAAATTTTTGTAGTGAAAGGGATTCAAACACCCAAGCTCTTGGGTAGAAGAAGGGGTGTAGAACCAACTGGACTGGATACACCTTTTGATGGTCTTTCACCAAAAAAAACAAATATAAGGTATTTATTTGTATTACCTTCTCCACAACCCGCAGACTGTCTTCTCTGGCAACGGCGAAAATTTCTGGCAAACTTCGACAAGTGATTGTGGGCACGTCTGGGTTCCGATTGAAACACCGTTTGAACCGTTGAATTCGTCTCAATAAACTTTACAATGAAATGACCTCCAAACTCAGATTGGAATAAATTATTTTTTTTTTGAAAAAAAAAACAGATTATTTTATGCTAAATAACCCTGATCCGGCTCTGATACCACTTGTGAGAGAAAAATTAAAGCAGAATAAAAGAAAAATATTGCACACACAAATTAACGTGGTTCGGCACTCTTGGCCTACATCTACGGGCAGGGAACAAAAAACACTATATAATCATAATAGTGAATATAAATAATCTGCCTTTCCCTCTCTCTATCTCTCTCTCTGGATTATCTGAACCAAAGTATCAACAACCTTGGAATAGACAGTTCTCTTCCCACCTAACATCTCCATGAACAGAATATCTCTCCCTTTTTATCAACACTAGTCAAAGGAGGTAGGTAGACATAAATGTGGGATGGCTGATAACAACATAGGTTAACAAATGAAAGAAGACTCTCTGGGGAAAGGGATAGCAATAAATGGGGTTCAATTAATGGGTGAGGACCCAACACAGCCCCTCCCCAAAACTGTGGAATACTTTTTGGAATCTTAACACCCTGCCTAAGATCAAACATTTTATTTGGAAAGCTACAAGAAATTTTCTCCCCACTTGAGCTAATCTTGCTAAGAGGAAATATGCCAAAGATCCTAACTACCCTATCTGCCATTCAGAGCCCGAAACTATTGCATGTCTCTTATTCAGATGCTATTGGATCCGCAGTCAGTAACGGATTCAAGATTTTGTTACACTGGAGTCAAGCCGACAAGTAAAACAGTGTGGCTGACATAAAAATAAGGTCAAAACTTATAAATTGTTTAAGGTATTAAGGCAATTTGTTTTTGAAATATATTTTATGAGGGCAAATTATAAAAGTAGCCCAAAATTATACTATTCTCTATAGAAACCAGCGGGGTCAATCGACCCTCCCTCCCCCCACTTGAATCCGTCCTTGCTCGCAGTGTATGGTTTGGTAACAACTTATCATGCCAAGTCGACCCCTCTGTAATTAATAACTTTACCAACAGGCTTCAAAGCATTTTTACAACCTAAGCTTTTCCCTTAAAACCTGTTACCTTCCATTGCCATCCTCTACTAGGCCATTTGGAAAGCCGGGAACAACTTCACCTTTAATGGCACTCCTCTATCCCCCTCTAGCATCATCAATTCAGCCATTCTTGCCACTTCAGACTACCTCGAAGCCATGCTCTCTAAAAAAATTCCCATTTCCCACCCTCAGGTGCTTAACTCCTCATCTTAGCTTCCACCCTCTAGTGACACACTCAAATTCAACTGTGATGTTGCGTTCTGCTCCACCTCTAACCATGAGGCTTTTGCTGTCATTGTTCGCGATTCTCTTGGGGCAGTCATTGATATTAACTTTTGGTCGAATTTGGCCCTCTCCACGCTCGCAGCTGAAGCTTGGGCTATCAGGATTGCATGCTCAATGGCTTCTCTGTGGAATCTTCACGAGGCTATCTTCGAAAGCGACTCCCTTTCAGTTATGTCCCATCTTCAGACTTCTCTTTGCAAGCCCCCATGGAAAATCCTTCCCTTCCTTGAAGATGTTTGCGAAAGGAGACTCTTTAAACACTGGCTTTTCTCTTGGTGCTGTAGACGTGCTAATAGTGCCGCCCGCTACTTAGCAAAAAGTTGTTTTAGAGGATCCCTACCCCCCAACATCTCCCTTGTTAATCTTCCCGTGAATCTTTAACTCTATTATTTCCAAGGTAGTTACTGCTGATCTTTCTCAATATATTCTCTTCCCCCCACCCTCCCCCCCAAAAACAAAAAAAAAAGTTATTCTTACTACCCACAGCATTTAAAAGTTATACTTACATCATTTATTTTGAAATGTTATTAATATTGACCATCTTCTGATAAAATTAACCGTTAAAACTTAATAGAAAATATTAAAAAAATAAAACTTTAGTATTTTTCTTATTTTATTCATCACTCTTTCACATTTTCATCAATTTTTTTTATAAGAATCCCAAAAAATAATCAAAAATAAGTAAAATAAAAAGCTTTTGAAGATTTTTGTAAAGAAAAATGATAAGATGTGAGAAAGGAAATGATAAAATAAGAAAAATACCTAAAATTTTGATTAGTTTAATATTTTATGTTAAGTTTTAATGATTGATTTTATCGGGAGGTGATCAATGTTAACAACATTTTAAGATAAGGGGGAGCTAATGTAACTTTTAAATGTTGTGATTACCAAATGTAGTTACCCAAATGTTAAAGGAAGGTAAGTGTAATTTACCTATACAAATAATATATATAAATATAATATATATATATATATATATATATTTTATGCATATTGGAATTAAGTAAAACTATATTTTAAATATGTGTTTTACGCACATACGTGTATATGTGAATGTTGTTGTGATTATAGAATTGTAATTAGGTAACCCAAAGCATCCAAGCTATTACAAACGGTAGAGCAAGAAGAATGACGAGACTGCCCAAAATGTAGTCGGCGTGGGCTTCACCACCACCATTACAGGTTTCCGGTATTACAATTAATTTAATATCCACCAATGGGTTTTAAGTCCTTAAAAAATTAGTACCATTCTAACTTTTTATCACTAAACATAATTTTAGTAATTAATTTAATGTTGATGGCATATATATATATATATATATATACATAGAATAATTTAATCTACAATTTGGCACCAATGGGGTTTTACTCCTTAAAAAATTATCCACATTGAAAATTTTTACCACTAAATATAATTTTAATGCTGTAATGTTTGTAATTCTCACAATATATATGGGCATTATATATTAAAAGTATTTTCTGATAAAAGAAATATTACCTTACTTGTCACCAAATCAAAGTTCTATTGATATATATAACACTTAAATTATTATAATGTTTATCACTAATTTTAATATTTTTAGTAATGAGTTAGTATGGTGATTAAATATAAATATATATATATATAAGAATTATGGGCAAAAGTAATTTTTTTTTATTTAGTATATTGAACATATAATATTACGGGGATTGGAAGAAAAGGACCCTTGAGAAATCGAACCCGAGTCATGAGTGGGCAAAATAAACTCTTTACCAGTTGAGCTATAAGTTACACTACAAAAATAAATTATTATCATTGTATAATTTTAACATCATGCATTATGTGACGAGTTTGTAATAATAACACGAGTCACTAAATAAAATTTTATTTTTTAAGTGATATTATTGTAAGTAAATTCATGTTAAAGGTCAATACATACGATGAGTAGTTTTTTTTTTTTTTTTTGAAAATCACTTAACAAACAAATGGGGAAATGGTCATCCTTCCCCCATCTTTCCTCTACATGGAATATTATAGCTGGCAGTTTCACATCTTCATGTCCATACAACATATCATTAGGCAAACATCTTCATAATACATAACTGAATAAACTTTTGAAAATAATCACAAGAAAATAATTATTTAAAATTGTACAAAAATATAATAAAATACAATAGTTATCAATTTACTTATTTTATACGTATATTGTAAAGTTTACCTACAAAACCATTTATTGAAAATGCACATCTTACAAAATAGAGCGTAGATTCAATTAACTAGTCTTACGTACACAAATGAAATTCGCATGCATTTTATTGGCTTTGTAATTTGGATTGTTCATACGGCTTCGTCCTTGGGCATTACTTTGGTGCATTTGACAACTTCACGAGTTGCAGTCTCGATCTCTATGTTACCACTCGTGTTAACCCTTCGATCGATTGGTACTGCTTCATCAATGAACGGCTTAGATGAATGTTCATCCTTGCTCTTGCTCCATATCACAAGATATAAACCAGTAACTATGAGGATAGCTCCAGCAACCCTGAAAATTAATTAACAATAATATTTCACCAACTTTCAGTTACCCGTTACTAATTCTTCAATTTACTTTTATCACTCCCAAATTAATTAGTAAAATTTATTAATTAAGGCAAATGATATGGCCAAAGCACTTTTTGTTTCCACCATAACATAACACTTAAACAATGCCTGTTTGAAAGACAAAAAGTTAGTAAAAATATAATGCGTCAGTTACTTTTTAGTATCTAAAGAACAAGTTTAAAATTCTAACAGAATCTATTTGAATAATTTTCGTATGTTGCGTAAGATTTTTGAGTTGGCAGGACTTGCTCAAACGTGATAGAATGACTTATTTGAACGACTTGATTAGAAAAGTTGTCAGAAAAAGTTGATAGATTTTGACAAGAATTGGTGAAAATTGACAAAAATTTGTAAAATTTATAGTTTTAAAATAAACGTATGAAAAATAAAAATGATCAAAAGTTAGTGAAAATTTATAATTTTTTTGTAAAATTTAGGTTCCTAAACACCCCTTTGCAATGCTTTGAATGAATAAAAAATGCTCTGGCACTAATGTTTGGCTAATTAGCCAAGAAATTGCCACCGATACTTACATTCCCACGTAAATTTGTTCACCCAAAATAAAGGACCCCATAACTGCAACTATAACCATGGTTAAAGGATTATATGCAGTCACAAAAACAGGCCCTTTCTCCTTCATTACTACTCCGGAAACATAATAACCTACACCGGAGCAGATTATTCCCTGCATCCAAACATCATCTGTGAGTTCCAATTGCAAAATCTTTATCTGTTTGCCTACAAATAATAATAACAATGTTATTCTGGGAGTAGGAATTAATTCTTACTCCATAAAGTGCACTTAAGAGTTTTGTATCCCAGCTTAGGGACCATATCTCCATGTTTCCCTTTTCTGCAATAAAGGTAAGAACAGCTCCTTCAAGTGAGCCCATCAAGCATATCAGAGTGGTGAGAGAGAGGTCAGCTGGGTAAGAGCTCAACGTGATTGACTGAAAGATCAAAAAAGGTGACAATATTGTTCACCATTGGAAAAAGAGATGCAATTAATTCTCATAAAAAATTATTATTATTATTTTTTTTACCATCCCCAATGTTTTTAGTAAAAATAATGCTACCGGTAGCCACGAAAGATAATGCATGATGAGAACCCAATCAGTTGGTGGATAAATTAGAGGACAACTCAATACACAAAAGTCTGAGATTTAGTAGGAGTATGCAACGCGTCGAGTTTCAGGTTGATAGATCAAACTCGATCCGTTTTAAATCATTCTGCTTATTAACCTCTTGCTAATTAAGAAATAGGTAAACTAGTCAAAAAGGTTATTAGATTCAGATAATAGATAATATGTTTGACCCATTATCTTCTCTCTCTCTTTTTTTTTTTAACTTAATTTATATTTTATTTTTAAAATATTTTATAAGTCAATTTAAAAAATATTTTATATTTATTTTAAAAATTTTTAATTTTAAGGAGTTAACTAGCCACCCCTTTAACATAATGACATGCTATCTCAACAATTCTTTCAATATATATATATATATATAACTTTTTTTTTTTGGGTAAGTATATATATATAAAACTTGAATTAATGAGGTAAAAGAATTTTCACGGATGAATATGATTTTTTTTTTTTTTTTGGTAATTACGGATGAATATGATTAGAAAAAGAAAGAGAAAATCCCTCAATCTACTTTAATTACAAAATCACCACAAGCCATGCACTAGTAGTGTCAAAAGGGGTGAGTCGACCCAAAGTCTAACCAAACTCAAAAAAGCCCGCCCTGAGCCTGCCCCAAAGACCGTATAGCCCCGGCCCGCCCTGCCCTTATACCCCTAGGTTGGGGCTTGGGTCGAATTGGTCTTGTCCAAGACCAGGCCTGAGCTGATCGGCCTCGAAGACTTGCGCAGGAACACCCCTAGTTCCCAGAATGCCAATGGCTCTTTTCCGTTTGATTTTTTCCCCCTTCCAATGGCTCCTTTCCGTTTGAAATTTCTTTACTTACTCTGTCATTTTTTTATTTACAATTCTGCATTTGTAAAATTTGCATTGTTTAATTTTATCAATAAATATTTTAATGTGTTTGTTGGAATTTTATTTCTATTTTATTTAATTTATAAAGTAATAAAAAGTATTAAAAAATTTTCCAAGTCAACCAGGGGCAGGTCAGGGCAAGAATTGGCGACCTTAGACCACCTTAGTTCGAAGAGGGGAAGGGGCAGCAGGGGCGAGCTAGCAGGCCAAGTCAGCTACGAGTCTAGGAGCAGATCGGACTCGACCCAACCCTTTTACATCACTATTACGCACCACTAACATTGTCCGATTATTAGATCTATGATTGATAAGTTTTTTCACTAATAGAATAAAATTTTTCACACACACACACACATAGAAGGAGGAGCTAGCAATTTTTTAGTCTTAGTCTGAGTTTAGTATTAAACTGGGTTATGATTGAATATTAAATTAGATTAGAAATTTTTTTATCATGAGCTATGAATTAGATGTTAAACAGGGTTATAATTTAGTATTAAATTGAATTATAGATAATTGAGTTAAGATATTATTCACTATTAGTATTAAAAAAATTTTGAGACAAAATTTTATCAATTCACCCTAATCTATACACACCACTGCCCTACATGTATACATATATATTTATTGGGGGACATAGATAGCGAGTGATATAAGTGCGGACTTATGTATGATGGAGAACTCTTACTTGGAGAATGTAGAAAGCAGCCCAGCAAAAACAACCTGATGTGATCATGAGAGAACCCTTGATGGAGTACTCTTGTTGTGTTGCGGGAGGAGAACTTGTAGCTTGATCGTGGCCATTGATTGTTTTGGTCCATGGCAATCCAATAGGGGGTCCTTTGGTAAGTGTCATAACCATCGCCCCCCCAGCCGTCACCAAAGTCCCCACCACCTTTGCCTGGCTACCGAGTCTCCTAACGTTAACCTTTTCGAGCCTAAAACAAAACAACGTTAAAATTTGATCACCCTTTTCTCATTTTTAGACTTTCCCTTTCTCTGCATATATGCATACATATACATAAATATTTTATGCTAGCACGCAAGAAGCCTACCGATTCCAAATATGAATACTGATAATTTTAATATACAAAGATACACCAGGAATATGAAAATAAATTAAAATTTAAATATATTTTTATTGATTATATAAATATGATATTCCAAGGAAACTAATTTAATACATAATTCAACATATAATATGATGTGAGATAGAAGAATTTATAATTTTAAAATATTTTACTTAACTCAAATCTAGACTTAAAAAATAATAAAATAATTGAACATGCTATATAGCATATTGTGCCGAAAACTATGTGTATCCTATATGTATTTTAAAACCTTTGTGCTTCATGTATAGGTTAGTCCATCATGAAAATGTTTTTTTTTTTATTAGAATTATTTCTCAAAGGGTTGGCGCTGATATTATTTTTAACAAAATTTTATTTTAATAAATTAAAAATTACGATAAAGAATTATGACAGTATATAGGAGGTATTTGGTTTGTTAAAAAAAATTAGAGAAAAAATAACACGTGACAAAATTTAATTAAAAAAATTATAAAAAAAAGTTGATAAAAATTTAACCCAACACCCTTGTAATACAACCCACTACTGTATTTGACTTAATTTGTGTGAAATATGCAGTTAATTTAGGTACCTAAGTATCCAAGCCATTAGGAATGTTGCGGCGGGAACCATGTTAGACATGGCTGCTGCGAAGGTGGCTGTTGTGTACTTCATCGCAGTATAGTACAAGTTCTGATCTAGGACAGGCCTGTGTTGTGATTTATATATATTCACACACGCACATATATATAAAGAAAAATTAAGCATAATTAGATTCCGGGAAAAAGTAATTAAACGATCACAAGGATTTGATTTTGAAGTGAAGATAATTAATTACTCCAACAAACTGAGTAGCAATATCTTGATGAAGATGGAGATGGTCATCCTCGGCCTCACTTTTCTGTACGCAGAAGATTAGTTAGTATATATTTATAATATATCTATGTATGTATGTGATGTTTTGAATTTTTATATGTATCTTGTACTTAATCAAGAAAAGGGGGAGAGAGAGAGAGAGAGAGAGACCTTTCAAAGAGAAGAGCAAAAGGAGCAAAGCAAATTGTGGCAGCAACATTTCGGTAGACAGCAAATGTGTAATGATTCATCCCATGGTTTAGACCAGACTTAGCTATAATACCCAAACCAGCATAGCCAAACTGCAAGAAAATTACCAGCAAGTATGGCTTTCCGCCCTTATACAACTTTGTTAAGACCTCCCTTGACATCTCTCTCTCTCTTTCTCTCTCTTTCTCTCTCTCTCTCTCTCTCAGTTGCTATGGCCTCGAATCAGCTGCTTCTGCATAATACCACGTATATATAGGCTATGATTTGGATGGTTGGGTGATGATGAAAGATAAATACTATTGCGGCGTAGTGTATGAAATTTGTTAGAATATATGACAAGATATAGATATAATATTTTCTCTCCAATTTTATATTCTTGTCTTTTATTCTTTTGTTTTTAACATAGTTTCGGATCCTTTTCTTTTGCATTCGGAATCCTATCAAAATTTTTTGCATTTTTTTTTAGTCTATATTTTATCGTATATATCATAAAGGTAAAAAAGAGATATTTAAATAAATTTACAATGAGAATATGTATAGTAATAATCTACGTACCAAAATAAAACTAATTACTTATTAAATACTAAAATATAGAACATTCTAATATTAGTAGTATAAATATAAATAAATAATATATCATAACTTAAGAAGGGTCAAAATTTAGACTGTGGAAGAAAAAAATTTTTGCGACGGTTGTGGTGTTGGGGCAAAGTGAGGCTCTACGAAGGGAAAAAAAAAAAAAAAAAAAAAAAAAAAAAAAAAAAAAAAAAAAAACTAGAGAAGAAGAAAAAGGAAAAAGTTTTGATACGTTCAGAATACAAAAGAAAATGTTCTGATATTATGTTAAAAATAAAAGAATAAGAGATAAGAATATAGAATTGAGGAGAGAAATTAGTTCAGAGATTAAAGATATAAAGGTAAATTACGCATGCAAACCTTAATATTTAAGTAATTAAACTTATACTCCTTAACATTTAAAAATTATATCTATCTTCTTTATTTTGAAATATTATAAATATTAACCTCTTTTTGTTAAATAAACCATTAAAATTTAATGACAAATTAATTAAAATTTTAGATGATTTTCCTATTTTACCTATCATTCTCTCATATGTTTGTCAATTTATTTTTATTTTTTATTTTTTTACAAAATTTCTAGAAACCTAATATTTTTACTTATTTTTAAGGATTTATGTAAGGAAAATTGATGAATGTATGAGAGAGGAGTAAAATAAAAAAATCACATAAAATTTTGATTATTTTGATATACTTTGTTAAGTTTTAATAGTTGATTTAAAATAAGATAATTAATGTTAATAACATTTTAAAATAAGGAGAGTAAGTTAATTTTTAAAAATTAATGGATATAAGTGTAATTATTTCAATATTGAAGAAAGTAAATGTAATTTGCATTAAATTCAATCCCCACGCCCTATCCCCACAATTAAACATAGACATGTATATATATATATATATATATTTCCCACGGATTAAAAGATACAATTCTCCGGCAGGGACTCCACTATGTGAACTGAATGGACTTGGCAATTTATTGAAACCCATTTCCTTAAAAATGAAAAGTCCTAATGTCATTTTCTGTAAAAGGTAAAATCAAGCACCATGGTTGATGAATGAGGAGCAGAGTAAGTGCCCTAAGTAAGCATGTCCATAAGGTGGAGGTTGAGTGGGGTTAATTGGTATGGTAAATAAGTAGTATTAGAGCCAAATAAAATTAAATCATGGTGGGCCTTACTTGCCTTTTATTCATAGAGATTAAAAACAAGTTTAGCTCTGCGGGATTTCGGGATCAAATACGATGTACAATTCTATCATTCGTGCACGCATATGTTTCTAGCTATTATCAGCATCAAATATATATATATAGATATATGTTGTGACAGCCCGCCCATTGGTGTGGGCCCTCTCCATTCCTTTTCTTTAGTTTTATACAAGTAGGGGTGTTAATGGACAGGTATACAAGAGTATTCGACTCAACTAAACTTGATAAAAATCTGTTGGGAACTACATTAATGGAATTGGGGCAGGTTTAGGATTGAAATTTAATTCCCGTGCAAGTTTGAGACGGGTTTGAGATTTATCTATAAGGTACCTGATACCCGATATTTGTTTATATTTATAGAATACTCGATATCTAATATCCGTAGGGTGCCCGTTTAATAAAATAAAATAAAATATAACAAAATAAAATAAAGTAAAATAAATATTTATATATTTACAATTTTATCCCTAAAATAAAATTTTTGAAATTCTTAAGCCAATGTCAATTGGTATCTTGCTCGGACTGATGGTTCGGATTTTTTATACTTTGTTGACAGCTACTCTTAGTTTTGTTGGGATAGTTCTTTTAGACCTTTTTAATTTATGATTTGTTGTGTGTTATTTTCACATGTTATGGATTATTCCATATTGGATTTGAAAATCTTTTATGAATTGTGATTCCTATTATACTATTCCAAGGTATGCCCTTGTATATTTTGTATATTTATTTTTGCTATTTATAGTATATTTCTTTTATCATTCAAAAAAAAAAACTTGGTGGTCCTTTGATCAATGAATTTGTTAAATTAATAAATCTAACAATTTTGTTACTTACTAATTTTTTTATTTTTTTTAGTTGTGGAAAGGGCTGGTGGTCAATATATAAGTATAAAGGAAAGCATCACCCTACGTGCTAGTTTTTTGGGGATGAGAAATGCCCAAGATCACCTAAAAATTAGTAGCAGAGTCTAGGTTTACCAATAATCTAAGTCCATCAGGCAGAACAGGTTGCCCAAGTGTACCAATAAGATCAGTATATTGGGAGAAACAAGTTGTTACTCTCTTCAACCCAATTCCCAATGTGTGAAAGGGGAGATTATTGGAGTTTCCACATTGATTGTGGAAAGGAGCCCAAGGCCCGATGTGTGAAGAGAGAGATCGTTGAGGTTCCTATATCAATTGTGGAAAAGGTTAGTGGTCAGTATATAAGTGTAAGGAAAAGTCTCACCCTATGAGCTAATTTTTGAAAATGAGAGAGGTCCAAAACCATCCAACACTCTACACTTGCCAACAAATAGGTGTATAGGGAAGATTACTTGGGCAATGGGAATTTGCTAGGGATAGTTTAGCTAGTTAAACCATATATTTTATTTTTAGTCATACACTTGAAAATTTTTGAGCGTAATATTTCTGATAACATTGCCAGGGAGAACAAACTTGATTTAATGAATCATCTGAGGTCCTTGATGTGGATTTAAACTCTTGTTATTATTAGTTACCTATTAGGGTTTTTATCCAATAAATTGATAAATTCATAATTAGAGTAGAGTTTTAGTTTTTATAAACTTGTACGTAGGCAAAGATGTTATAGATTCAAGACGAAAAAAAATGAGTTGGCCTTCAAATATGTTTGGAAGACTACAAAAACATAACAAATGACAAAAGGCACTTCGTGGGAAGCTCAATTGCTGGATGGCATTGGAAACTTACACTAACTAGTAGGATAATACTAAAAGGGTATTTTCAAGAATTGACTATCCATGAAGCCCACTCTAATTCATGGGGTGACCATGAGAAGGTCGCAGGAAGATCTTTTTTATGAGATTCACAGCTTTTAGTTTTGAGGCTACGTTTCAGAAACGTTAGGCATTTGCATTCCATTCCTGACAAGGTTTCCCATATAGAAAAACACCATTACAAGAGGAGATCATTGTTTCATGATATCTTTCATCACAGCTACAGTAACAACAATATCATGTGTGCGTGATTTAGTATTCTACCGAGAATTTGATATATTACCTTTGTGGATTTGAAGATTGTTCTTTTAATTGGAGGTTAGTGTAGATGAGTCAATCAAAGAATCAACAATATAGAGTTGAGGATTCAAGTCTATCAAGAGGTTGTAACTTTGTAACCAACATTTGTTTATAGTGAAATGTTTGAGGTTTTTTCGAATTATATTCTATGCCTTCTGGCTTGATTACTTGTGATTGCAATTATATTGTGATCGGATTGTCTAGAAATTTCACTTGTGAATGCAATTATATTGTGATCGGATTGTCTAGCATTAGAAATTTCACTATTCAAGTCTTTGATGTTCTATCATACATGTTGAGGGGCATATGTATGTAGTATTAATTCAAATTTCAATTTTACTAGTTATGAAACATCATACAAACACAATCTCAAAGTGTAGAAAAATTAAAAAGATTGACCACAAATATTTTTACTAGGAAAACTTTTCACAAACAAGAGAGAAAAAAACTCAGGCCACGAAAACTAAAATTTTTTCTATTCACAAATGATTGCAAGGATGACCACATTCTGTTCTTTTAACCCTTATTACATTAATCATAATGGATGCCTTTTCTATCAAATGAAGGGGAATCTTCATATGTACTTGATAAAAAACATGCTTACACCTTTGTACTCTTTCAAAAACGTCACGCACAAGAATTTGATTGTTAAAATATCTTGGCTAAGTTAAGAGATGTCTATTATAAGCTCATAAAGAAAATATTTTTCTCTCTCTTTAGAAGCGTCACAAGACCCTAAAAGAAGGTCTTTATTTATAGAGCACTGAAACAATTCAATATTCATAAGATTGTAGAGTTAGAAAACCTTTCTTAAAATATTTTCAATTTCCTTAAGCATTAGGAAATATGTCTTAAAGTATTTTTATCTTTATTAAGCTTTAGGAAACTTTTCAAAAGAAACATAATAGATGTCCAGTATGCTTAGGCAATTTTCAAACTGAATCCTGCTTGAAATCGAACATAGAATCACCTTGAATATTTTGAAAATATTGTCACTAATTAAGACAAGGTAGCCAGTGAGTTTTTACACTAAGTACATCGTCTCAACTTTTCCTAATGACTTTAATTGCTTTTCCTTAAGGGAAGCAAAGCTTGATCCAGATTAGCATACCATCCTCCACCTTATCTCGGTCGAGAATCATTCCGTCTACTTTTTGAACTCGTCAAATCTCGAGCATCTCTGGAATCGCTTGGTCTGTTTTTGCCGACTTGCGAACTACCCGCTCCATCGCTTTCTCATTTCACCCTCAAACCATCTTCCATGTTGATATCGTTCTGAGCTTGAACCATTAGCTTAGCCATATTCGTGGGAGCCTTCTTCAACAATGAGGCTATGAACCTAGGCATTCTCAAATTGCTCATGAAGGCTGTGATGGCCACTTTGTCATCTGTTTCATCTATCTCTAGAATTTTTTTGTTGAATCATGCAACATAATCTCTGAGGGGCTCGTCCTTGCCCTGCTTGACTGTTAAAAGGTGGGTGGAGGGTCTCATCTACATCTTCCTGCTAACAAAGTGTCCTACGAACAGCTTACTGAGCTGCAAGAAACTGGCGATCGTGCCCGATTGGATCTTATTAAATTACAGCCTAGTTGGCCCTTGAGTGTGAGCGAAAATACTCAGCACATGATCTCATTAGGGTAGGTGTGTATGCGTATCAAAGTCTTATACGTCTCTAGATGTTGAAAGGATCTTTCGAACCATTGAAAGAATCAATAACAGGCATCTTAAACTTCAGGGGTAGAGGACAAGCCATTATCGCCTAAGAGAATAGCGAATCCTCCTTATCAGTTGCTGTTGGGCCTTGAACAGCTGTTAGGACCCCTTGCATCTGGGCTTGCATAGCCCTCATCGGCTTTTCCTATGGGTTGGCATTTGTCTCCTTCACACTAGCCACAATAGTACGGACACTTCAAAGTGATTACCTACCAGTCTTCCAATGCTGACAGTGTCAATTCGCCTTCAAGACTCCTCTGGTCGAATCTCATTTATTCACCTATTAGAGACCTCATTTTTGCCAATGATCCCGCCCCCATTATAACCATTCAATTCCCCATTTCCCTTGCCATGAACTTCTATTAGTGGTGGGGCTTCTACAGCGTTAACTTGTTGGATCAACACCTAGTTTTGAACCACAACTGTCTGTATCACTACCATTATCTCGGCCATCTACCTCTCCATAGCCATCATTTGATCATCATTCTGGTTTTTCATCATTGTTGCTAACTGTGATTTCAGTTAAGTATTTATCTTAGACCTAGTTACGACCATAAAAACTACAAGAAAAGTCGTTCCCCACAGATAGCACCAATTGATAAATCAATAAACTCGTATCCTCCCAAGAGTCCAATCGAAGCTCAGAAAATTGTCTAGAATATTGGTATGATGCTTGCTAAAGAATCTCTGATACTTAGGTTAGTAAGAGAATTGAGAAAATAACTTGGGAGAGTTTTAGTAAGGTAAAATAAGCTGTACTTGTACTCTTATAAAGTGGCGATATATATGTATATAAAAAATTCACGTGAAATGGCGTGCATGAACTGCATGTAATCGTATTTTCTCATTCTCCAATAGGATGATGCCACCTGTATTGTGGATCTCAAGGTTGGTTTCTTAGTTCGTTAGTCAACGTGTTGTGTCCAATGCAGTTTGTAATAGTATTTTTATTGGCATATATATCGGAACTATTAAAAGTGAGCTATACCCATGACTTATGATATAAGCCACTTTGGCCTAAATAATTCAACCGAAGTGTTTAGCCGAAGATCTGTCATGTGATTAGACCCAACTGGGGGTCTCCTTACACAAATGCCTCAAGTTGGGTGGCTGAAGCCCGACCAGACCATCCTTACATGGATGCTTCCAGTTAGGTATGGGTCAAGTGGAGAACTTAGCCATTTTAGGTGGTACGAAATCTCTCTATATCATACTATTTTTGTCATTTATATATAAATGTGTGTGTATATATTGGAAGAAGGTCATTTGTAATTTATATCTACTTAATGTTCGCATCAAACTTGTGAAATATAAATTTTGGCACAACAACATCCGTCTCGCAGTTCTGTGCTGTTCTATTTAATTTGTTAATTAATTGAAAAATCCCAACCCTCTGCGAAGTACAGATTGCACTCTTTGATTGCCAGTTCAGGTCCACGTGCCTAAGATTTCTTGTGTATATAGAGAATTATATGACCAACAGCATATATTGCTTGGTGTATGGAATTTTATATATATATATACAGAAAATGTGCATAAAATGCAAGACTGGATTTCTTCCATTACAAATTACGCAGCATACTAAACAAAAGGAAAATATACTGGGCCAGAAAATAAAGGTATGGTTTCAAAAAAAAATATGCAAGTTTATTTTAGTTTGGCTTATTTTTGTCTTATGTGACTTTTTTTTATTAAAATTTAATTTGTTCTTTTTTTTTTTAACCTTTTGGGCATATTATTTACCTCCTTTAAAAAAATTGCATAGAAGAGAATTAAAAATTAAAAAATATATATATCACCAAGAGGCTTGTGTGAGCAGGCTTATGCTAATCCTTACATAAAATTTTCTAAGTTTGTTCATTTATTTTTACAATTTTTTTATAGATGCGAATAACATAGTTACAAAATAAAAACAAATTCAATTTTAATTAAAAAAGCTATATAAAAAAATTTGTCAAGTTAAAATAAGCAGGTTTATTTTTTCACAAACTACACCAAAATTAGTATAATAGGATAGTGGTAAAATTTTAATTAAAACATGGGAGCGTTAATTTGGAGGCACAATTTTGGTAATTTTTTTATTTTTTGGTCAAATTTTGCTAGATGTAATTTTTAATATGTTTGTTTAAGCAAGTAACAATTTTTAGTAAATTTTACCAACTTTTTACAGTTTTAAGTGTTTGGTAAAATTTTTGACAACTTTTGACAATTTTTGATAATTTTAAGCAACTTTTGATAATGTTGAGCAACTTTTGATAACTCTTGAATTGAAAAGTTATTGTTGTAAAATAGAAAGTTAGTAAAAATTGGTGTTTTGTCAAACATTTAAGGAGTAAAATTTAATACTTTTTTGCTAAAAGTTGTGCTGCCAAACGCTCTCTATAATTTTATAAATTTATTATTTTCGGGTGGTAAGCCCGTATTTATCGTGATTTGATTGCTCTTTGCGGCCCGATTGGATGGTGCTAAAATTTCAGGGAGATAAGTTTTAGAGGGGGTATAAGATAAGAGGGGTATTATTTTTAGAGGGTTGACCCACATTAATGTGATGTTTATGGAAGGGGATAACTTTTGACTTAGTTTGAATGTTTTATAAAAAAAGGAGGTGAATAATGGAAAAAAATAGTCAAATAACTATTTTGCCCTTATAGTATCCCAAACTTAGTTACCCATTAAATTAAGCTTGGTTACCCAAACTTAATTATATGTTTATGTTAATTATGTAATGTGAAGACCAACTAGTACAAATTAATTTTAGACAAATTAATTATAAATAAATTATGTTATTAATAAATTAAACTTTATAAAATATAGAAAATAGTTTCGTAGACAATAACATCCCAATTTATCCGAAACTTCCTCAGTCGCTTATTTTTTTCTCCTTATTTAAAAAATATCAATATATGTGTAATTTTGTATAAATTTGCTAAAAAATAATATTATTATATTTGTTAAAAAATAATATTATTATCTTAAAATTACATCACCTCCTATTTGGAAAAAAATATATTTTTTTAAATCACACGACCCCTTATTTGGAAAAAAATTATATTTTTTATTTTTATTAATATAAATTTTTAATACATTTTTCCATTAGAAAAAAAAAATTTATTTCTAATATAAAATACATTTTGTAGGTGAGCAGGCGGATGAGAATGGGTATAATAGTCCAATTTAGTCTATATAAGGGGGGATAATTTTTGGATAACTCAAACTCTCTCAAAAAATAATACACCTTCTTCCAAGATTAAGAAGGGAGGATAATTTTTAGAACGGAAAAATTTTACTTCCCAAACATAGCAAAAAAATCACATCAAAACTTATAAAGGTGTGTTATTTATGAAACCCACATTTTATAACATTCATTCGGCCCCTTGGGACAGATTTTTCTGGGAGTATTGCCCGTAAACAACTCATGCAGTCAAAACGTTGCTCATCATCAATTGACAAAAGCTGGAAAATAACCAGAGGAACAATCCCCACGGAGTCAGAGACCACACTAATCATATTGGCTGAAACATATAATAATAATCCCTCTGCAGGTTAATTCGATCTTGATACCAAATTAAAAGTCAGAACCATAATAATTCATATCATTTCAAGAGCTTAAGATTGGGCGATTACCACTTTGATTAGTTGTTATTTTTATTTCGTTTTTATTTTTTTTTTCTTTTTCAAGAAAGAAAATTAGGTCGCGTTTGACTTACTAACAAAATTAAAAGAAAAAATTTAATTTTTACTAATTTTTTTAAATTTTTCCAACTTTTTCTATCAAATACAAAATCAAATTTTTTCAATTTTTTCAACTTTTATTAATTTTTTCTATTTTTTATAAAATTTTACCAAACACTTAATTACAAACTAAAATGCCAACTAACTGCTCTAAAGCAGTTGGCCAGAGCTCTTGACTTTTCTAAGGGAGGCTAGGAGTTCGACTCCAAGGCCTAACAAGCTTTGGAGGTACCCCACACAAGGTGTGAGCCTTGGACTTAACTGGTTCGCGTGATTTGTGGGGTACTGCGCGAGCCCCCGGTTTATTCATTGACTATGCGGTTCGTTGAGGGTTGCTATAAATCGGTGGGATTCCGGGTCACCAAAAAAACAAAAAAAAAAAAAAAACTAAAATGCCATGTGTCAAAATACAATGTCAATTTGACCGCCCAAACAGCCTTTTTTTATTACGTTTCATTGACGGATTGGATGACGAGGTATAAGTAATACTATGTGATAATATATAGGATTTGATATAATATAAGATTTTTTTTTCATGTGAGATTATTTTTTTAGTACTTAGTTGGTGAAATATAAAATAGGATAAAAGATGCGATTTGACATGTGATATAACAAGAAATAATTTTGACCTTTTAAATATTGACGGAAAACAAATCTGGATAAAAGATATAAGTAATACCACACTCTTCATAATATTGATTATACCCTATTTTGAGATATAAGCAGTCTCATAATAATAAAAAAATCAGAATGGATTCCACGGATACACATTCTAATCTCAAATTTTAATCCGAAAACGAACGTGGCCTGATTGTATAATTCTTTCTGATTTGCTAGATTTTGCTAGTTGGGAGTTGAGTCAAGATCTGCTAGAAAGGAGTTTCGGTTATGGCCGCAAGTTAGAGTATCAGTTGAACGAATTAGTGGCTCTGAATACATCAGAGCACTACACGAGAATTAAAGAGCCACAACATTTTTAATTTATATATATATATATATATATGAAAATGATGGTGATCGATGATATGATACTTCAATTTCGTTAGCTGACAATTAAAAATGCCATCCGTCTCACACTTTCACAAAGTTCATGATCATGATCATGATCATGATCATGTATTCATTTCGAAAATGCGTATGGTGCATGCAAGCTTTATTATTGGACACAAAATCCAAATTCTAAGGAAGTATTCGAGAATATTTCCTAACTTACAAAAATAAATAATTAAATAAATAATTTTTTTTTTTACCAAAAATTGTTAATCTCGTAAAAAAATTGACTTCTGATGCGTTTAACAAAATCAACAACTTTTAAAGTAAAAGTCAATTTTTTAACGTAACAATGTGTTCGCTAACCAAAAAAAAAAAAAGTTCAACTTTTTTTTTCTTTTAATCAAAAACAGCTAACTTTTCATACATTTGACAAAATTAATAATTTTTTAACTGCCAGACATACCCTTGTGTACCAATCCATATCTTGCTCCCCAATGGATACTTAAATAGTATTTTTTTATTTATAAATTTCAACCACGCTAGCTCCCAAATATCAAATTGTGGATGTTACACTGATTATGATCATGTACATTTACACATTTACATATACATAGGGTGCATTTGGTTAAATGAAAACTAGTAAAAAAAATTATGAAAATATTTGAAAATATCTAAAAATTATTAACTTTTTATCTTACTGCACGAATCATAAACTCACAAATTATCTCAAATTATCTTACTTTTTATTACTCCAAACGTCCCCTATAAATTAAAACATGCTCATGCAAAGAACAGGCTAATATCAAGGAAAAACTTATTAAAATTGTATCTAGTGAAAAAAAAAATTAATAAAAGGGGAGAATAATAAAAAGAAAATAAATAGAAAAATATGCAAAAAAATGGAAAAACTATAAAATTTTAAATTCATCAACTTATTTAAATGGATTTAAAAATATAAAAAAATAAAAATATTAATCAATATATTAGTTTGTAATTTAATTAACTAATTGCTTGCATTTTGATGAATCAATAACTTTGTATCCTCCTAGAAGTTCGATCCAAGCCTAGAAAGCTGTCCAGTATATCGGTGTAGTACTTGCCAAAAAGTATTCGATACTTAAGTTAGCAAGAGAATTGAGAAAGTATTTTAGTAGAATTTTAGTAAGGCAAGAGTATCGTACCTATGTACTTGAATCTCACATAATCATGCTTCTCTCCAATTAGGTTATGCCACCTGTATTGTAGATCTTAAGACCGATTCTCCCAACTGATTATCAAAACTATTAAGAGACAGGCAGCACTTTCATTTACGCATATCATGGAATATGTTAAAGGACGGTTATACACGTGTTTGTGAAGTAAACTATCTTGTCTTTAATATAACGTTCGTTTGGGCCCGATCGGGGCCTATATCACTTGGTTGACTCGGGTCATTGGTTCAGTTATTCTGATAATCCTGCTCAGTCGAGGACCACCCTATCAAATGCCCCTGATTCCCTCAGTCATCTAAGCGAACTAAGGGAATGTAATAGTTACCTTGATAAGGAATCACCCTATCAGATGGCCTCTACTCCCTTGGTCACCAAAGCGGATCAAAGGGAATCTTACCCCCCAGTATCTTGTGTTTCCAAAATCTCCCTTCCTAAAATATAAAAAAAAAAATAATATAACATAGCTATCCTGCTCTTGGGAATATGCTCACATTTACGGCGTGGTAGGTGCACAGGCATGCGTGCATACTTTGAAAGGACACAACCCTCTCACCTTATTGCCACACGTCGTATACGCATTGGTGATGATGCCAAAGTAGCTACTTCATCACTTTTAAGGTGTCGAATCAAGTTTTTCCTACCTTCAATCATGATCTTCGATTTTGATAAATCAATTAAAAAAGATATAAATATCAGAGAAAGGCTGTTGGACTCTATTTACATGAACCAATTTCTGCATCTCCACTAATGTAACTAAAACCAAACTCACTCCTCACTGTTGAAGCCATCCTTTTACTCGAACTGGTAAGGTCTGCTCTTGCATTTGCTAATTCCAATTCTTGGTTCTCTTTTATGCTTTGACTTCTAGTTCGTAGTGCTTATTTTTACGAGAGAAGCCGTAGGCTCCCAAAATCCCCTAAGGTTTATAGAAAACCCTAGATATATAAAATCTGTCATTAGCAGCTCAAATTGTTTTGTCATACACATTTCATTTGTTCTAGTTATTTTTGTCTACTACCATGGGTGATCTTGAAAGAGCCCATCCTATTGGTGATGAAGAATCCGACGATGATGGTTACATCTTCACCAGACATAGAGCTTCTAATGCCCCCAGTACTAGTGGGCCTCGGCCAAATGATACTGGATGTATAGTTGATGCCTTTGAACCTAACGTTAGAACCAAACACTCCCGTATTGCCACTGTTGGTGATGATGATGCCGTATTTGAGGCAGAGGGCATCAGTTCTACCATTACCGTCAAAAGGATCTCAAATATAATTTTCAACTTTCAATTTCCCCCAGACCTTACCTATCAAGTCCCAAGGAACAAGGATTCTGCCTACTCACCAAGAGAGGGTGAGATTGCAGTGTACGAAGCCACTTTGATCGGTGGCCTTGGGTTTCCTTTGCTAAAATTCATCCAGGAGGTGTTATCTCACCTCAATCTGTCCCCATGCCAAATCCCGCTAAACAACTGGTGAATTCTTATAAGGTATGCAGTGTTTTGGGGAGCCGCCACAGGACAAGAACTATCGACAACTGAGTTCTTACACTTTTACAAGGTCACCAAGAAGGGCTAGGGCTGGTGGTACTTTTCGACGAGGAAGCCCGAGTTTAACTTTTTCACCCACATACCTACTTCTCACAAAGGGTAGAAAGAGAAGTACTTCTTCATTCGTGGGAGTAGCTGGGAAATTTAACCTTGGGAGACCGATGAGGATAAGAAGATCTAGGTCCCTCAGGTGTGGGGTTAACCATCACTATGGGGTACGTCTAGATCTTTTATTTGAGTTCTCTCAAATTTCTTTAGGTTTTAGGGTTCTGATCTCTCTTTTAATTTTGATCAGCTCGGAAGCAACCTGCCTTGACCTCAGAACAGAAAGGTCTTTTTCGCCTTGCGAAGAAATATAGGGTTCGGGAAGCTAATTTTTTAATAACAGTAGATAATCTGGCCCTCTACCTGCTCGGTCTCGACCCGACTAAGTGAGCCTTGGCAACTAAACGCGAGCAAAGTAAGTTCATAAGTTACATACATTTTATGAATTCTTATATTTTGGCTTTTCTCGCCAAAAGTTTTCTCTTCTTACTTTTTACAGATAACACAATTCCCAAAGAAACTGAGCAATTCGTAGATCAACCCGAGAAATCCTCGGAAGATCAACCTGAACAATTACTTGAACAAGCCAAACGAGCAAATACAAACATGCTTGACTTGAATTAGTTGGACAGGGTAGTAAAAAACTACCCACCTAAAAGGCACAAGGGCAACGAGCCCCCAAAAAGGTGAGGACCACGTAGTCTCCTCCACCTGGTCATCCATAAAAGGACATTCCTGACCCCCCATGTTAGACGGAGGTTGTTCAAATTTCTTATTCCCGTTCAAAGGAACTGTTTCAGGGTCAAGCTCTTAAGCTAGAGCATCTTCCCGCCAATCCATCCTGACGAGCAGTGAAGTAGCCTAGCAAAAATTACTCTCAGTAGTGACAGATGTTGACCTAGATCAACTGAAAGACAACCCTAGCACTAACATGGTGTGTGACATGAATCACAACATTTTTAGGGTATACCTTCTTTTTATCTCACATCTAACATATTATTATTACTTTAATTGAATCTAACTTTATTATATTGTCCAAACCGTGGTCAGGTCTTTTACTTTGTATTCTTAGTTAGTTAACATCGAGAAAGCATTGGCTGATGAAAGAAAGATGAGGGAAGAAACTCTCATTAAGCTTGAAGTTGCCAAGGACAACATAGCCATCGCTCAAGCCGAGAAAGAGAAAATCATTTGGCATGAACCCAAAATTATCGAAGAGAACAATTCCTTGAAAACTGAACGTGCCAGCCTTTGGAAAGAGCTCACAACTGAGAAGGCATTGAGGGAAGCTGCTAAGAAGAAGAATGCCAAGCTCTCTAAAGAGCTTCAGGATACAGAGGAGAGAGCAGTGGCCGACTTCAAAATCACTAATGAATATCAAGATCTACTCCTTCCTGTCTTTATGCAGGGTTTCAACCATACGAATGAGAAGTTTGCTATCTCATTCCTTGACCTTGACATCTCTGGAATTAAGCAAAGCCAGACTACAATCCCTGAAGAGCAGAGAATTGAGCCAGGTCAAGAACGAGACCCTAATCAAGCTGAAGGAGATGACACTACTCGACAGATTAAGCTTGCTGCGAAGACAGGGGAGCAAGTTGGTGGCAAAACATATGCTTAAACTCTTTTTATTTGACTTTTTTTTTTATTTTGGGATGCATGTTGAACAATATGATTTCCTCATTTGAACAATGTAATTTCTTCATTTTGTACTCAAATATATTAAATTCTTTCATTCATGTCTTAAATAGGTTCTATGCATAATTTGTTTTACATCTTTACGGGAACCATGAGTGAAACCAATTCTTGAGTGAAATTATTGATTGAGTGAATAACCTAATTGAGATTTAGAATCGAAACTCTAGTTTTAGACTATGCTGGACAACTTGTTTGGATGAGTGATATTATATGATATATTTGAAATAAGGCAATTGAAAATGATTAAGTATACCAGTGTGAAAAAGAGCTTATTTGATTTCTACATAGTGTAACTTGTTTGATACTGGAACTGAACCAAGAAACTTTAATTGGTTAATAACCAACTTAGGAACTAGTTTGAGAATTTTGTGGGTAGATTCACTGTAAACCCTCACGAGACTTCACTCGTTTACTGGGGGGACCGAGAGGTTTAAAAGGCTTGCTGCACATAGTTAAGTGCAATCATGTTTCCAATAAAAAGAAAATATAAAATTTTAGTTTTCTTTGTAGTTTTTCTAATTTCATTGCTAGGGACTAGCAATAGGTAATTTGGGGGGTGCGATTACACTTAAAAGTGTCATCCTTAGCTTGATTTCCTATTATTATTAACTAGAGTTATGTGTTATTTTATGTATTTTAATAAAATTTCATACATCTTATATGAGGTTGTTCTTTAATGCAACAAATGAGCTTAAAAGCCAAGAAAACACCCAAAATAATCATTAAGGACTTGGAGGAGCTAAACAAGGATATAAAAGAAGCAAAAAAAGAGCAGAACCATATGTAGGGATGTAACTGGGTCGAGTCGGCCCGTGACTCGACCCGACCCGACCCAGAAATGCCCCGACCCAGCCCCGGCCCGCAGCTCCGTACAGCCCCGGCCCGACCCCGTCCCTCTCCCTCCAGGTCAGGGCTTGGGTGACCCTTGACCCGGCCCGAGCCCTGACCCGACCCGACCCATGCCGCCCCGCCCAGTGCCTCGCCTCGCCCCGCGCCCCGACCCGCCTCGCCCTCCCGCGGCCCCCTTCCTTCCTTTTTCTTTTTACCGTTCTGCTTTGGCAAAACGGCTAGCCTTTCTATTTTTTTTTTTTTATGTTTGCCAGGCACTAGGCAGTGCCAAGCACGGCAGTACCCCTCCCCCTTTCCTTGAATTTTTTTTTACCGTTCTACTTGGCAAAACATCTCCTTCCTCTTTTTTCTTTATTCCAAATAAATTTTATAAAATTACAAAACTTCCCCACCCTCTTCCATTATAAATACCCCACACTCACATTCACTCACCCTTCACAAAAAATTAACAAAATTTCTCTCCAATTGTGCTCAAGTGTGCTCTTCAATTGTGCTCTCCAACACTCAAGTGTGTTCTTCAATTGTGCTCAAGTGCATTCCATTTTGTCAAATTTGAAGTCAAGATTTCAAGAATCAAGTTCAAGATCAAGTGATTCAAGGCTTCAAATGATTTCAAGTTAGTATTTTTATTATTTTTTTAATTTGCACACATACATTTTTTAATTTTCATAATTTAATTTTTTTAATTAAATTATTTTTTCTAAATAGATCCACGGAACACTCATTTTTTTGATTTGGAGGGTGGAGACTCAATATCTTTTTCCCCTCAAGAACAAATGGAATAATTTACATCACCACAAGGTCTAGAAATACCAACACCTACTACCACAGTTGGTGATGTTGGTGTATCATCTTCCCGTCACGCCTAACACCAGCGTGGCACTTCAAAAGCATGGGATTTTTTTATTAGAATTTCACGTGATGGTGGAATGTATAAGGCTAAATGCGTTATTTGTGGGGATTTATTAGATGGTAGAAATACATCTGGAACTAGTCATCTAAAAAGACATTTAAATAGAAGGCACCAACAGGATCCTCGCATTAATAGTTTAATTGATCAATATTTTCCACGTACAATACAAACTCAATTAGGTAATGAAGGGGGTAATTTAAATATTTTTTCTTATGACCCTGGAAGAGCACAAAATAATTTAGTTAGATATATTGTTAAAGATTACCAACCCTTTACAATGAGTGAAAATCGACATTTTGAAGAATTTATTTGCGAAAGTTTTGCACCAAATATCACGATTTTTCAAGAAATACTTCAAAAAATAAAGTTTTACGAGATTTTGAATCAAAAAGGGATGAATTAAGAACTTATTTTACTAATTTTGAAGTAAATGCTTGCTTGACCGCCGATATGTGGAAATCTTACCAAGATTTTGAATATCTTTGTATAACTGCACATTATATTGATGAAAATTGGAAAATAAATAAACGCGTTATTTCATTTAAATTAGTTGAACAACCATTCACTGGATTCATAGTGGGGGAACTTATTTTGCATGAACTTGCATTGTGGCAATTATCTACACAAATTTTTTCTATTACTTTAGACAATGCTTCATATAATAATATTTGTTTTAATTATTTAAATAATACTTTGTCTGCAAATGGTCCATTATTTCATGGTCATTGTTGTGCCCATATACTTAATTTAATTGTAAAGGATGGATTGAACATTTATGAATCTTCTATTTTAAAAATAAAAAGAGCTGTAGTTTGTGCCATGAGCTCTCTAAAAAGAATTAGTCTATTTGCTAGCATATGCAATCAAATTGGTTTAAAACCTAGAAAATTACCAATAGAAATTAATATAAGATGGAATTCAACCTATATAATGTTAAAAGTTGCCATTAAATATCAAAAAGCAATTGATTTATTTATTTTAAGTAATCAAGCTATTGGATTGGATAGTATTGAACCAATTGATTGGGCAAATACAATTTTCTATAAAGATTTTTTACATGTTTTTGATGTTGCTACTAAAATATTTTGTGGAATTTAGTATCCTACTTCTTCTACTGTTATTTATCAATTAGGGGTTATTGATGAAATTTTTAACAAATATGGTGCCCAAGAATATTATGCTTCTTTGGTTGTTGTAATGAAGGAAAAAGTTGATAAATATTTTAACCCACTTCCTATATATTTTGGTATTGCTATTATTTTAGACCCTAGGTATAAAGAAGATCTTTTCTTTCAATTATTAGAGATGATATATGGGCATGAAAGTGCCCAAGAACAATTATATCAAATTAAACAAGAAATGCAAACTCTATTGGGTCGGTATGATAGCAATCGTACAACTGTCCAACCAACTATGGCCGCAACGTCCTCTTCTCATCGTGACTTTGGTGGCAATACATCCATTTGGAGAAGAATAACATCCCGATGGACAGATGCATCAACAAGTGCAAGTTCAAATTCATCCGACCTCCAAAATTATCTTGGTACACCTCCAATAGAAAATGAAGATGATTTCAGTCTTTTGGACTGGTGGAAGGGACAACAATCAAAGTTTCCAACTCTATACTCGCATTCCCAGTTTCTACCGTAGCATCCGAGCAAGCATTTAGTGCTAGTGGACGCGTTATCAGTCAATTCAGGAGTCGACTGGCCCCTCCGACAGTAGAAGCCTTGATGTGTTTACGAGATTGGTATCTTGCAGAAAATAGACAACAGGAAGATGCCGAAAAAACGTAACTTACCCTTGATTTTGATGCAATGTATTTAGGTGAAAGAGAAGAACACGCTAGTGGATCTAGTGATGAATAATAATTATGTATAGATAGAGTAATATTTGCAAATGATAGTCACTCTTATAGGTGTCAACCTAGTTGGGATGTATAAGACGTGAAGTGATGCATCTATTAATTACTCTATCATTTATTTATTTTTTTTATAATTCTACATTTATAAATTGTAATTTTAAATTTAATGTTGATTATGTAATTGGTTGTTGTGTAATAAACTTTAATTTTTTTCAATAATGATTTTAATGTGTTTGTTTGATTTTTATTTATTTTTATTTTTTTTTTAAATAAAAACATATTAAAAAAAGGCCGGGTCAGTTGGGGCGGGTCAGGGGCGGGTGGCGTGACCCTTGACCTGACCCGACCTAACCCGAAGCTCGGCCGAGTCAGCTTAGGGGCGGGTCAGCCCGAATTCGCGGGTCGGCCCGAATTCATGGGTCGGGTCGGGTCGGGTCAGCCCGATTTACACCCCTAACCATATAGCACCCCGATGGTGTCAGGACAACATGGACTAGTGAGTCCAAAAATTCCAAACTTCGAGCAGAAATCCCCACTGCCCTCTAGCGTCCCGACGACGTCAGGACACGGCGTCTACGAGTTTTCAGTTTTTTTAGGGTTTCTTCCATTATCTATACAGAACTTGTATAAGATACCCGGGAACCATTCATACATTTTAGGGTTACTTCTTTAAGAATTTTTTTTGAGTTTTAAAGAGTTTTTATTACGTTTACTTAAAGATTGGGATTCAAACTTTGAATACACAGCAACATTCTTATTACAAATACAGAATTTATTTTTAAAGGAGTTTGTTTCTTCTCTCTCTTTTATTTTCTGTGTTGTTTATTTCTTTAACACGCTAGTGTAGATTCGTTCTTGATTCAACCCATCAATGTTGGTTGAATCCTTATTTGAGTATTGGATGTGATCGGATTCAAGCATGCAACGTAAAAGTTTCATGTTAGGGTTCCTGTTTTCTAAATCTACTTTCTAATACTTTCGAAACTTGTGTAGTTGATTATATTTCGTTGAAATCACTGATAACTACACAAGATATTAACTTTCTCTATATTTTGAAAATAGAAGAGATAGGTTTAGATTTATTTTCTGGTTTTCTTCTTCTTTTGATTTTCAAAACTTTCGAAAACTTGTAACAACAATTATATTTCGTTAAAATCATTGACGATGTTATTTAATTAAAACTTTCTTTATATTTTGAAATAAAAAAAATATGGACCAAAGAATGTTTTTAAGATGAAATCTTTCTAATTTTATTTATCTTAAACGTGATTTTAAAATCGTGTATTGGAATCAATACTTTAACGATGAAATCCTTCCAGTTTACTTTTCCTAAACGTTAGCTATAAACTGAGATGTTAATCACATCCAAACATGAGAGTAAGGTATTCATCCGGATTTGTCGGTTGAATCAATTTCTTTACTTATATTGTTCAAAACCCTAATTTTATTCTTTGTATTATTTTAGCTTAATTTACTTTGAATTTTTTAATTGCTTTTAATTAATTTGGAATTGTTTTAGTCGTTTCTTATCTAGCTTAATTTAATTACTTGCATTTTAATTTATTGTTACGTAATTTATAGTTAAAAAATCAGACCTTTCAAAACCAAAATCTGATTTTATTTTCATTGTTTTAAAAAAAGAATAGTAATTAAAAGAACTTAAAAACCCTAGGCTTCATTCGTAGTTTCCTGTGGATACGATCTGATCTCACCAGGTAAAACTACGCCGTATGCCTTTATACTTCAAGGTTGTTTTTACTGCACATTTGCGAGGTGGTCAATTTTCCATATTTATTCTTGCACATTTCTTATGTATAATCAATTAGTCTTCGAATTTTCAGTTTCCTATCATTGAGATTTTGCTTCATAAAATACCATCACAATTGTGTATGTATACGTTGTTCTATCTAATAAAAAAATTATGCCATATTATTTCATTCTCTTAAACCTTTTATGGTACCAGAGTTCATGATTTTTGAGTTTGGATAAATTTTAAATTTTATCCCCCCCCTTTTTTTTTTTTTACTTAGACAAACTATTGATCCAAACATAACTTAAGATAACCCAAACTAACAATTCAAGTAAAACTGGATGACCCAAACAATCCTCAAATCTTAAGCTTTCGGGCGAAACTCGAATAATCCAATCACAATCTCTCACAATCTTGACACTTGAGATTAAAATATTCTCATTTTCTTAACACATATTTCTTAATTTGTTCTCAGCAAGCAGTTGAAATTTGACTAGGGGGTTTGGCACACACACCCAAAAAAAAAAAAAAAAAACTTAATTTTTACCAAATTTCTTCAACTTTTTTCATCAAATACAAAACTAATTTTTAACAATTTTTTTCAACTTTTATCTATTTTATCTAACTTTTACCAACTTTTTCTAATTTTCTTGAACTTTCTCTAATTTTTCTTAATTTTTTCTAACTTTTATAAATTTTTACCAAACATCCAACTAACTACTCAAATATCTCACATGAACTCTACATGCAAAGTTAGGCCCTCTTTGGAGGAACAAAAAAAAATCAAAAGGTGTTTGATGAAATACAAAAAAGTTATCACTTTTGCTAAGTTAGCAAGTGATAAAACACTAACTTTTACTGAGTTGACAAAAATGTAATAGTCTTTTCACTTTAACCCAATTCAAAAATTATCAAAATTTTAACCAAAACAGATAAACGTAACCAAAAGTTAAAATTTCTATTTGTTTTCCCAAACACCTAAAAATTAACAAAAGTTATTAAAAATTTATGTTTGTTTGCCAATTATACAAAAAATCACCAACTTTTGCCAAAAAAAATAAGAAAAATTATTAAAAATTTGACTTCCAAACATGACCTTACATTTTTTTTATGCGCCCAGACAACCCCTGGAAACTTACTAGCGACAACAGCGTTGCAGAGCCGATCAAATATCGTATTCCGGGAAGCACCACCCCAGTTCTCTTATTTTTTTTTTTTCTTTTTTGTTTTCGAGAACAAACAAAAACACAAATATATAGCGTCCAATGTCTCCCCCCAGAGTTGGAGAGGAAGTTTATGCCAAAAAATTATCATGTTGATTCAAAAATGAATCTTTCACGCAACTTCAGTCTTCCAAAAATTTGGTTATTTGGTCTTCAAAAAGGATAATTGACAGGTTCCGGCTGCAAGGCTTTCTGAACAAGTTCCGTCTGCTCTTTCACGTGCATGTGATAGAACCCAGTGGCTGTGGCAGCCGAAGGACCGCGTCCAACATATTTCACATCATCCATGCCACCCCTTCCCAGTGCTTTCATCGCCGTGCAAAGACGTGGTGCTATGTAATGATACGCACCCATGTTCATTGGCTCTTCCTGGCACCAAACAATCTCTGCATCTGCAGGCATCAACATGAAACTTCAGTAACTAGCATAGCATAGCATTAATAAAAAAATTCCTGAAATTTGCTTGAGGTCAATGTAGGGGTTCTTGTTAAAAGAACATTTGCAGCAACTTGTGCAATGCTTGGTAATATGGAAAGAAAATAGGATGATTAAATATTCCTTTGATGGTTGTAAAATTTTCCTTGCTCGTCTTGTTTGGTTTGAGGGACGGGCCCGTCTGGCACACTTGCACTTTTTGGCAATTTTTGGCAACTTTAAGTAACTTTTAGTAATTTCTGGTAATTTTTTATCACAAGTTACCCAAATCTGGTGTGCCAAATGGGCCCAAAATGTGTGTATTATCTTTAAAATTTTGTATAAAAAAAATATTTAAGAAATAAGGGGAACCCAGTTTTTAACTGTTTTCTCTTTCCTCTCTCCTCTCTCTCTCCCCTTTTGGAAGTGGGAAGGTAAAAAAATTGTGGGCTAAGAATCTAAGATGGAAAATTTTCCTTACATCTTTTCCTTCTCCCCACTTTCCCTTCTAACAAAACAAGGGAAAACATCATTCCCTACCCTTTTCTCTTCCCCCCTCCTCTCTCTCCTTTTGGGAGTGGGAAGGGAAAAAAATGATGGGCTGGGATGAAAATTTTTCCTTACATCTTTTCCTTCACTTCACTTTCCCTTCAAACCAAACAAGGGAAACTATCATTCCCTCCCCTTTCCCTCCTCTCGACTTTTCCCTCAAATCAAACATAGCATTAGTTGCAAGTCTGAATACATACTCGGATATCTCTTCAGCTCACGCTGGATGAGATCATATGGGAACGGGCAAAGTTGTTCCACCCTACATATTGCAACATCTTTGCCATTGACTTTCTTCCTCTCCTCGTCGAGCTCGTAATAAACCTGCATAACGATATCCAAGAATGATTCAACCACAGAAACCAAACCCAAAATCAACCAGTAAATTCATAAAGTTCATCTCAACTAGTAGATAAAATTTATAAGCTCATGTTCTCAATTTCCCCTGTGCAGGTGCTTGCGTATTGTGCGTGTATTTACACATCCACATGCATCAAAGTTCTTATCAGGCAAGGAATGCCTACTGGATTCAGTTCTAATAGAATATTGCATATAATTGATTCTATTGTGCAAGCATAAAAATGAGATGTTTGAGGTGAAAAACAAATAATTAATAACACAAAACAAAAATAAAAGAAAAGAAAAAAAAAAACCAATTAAAAGCAAGAAACAAACCTTTCCGGAACAAAGAATCAGACGTCTGATACCCTCCTCAAGATTAGAGTGGTCATTCTGGTCCTTTATAAGACGCTTAAATCTGGTCCCCTGTTTGTCAAAACCTGGGTGGCCTTTGACGTCATCAAATTCAGATAGATTTGATTTACAATCCTTGTGTCGAAGCAAGTTCTTTGGAGCCATCACAATGAGAGGTTTACGGAATTCCCGATGTATCTGGGAGATGACAATAAATAATAATAATAATAATAATAATAATAATAATAATAATCATGATGATGATGATAATGTATACAATTAAAGACTAAATGAGAGAAAATGTTGCCAAAATAGCTTGAAGAAATATGCAAGTAAATTAGCTGGCTGGCACTTACTTGACGCCGCAAAACGTGGAAATAATTTGCAGGAGTTGTCACATTCACAACTTGCCAATTGCATTCTTGGATTTGCTTTCGAAGTGTTGGTTCCATCTCCGGAATCACATAGGGATTATCATCACTCATCTGCCATCAATTTTTATGAAAGATAAATCATTGCAATAGGATTCAAAACCAAAGACAAATCAAGAAAACAAATGGCAAGAATCAACAAGAAGGATCCTCAATATATGGGTAATTAACACCATGTTTGCACTAAATAAGCGAGGTTATTGTCCTTGGTATAAATACTCCAACCAGGAAGCAACCCTTTGTGTGAACCCCACCCCCACCCCTTCCCAAAAAAAAATAATTAATTAATTAATAATAATAATAATAACAATAATAAAGAGAAAACAGAAAAGAACTTCATAGCGATGCTTTAAACAAAGTAATTTAATTTGTCAGCACAGCTTCATTTGTTTTAATTTAGAATTTTTCCAGAAAAAAATTTTATTCATATTTCAGGAAAATATTTTTCAAAAGTATTGAGTAAAACTGTTTCCTGGAAAACATTTTATATTGAAGCAAAAGGAACCCACATCTCAAAAAAAAAAAACCTCAATGATGTTTGAGGAAAATTCAAGTATTCATTCATTTTTTGTTTTCTATTTTTGATAAGTAATAACAAAAATGTATTAAAAAGTATCACAGCAATACTGCCCAAGAAACAAGCCAAAAAGGCTAATTATATTCCAGGTAGTCAACAAAAGTCAAATCTAGTGTAGGCTTGCAGGGTGGAAAAGAGTTTTTCTTCCAAAGGAAGCTACCTAGAGTCACATCCCCTTTTAGATTTGAAAAGCATCTCTCAGAGGGAGCTATAGATGCGCTCCCGCCCAAGAAACAAGCCATAAAGGCTAATTACATTCCAGGTAAACAAAAGTCAAATCCAGTGTAGGATTGTAGGGTGGAAAAGATTTTATCTTTCAAAGGGAGCTAGTCACATCTTCTTTTAGATTTGGAAACATACAGTTTTTCGGCGCCAACACACCTCCATTTTTCATCACCCTTCCCTATTCTTCCTTCTAACTCATCTTCCGATACAACTCCACTCTCCTCCTGACAATCAAAGGCATTGATCTTGTTGAGAGAAAATAAATCGATATAAATAATAAAGTTAGCCCCCTCCTTAATAGCTTAAACTTTTATGTGAGATAGTAGCTAACTCTAACGGATCTCATTCATTAATCTTGCTTTTGAGTATCAATCCTACCAAAGGTCTCTCTATTCCACACTTTGAGACCATCCTTCAATCTTCACAATTTAGTAGCAAGAACAAAGCTGGACAAAGCTGGGAGTACCACTACTCTAATACACTCCTCCATAGAAAGTCCCTTGGATTAACCCATAGAAACCTCTAACTGTTACCACATGTTCTTAAATCTATATAATATAATAAAAAAAAATGTTCTCCAATCTACATTTGGCAATTCTAACACTTGGAAAGATCTCCTATTTCTTTCTCCACAAACCATCCAAGCCAAACAAAAAGAAATAAGCTTCCAACATTTCATTCTTTTTTTAGGTATGTTAACTCTCTACTAAGACTCAAAAACAAACTTGGCACTATCAGGGAACACCCATAACATACTGAACCTAGAAAGCATTGACGGGATTTATCCCACAACGATAAAATAGTGCCTTCCAAACAACTTTTAAAAACTTGTCAAAAAACCATAATATGTTTCCACAAACTGCATCCATGGGTTAATGACACTTCTTTTGTCATCCAATCACCCCGTCATCTCCACATTTTGTTAAAATTACCCTCCTCCAAAGTCGAATATTAGGAACTAGATTGAATAATGCAATAGCAATAAATGCAAGAATTTTTTCATTTCCAGAAGTGTATCTCCACAACCACTTGCCTAGCAAAGTCTCATTAAAACTCCTGATTCTACGGATACCAACACCTCCATCTCTAACATGCTTGCAAATTGTGGCCCAGTTCACAAGATGGTACTTAAATGCATCCCCAATCCCAACCCATAGAAAGTCCTCCTATAGCTTCTCACTAATCAGTATTCATTCATTGAAGCAACAATGATCCTCCCTTCCCTCCAACCCCCAATTTTTATCACATACAAAGCTACACTAGTGTTGTAGCTGGGGGAGGGGATTTATTGTAGGGACCAGAACACTGTTACAGAAACAGAACAGAGTACTAAATAATCATCTATAAACATTAAAAATGCAATATACCTGAAGGAAACGCTCCAGCCGTGCACTTGAATGTTCGGGCCCTTGGCCATCATAGCCGTGTGGTAGCAGAACAACAAGGCCAGTTTGACGCAGCCACTTTGACTCCCCACTGCTCAAAAACTGGTCAAATATCACCTGAGCTCCATTAGAAAAATCACCAAATTGGGCTTCCCATAAAACCAACGCATTTGGATTTTCCATCGAATAACCCAATTCAAATCCTAGAACGCCAAACTCAGAAAGAGAGCTGCAAGGGGAAAAATGTCTCCTAAATAAGTGCAAAACTTGTAAAAGATGCACCAATATTGCAACTGTAATATGCCAGAATTCACATACACATTGCAACAGGCTACTCTTTACAAGGAAAACTAAGTCCAAAAGGAGCGAGTTGAACTCTAGATCCAATTGATAGAAGTACATAAAAACTCAAGAGTAAAGGCACAAATACCTAGCAGATTAAATTAATAGCAATACATAAAAACTCAAGTGTAAAGGCACATATACATAGAAGCAGAACTCGTGTTCAAACATCTCATAGATAAAGAACCTATTCTATCACGTCCTTGAACAAAATGAGCAAATTCTGGTACAGCTGTGGCACATTTATACTCCGGATTATCATACAACCAAATATGCATTATCATGCGTGCAAAACCCAAGCAGACTAATTGCAAATATATATATATATAACATAAGAAACACACCATTCAGATCTACAAGAAACTCCTCTAGAATGGAGGTACAAAAGGATGGGAAAACAAGAGGACAAATATGCATGATTAATCTGAGATCTAAAAGAAGGTTGTATCTTTTGGTAAAGAAGGGGGGAAGGGGGGGGGGGGGAAAAAGAACAAAACACACACACACACACACACACAGACTCTCTCCAACACCAGAAACAAAGCACAGCACCTACATAGCCGATTAAGACCTCCCAAAACCATCCAAGCCCAATATGACAAAGATACCTATTTACTTTGATATATTGAAATTCCCAAACCCTTTTTTTTTCCTCAGCACAAAACGGTTTGCGTTGACAATACAATAACATGACACGAAGCTGAAATTACTTAGAGAACCTAAATATGATTACACATATTCATTAAATTTGAGCATAAACACAATTATGAACCGAAATACGACATGTCACCCAAATTGCCAACCCTAAAGAAGGTTAGGCGAGAGTGGCCAATGTGACAAACCTGCCCCGTGTCTTATCAATAGGCACTCCTATCTGCTTTAGGGTTGGGGATGCAACCGTAAAATGCTGCTCACATGGCCAGACTCATGGATTCTACCTAAACCCCACTAGAGATCAAGTGAACCAAGAGGTCAACACATGCGCTATCTAGTTCATGGGCATCCTCAACCTGAAATCACATGCATTGAAGAGTGTTTCACCATGCCTCAGGATGACTTAGCAACCACCCTTGGTGGTCGTTATATCCCTAAACATGACTAACTTTATAATCTTGCTAGGAGGAAAATGGTTGGTAAACAATACAACCTTGAACAGCATGTTTACCAAACGACGACAAAAAATATAGAAACAAAACAAAGAAAGTGCATATATGTTTATCAACCATCAAAAAATGGTAAGTGCATGCTAATCCTGATAGAAAAAGAATATCCCACTTTACTTTTGTGTGGATATTCCAATTTTTTTTTTTTTTTTTGATTGGTAAGCGGGGTTTGGGGGGGAGCCCAGGGTCGAACCCAGGCGGATAAGGAGGCCGAATGGAAGCTCGTCAACTGAGCTACGGCACTCCTTTTTTGTGTTGATATTCCATTCACAAGGTCACAAGCTAAGTTTCTACACCTTCAACATAGAATACCCAAAAATAATATTACATTCAAATGGGAAGTATCTCAATGAAGTGATCTCATAATTTGAGATTAGATTTTAATTAAGATGGTCTAATATTTGGTGCCAAAGCTATAGCAGCATTCACATAAATCAAGGTTGTGATCATTACCACTAAATCCTTCTTGCTCCACAAACTCTAGTCTTCCAGCCTTCAAACAACTTTCAAATGTTCATATTATTAAAATTGAAATTTAGTATACTTAGGTTTTGCTATCAAAATGTCTCTTAAATTTAAGACATAATTGGTGCAATGAAAGAGGCTAAAAGAAGATGCCATCACTAGAATTTAAATAAAAAAAAAAGGCACCAAATACTCCAGATGGATGTATGTATAGAGTAAGAAGCCACAACTCATAAATGGACGATTATATCATGTGAGTTTTAGTTTCCTATATATTAATTTATTGAGCTTTAACATAATGAAGATTCCTTAATGGATAACAAAAGAGGATTTGGTACAGTCATAATGGAAAAGGACCACATTGAGACAAAAAAACAACATTAAGACAGCATTGTAATTTATGTATGAACATTGTAATATAAAGACACCATCGTAATAAAAAAGACACCAGCCAAAGGACCGAATCAATATTTATTTTTTGAGAAAAACAAATAAAATAAAAATATTGTAAACTAATCTTACAAGAAAAAATTGTTTCATCATTAAACATGTAGGAATGACAAAGAAGAAAGGGCAAGGGAAAAAGGGATCAGGCAGCATGGCTTTATAATATACAAGAATTGCATATTGTCTGCGACCAATTAGCTTGATGGACTACACATTGTGAGTCACAGAGAGACAAGAAACTAGATAGCCCTCGTTAATGTGCCGTGCATTACACTATCAAAGAGAAGTCACCAACTTTGACAATTAAACATAATATGACGAGTCAGAGTGCAAGGAAAAATGCCCTGGACTTTGGACAGCCAGATCACAATAGGACAAACTTACATTTGAGTCCAAAAAATGGGAATTATAGACAGCAGTAAGGAAACAAAAAGCACAAACGTCCAAGGAATGAGCAAAACATAAGTATACGTCCCATTCCAGCTAGAACCTGAGGTTCATGCAGCAGCAGCATTATGGTTTTATTCACCATATTGATGATAATAGAGAAAATTGCAAAAACACATGATGAAATAATATATTTAGTTGTTTCCAATTACAATGTTTTCACCCTAAAGAATATGCATGGTGTATTTCAAACAACACAGAAAGAAAAATTACAATAGAGAACAAGTTGCTATGACAGAATAAATGCTGCATGCAGGATATTGTAGAAATGACACCAAAACTTACCTGTTGCTAACAGTAAACATCTCCTCATCTTGGTTCATGATAAGATGGTCTAAAGGACAGTACTGCTCTCCAGTTTCCTGATCATGAACTATAGCATGCCTGTGACTGAAGGTACCTCTCTCAACATCCTGACCACTCAACCTAACATGATTTCCTTCTATAATCAATGTAGCAAAAGCAAGAGCTTCAGCAACTGCCCAGTCAACACCCTCCCCCGTTTCAATCATCTGTGCGCGATCCGCAAAAATCTTCTTGACTGCTCTGTGAGGCTTAAAAGTATCTGGAAGGGTTGTGATTGCTTTGCCAACATTCTTCAAAATCTCTGGCTTGACCCTGCAGAACAGCATAAAATATTAAACAAACAAATAAAAGTTAAAACTTACAAAGGAATGGAAAGCTGACAAACACAGGCTTCATACCCAGTGTTTCGGACCCGTGAAAGCTGTTCTGGAGATTTGAATCCCATCCAATAAGCTGAAAGCCAGTCCCTTCTTTTAGGGACATAATCTTTGCTAGCCAAGAATTCCTCATTGAGTATTGAACTGACCTTTTTTTGTATCTTATCAATGTCCTCCTTTGTCACCTGACCAGATTCTAAAAGTTTCTTTTCATAAATCTGAAGCGCTGAGGGATGATTCCGGATGACCTGTTAGCAGCCATTGCACACCAGAAATATAAGAAATTTTATTCAACACAATCAAATAACTAACTAAAAGCAGGGTAAATGGTGTACAGAAGCATGCAAATAATTGTATTCTAATAGACAAAAACAAATCCAAATGGAAAATTAAGGGTTCGTTTGGAACCCCCAAAAAAAACCAAAAAACTTCAAAAGTTGTCAAATCTCTCCAATCAAATTTTGCCACCTATCATTTTTACATCACATCAACCCCACCTTTTGGGTTTTTTTTTTTTTTTTGGTTTTTTTTTGGGACTCCAAATGCCCCCTAAATTAAACATGCACCTCCAAGTCTAACAAGAGTGATGAAGTCTAGACAACCAAAGAAATAATATGGCTAACCTTGTACATTTTGGGCTGTGTGAAAGAAGGCTCGTCAATCTCATTGTGCCCAAATCTACGATAACACACTACATCAACCACAACATCTGAATGGAAAGTCTGGCGCCACTCGGCCGCAAGTTCACAAACATGAACAACTGCCTCCAAATCATCACCGTTGACATGAAAGATGGGGGCATTTAAGGCTTTGGCAACATCAGTGCAATATTGAGAAGATCTTCCCGACATTGGATCCGTAGTAAAGGCAACTTGATTGTTCACTACAATGTGTATAGTGCCCCCAGTAGTATAGTTCGGAAGTGCACTAAGATGAAGAGTTTCATACACTACACCTTGTCCCGCAAAACTACCATCCCCATGAATTAAAACACCCATGTTCTTTGTCCGATCAACGTCATGTGAGTAATACTGTTTGGCTCTAGTTTTTCCAACAACAACTGGGTCTACAGCTTCCAAGTGACTTGGGTTTGCGACCAAAGACAAATGAATTCTCTTCCCACCCCTAGTTGGCCGATCATAAGAAGTTCCCAGGTGATACTTGACATCCCCAGTTCCTGTATAAAGCCCAACTTCGTCCACAGGCCTTGTGCCACCACTAAACTCACTAAAGATCTGTCGTAATGGTTTCCGAACCACATTACCCAAAACATTCAATCTTCCTCTGTGAGACATCCCAATTACAATGCTCTCAACCCCAAGATCGGCTGCCCTATCAAACATCTCCTTCATACCAGGAATTAAAGTCTCACCACCTTCAAGACCAAACCTCTTCGCTGCAGTCCACTTAGTGGCCAAGAAGTTCTCAAACTGCGTGCTCCATATGAGCCGGTCAAGCATTACTTCACGACGCTGTCGATTGTACTGCATCGGTATTGGAGTCTCAATCTTGTCTCTCAACCAGTTACATTTATCACGATCATTAATGTGCATGTATTCAAAACCTATGGTCCCACAGTAAGCCTGCTCAAGGCGGGTCAATATTGCTCTCAAGGTTTGCACAGGACGGTTTTCTGACAAAAACCCAGACATCCTCCATACTCCAAGGAAGAATTCCCGATCAAGATCAGCCTCGGTGAACCCATAAAGAGCTGGATCTAATTCATCTGGAATTTCCCGCTGCTCCAAACCCAACGGGTCTAACTTGGCTTTCATGTGACCATTAACCTGATAAGCCCTCACAAGCAACAACAATCGCATGCTTTCTTGAATGGTTTGGCCAGAAATTCCAGGCGATGTTGCTGCCTGGCCAACAAAGTTTCTAAAGAAATTGTCCCATGACTCATCGACACTATCGGGATCTTCCTCCCAAGCCCTCTGGAGCTCCTCCAGGTAGACACTGCTAGTCCCATCTAAGAAACTGTCAGTCAACCTAGAGAGTGGCACAGGGCGAGGAACAGGTGCAGATTGTGCCTTCGATCTGAAGACAGTTGTATGAAAGTAACGATTCTGGGCCGAGATTAACCGCGATTTTGCAACATAGGATCCACCCTGCGACAGAGTTCTTCTAATGGCAAGCTTTGCAATGCTTGACCCAGCTCTAAACAGCCCCATTTCAAGTTATTTTCAATCGTTGCAATAAAAACAGATGCACCAAAACGTCACACTGCCCCAAACAAATTCAAACCTCAGTCAGTGTCATTTATGTCCCCCTTCCCATATTAATGAACCCCAACCTACACAAACATTAAAATTAAAAAAAAAATAAAAATAAAAACCATAGTAATGAACCCCAACCTACACAAACATTAAAATTCAAAAAAAAAAAAAAATAGTCAGATAATAAAAATATTCATGAGTCTGAACATAAATTATATTCAAAGCTCGAGAATCAACCTGCACCAAATCCGATTACCCCGAACCAAAAATTTCTATCGAAAGCAAAATTAGAGATCTCAAAATGAAATCTTTAATTGAACAAAAACAAACAAACATACAAAAAATCAGCTAAAGATCCATTCAAATCGGAATAACAGGAAAAGAAAAATAAAGACTAACAAAAATTACATAATAATCAAAAACACAAATAGAGTCATATGAGAAATATATATTGGCGCAGAATGAGGGAAATGCTGCAAATGCACGCTAGATGGGAAAAAAGAAAATTGAATGATATAAGAATTGTTACCCGAAGTAAAGAGAGTTGTTGCAGAGAAACCCTAGCCCCCGACTGACCTGAATAGCTGCAAAGCGACGGAGACTGCTCGGCAAGGCGTTCAATTATGGAAAATGGGAAAGTCAAGGCAATATATTCTATTCGTTTCAATTCCCTTTCTCATTTTCCTCCTCTTCTGCGGTGGCGGCACGTTTGGTTGACAGATAGATAATAAATTGACTGGGAATAAGAGTATCCAATTAGGATAGCTTTATCCATCCATTTTGCGAAGGTTCCATTATTCTTATATTCCATGTTTTGTTCGAACAGGAATTATAGATAGCATTGTTATAATAATACTGAGGTTTTTTTTTTATTTTAAGAAGTAAAAAGTTGCTTCTAACTTTTTGGTGAAAAAGTTGCTATTTGTATTTGGCAAGGGTATTTTTAACTTATAATTTTTAGCTTTTGAGGGTATTTAAAATTACAAAACTAACCCTATATTTTATGCCCCTAAGATCGTGCAACCTACATTTTTGCTTTTTACTTTTTGCTTTTTAGGTAACATCCATCAATCCGAGTTGAAACCCAATCTCTCCTCTACTGGCCATCTTTGCATTGGAGTTAGGATTAATATTCACACAAAAATCATAAAATTCATTAGTTTACACCTTCGACCCATCAGTGAGTTCACTGTTCTGATTTTAATTTTGTGGGTGGGATGAACACTACAAATATCTGCTAGTTTAGCCTCTCTCACTCCAAAATCAATAACTAATGTTTGCTCCTGTTTATTATTTTTTATGTTGGTGGTACTTGAACAGTTCTTTTTGAGATTGATTGATCAACCCAAACAAATCTGTAAGTAAACTTCATTTTGTGGTCAAAACTAGTTCCTATGTTTGCATTTTGCTTATGTTTATATACGTTGAATGTTATTCTTTCTGTATGTTGTATTCAAAATTACCCTTTGTTTTCTATAACTTTGTGCTCTTCCTACTAATATGTATTTTAATTTGTGCAACATCCACTTGCTTACGAATGTAGCTGGACACTGGGGAAGGGTATACCCAACCTTGATTGGCCTTTAGATTTTGGTGATTCACTTAAAACATTAGAAATATATACGCAAGTTGAAACTTTGATTGCATAGAATAGTTTTGAGTTTAGGGTAGCGGGATAAATCATTGGATAGTGTGTGGGGATAGATCATCCCTTTTAGATGTTTTCTACTTATTAAAAAAATTTGATCCGAACTTACATCAAACATGCACAGTACACACCACAAGATATGGATACATTTTAGTTACCCTTACACGAAAGTCAACTTAGGTCCCGTTTGGAGTAAGAAAAAAAATAAGATAAATTAAGATAAAATGTGGTTTGAGATTAATTTTGACACCTTTTCTTTTCTGAAAAGTAGCAAACCGTGGGAACGATTTTTCAAATCCGTTCCCACGGATTCAAAAAATTCACAAAAAATAGCAACAATGGTAGTCGTTTGAAAGTTTTCGACACAAAAAATATGATTATATAAAAAATTTACACATTCGGTTAACTTACTTTCAGATTTTTTTTTTTTTTTTAGCGAAATATTGGAAATTTTTTAAATTAGTGATGAAAGGAAAATTAGAGGTAAAGGAATTATTGGAGATTTATAGAGTTTTTTAGAGATTTATAGTATGCCAAACAGGGCCTTAAGAAAAGTTGATTTTAGCTTTTTTTTTACTTGAAAAAAGCTAAATGTGTTTGCATAAAACTTTTACCTTTTTAATTTTGTTAAATTACCTAAATTATTCTTGCATTAATTATTCAGCCATCTAAAAATTTTAACACTGCTCACTTAGAAAGTACAAAAATTAGCTGACCAAAAAAAAAATTGCGGATAGCTAAGGCAATATAAGAGGTTAATCCTGAACAAAAATTACGTCAACCCTATTTCCCTTATCCCACCCACTGCCCCAAGGGTTCAACCCAAATTCAAACTCAAGGTCATACTCCAAATTTGTTTTCTAAACAAAGTTTTTAGGTTAAGCCAATATAAGGGGTTGACCCCAAACAAAAATTGGGTTAACCCCATTTTCCCTATTTCACCCATTATCGGAAGGGGTCAACCAAATTTAAACTCAAGGCCAGCTCTATAGTTTTGTATAGAAAGGTTCATGTTGAGCCAATATAAATGGTTGACCTTAAAAAAATTAGGTCAACCTCATTTACCTTATCCCACCCACTGTCCAAAGGGGTCAACCCAAATTTAAATTCAGGTTTGACCACCCAACTTGTTTGCTAAACAAAGTTTCAGGTTGAGCCAATATAGGGGTTGACCTAATAAAAATTGGGTCGACCCCATTTCCCTTAACCCACGCACTACCCAAAAGCATTAACTCAAATTTTAACTCAAGGTTAACCCCCAACTTGTTTTCTAAACATTAAGTTGAGCCAATATATGAGTTGACCGCCAAACAAAAATTAGGTCGACCTCATTTTCCCAAAGGGGTCAACCCAAGTTTAAACTTAGGGTTGACCCTCCAATTATTTTCTAAACAAAGTTTTAGGTTAAGCCAATATAAAGGGTTGACTTCAAACAAAAATTAGGTAGACCCCATTTCCCTTATACCACCCACTATACCAATGGGTCAACCCAAATTTAAACTCAAGGTCAACCCCATAGTTTTGCATATAAAGCTTTAGGTTAAGCTAATATAAAGGTTGACCCCAAACAAAAATTAGGTCAACCCACTTTCTCTTATCCAATCCACTGTCCAAAAGGATCAACCCAAATTTGAACTCAAGCTCAACCCCCAACTTGTTTTTCTAAACAAAGCCTCCGGTTAATATCATCAATTCAAATACTAAATTACATACATTCATTATTTTCAAAGAACGTAGTACACTTAATTAATTAATACCAAATAATGCAAGATTCTGATACCAAATAATTAATTTTAAACTTAGGATTTAATTCTTGATGTAACGAATGAACACAAATTCTTTTTTTTTTCACTTAATTATAATAGAGGTGTAAGATAGGGTCAAATATAAGATTTCTTTTTTAAATTTTATTTTTATAAAAGTAATATAATAAATTTTACTAAGTAAAAAATATTTAAGTCTTTTTATTAAAAAAAATTAGTCTATTAAGATGTTAATTACTTATAAAGTTATTGTATTAAAAGCATTTTTAAATCCTTATTCTTGATTGAATCATCTCATATTTGACAGATATAGGTACCCAATTACCTAATAGGAATTTGATTACTCGATGGGTCAAGGGATAATAGCCACTTAGAAATGCCTGTTGAGTACCCACCTAGTCTGAGTTTCTTTTTACTCAACATATTTGAGGATGATATATATAATACCTGGTCTCGATCTGATCCGTTGCCATCTTTGGAGCCAATCCTTATATTAGCTTAACCCGGAGCTTTGTATACAAATCTATAATGGGGTCGACCCAATTTTTTGTTTGGGATCAACCCTTTATATTGGCTCAACATGAACCTCTCTATACAAAATTATGAGGTCAACTATGAGTAATTGTGACATTGTTTTATTTTAAGTGAAACATTATAATTAAAACACTTGTGTAGAAATTTAATCATTAACACATCCTAAATAACCTCATAGTTATATATAGACTAGAATTAGACACACAATATTATTGTAATTTTTAATTTAAATAAAATAAAAAAATTTTAGTAAAAGTACCTCAAATAGTAAATAATGTATTGTTAAGGTTATCAATATTAACTAATTAAAAGAAATTTAAAAATAAAAATGTTGTGAAATTAATAGGTGGTTAAACGATATTTAAGGAAAACAAAAATATAAATGAATGAAATTACTTAATTATGTGATACTTATATTCAAGTTATAGTTAGTTACATAGAAAGCTTAGATGAATTATAGGAAGGAAAAAAAATTACTAAAGTAAAATTTCATAAATTTTAAAATCTTACCATTATCCCAGTGTTTATTTTATATAATGGAAGAGAGGAGAAAGAGAGAGAGATTATTTAACATATGTATATTTTATGTTATAAGCTGTTATATATTATTGTACATAATGCATTACATATCATACATTATAATTATTTGATATACTTTATCATAGCAAGTGAACATTAGTGCAATACTAGAGAAAGGAAGTTATAATCGAATTTTGACCCCTAACATGAATTTAGAGGATAGAGCTCAGGAGATGTGTTGGAACTTAGAAGATGCGCTGAGTATCGGAAGTCAACTCTCCTACTATTTGTTTTTCTGCTATTCCTCCGTTATTATTAAATCTCAGCTCTTCACTTCATCTAATGGCCAAAAATTCAACTTTTGTAGGCCCCATTTTAAAAGCCTTTTCTTTTATTTTCTTGCCCTAATTTTTTCACCAGATTCCTTTTTTTAATTAATTTTTCCAAGTGCTGTAAAGCCTACCACAGCTAAATGAAGGTTAGTCCTATATATATGCTTATATAATCTCATCAACCAAAGGCAAAGAAAATACATGGCACTTCTTTGTTAGGCCCTAAAATGACTACCCACCAACCACATTGTTCCCCCACCTCCCATATACATATATTCATGCATATATATATGTGCGTGTATTCCATTAAAGTGGCTAAATAATGCAACCATAGGTCTTAGGCCCACAAATTGAATGTTGAAATTAAAAGTATCGACTGTCTGATCAACTAGTTATATTTGTATTGAAATATAGTTGAAAGTAAATTTGTATTTCATAAAAATGTGCTAAAGAAAAAAAAAGGGGGGGGCTAACGACAAATTTAGAAGAAATATTAATTTAGGGTCTCAAAAGATTGTGTACATGTTAATAACATTGTCCCATGGTAAAAAAATAATTAATTTTACTATAAAGAATTATTTCGTAGATTCAACAATAGTCCCATGGTAAGACTATTTTTTTATTGTGGGGTCCCCTATGACAATTGGTATAATCTATTTATTTTTGAAAATGTCATTTACTGAATTTAAGATTGAGCTAAAACAAAGAAGAAGCATATTTTTCTTGTTTTTGGGATTCTTCTTGTTTTAAGTCAAGTGCAAATTGTTGCATTTAAAGTAAAAAACCGTGATCTTGTAAAGATTCATTTGGTGGTAACAGAAAGTAAAGTTTAAATTCTAATTTCTCTAAAGATTTTCTTCTATAAAAGAAAGTTTGATTTTTGGTTATTTGGAGATTAGGTTTCTCTCTTTTAGTTTAGCATATTATTTCAGTGCTCTTATTTGTTTATTTATTAACAAATTCTTATTCAGTAACCTTACAATCTGGAGGAATTGTCCCACAAAGGGGTTTATTGTCACTGCTCAAATCTATATAAATATATAAGCACATATATAAATATACAAGTACATAAAAATTAAGAAATATTTCCCTAGTCACCACATTATATTGTTTGTTGTATGCTAGTTTGAGTCAATAGTGATTTTGGTTTATGACTTTTTTATGTCAGAATCACGACTAACATGGAAGCACTAAAAGATTGGACGCCTTTAGTAGGTATGGAGTTTGAGTCATTAGAGGAGGCTTGGAGGCACTAGAAAAAATATGGAAATGAAATAAGTTTTGTTATCAAAAAAAATTTCATCAACAAAAACTTAACGGTAGGGAAATAACATCTCAAGATTTCATATGCTCTAAAGCAAGTATTCAAAGAAAGGACAAACGAAATCAAATTTAACTCGTCATCAAGCTAAAACAAGATTCAACTATGGTGTACAGATGTTAGTTTCATTAAATAGACAAAATGGTTAGTTTCATTAAATAGATAAAATGGGAAATACAAAGTCTATGAGTTTGTTGGTGAACACAATCATTACCTTCATCTTAAACAAAACCACCCATATGATGAAATCTTAGTAGGGCATTGCCAATGTACAAGCTCATAGAATTGATTTAACATCTACATCTGGATTTAATCCTAAGGCGACCCACGAATTAATGTTTACAGAAGCTGATGAAAGATGCAACCTTGGATTTACTCATCAGGATTTGAAAAATTATATTCGCACAAAAAGATAATAAAAAATATGGCTTTTGGTAAATCTTGTCATATTATGAGCTATTTTGGTGAACAAGTGAGTAGAAATCGCTTATTTTATTATATGTTGTAGTATGATATAAAGGAAATGATGACAAATATATTTTGGGTCGATGCCGGAATGATCGCTGATTATGCCCAATTTGGAGATGTATTAACCTTCAATACCACATTTGGAACTAATAGAGATTGTAGACTTGTGGATGTGTTTGGTGGCTTTAACCAACATAGAGTAATTATTATTTTTGGACCTCCACTTCTTTATGATGAGACAATTGATTCCTTTAAGTGGCTCTTTAAGAGCTTCCTAGCTACACATGGAGGTAAGCACCCTCGTACTATTTTTACAGACCAAGATGCTGTAATGGCAAATGCACTTTCTAAGGTGATGGCTACTACAAAATATGGACTGTGCTCTTGACATATAATACAAAATTTAATAAAGCATAATAGGAATGTCAAAAAAGATGGTAAAAACAGGTTGAATGATTTTAATACTTGTATGTTTGACATTGAAAATGAGATTGAACTTAAGAATGTTTGGAAAAATATGATATAAGTGTATAATCCACTCAAGAGGAATTGGGTGGATGGTATGTATAAGTTGAAAAAATGTAAGTGGGCTCGTTGTCATATGAAAAATGCATTGACATTAGGTATAAAAAGTACACAAATCAGTGAAAGTCTAAATGGAGGCATAAAAAATTACTTACCTCTAGTCATGAATATTGAACAATTTTTTCAGAATTTTGAATGATTTATGGAGGATAAGTGATATTAGGAGCTTGAGGGTTAGTTCAATGCTAGGCATAAATTGCCCACATTAAGTTTGAAGAAATCTTCTTTGTTAAGGCATACTACAAAAGTTTATACCCCAACCATTTTTAATATATTTCAAGAGGAACATGACTTGGTATCCACAGCAACCATAAAGCATCAAGATTACTCTACAATGGTACATAAATACACAATTGTGCCTTTTTGAGGAGAGTAAAGGACATACTGTATTTTATAAGTGGGGCAATATGATAATTGAGTGTAATTGCAAGAAGTTTGAAATATTTGGGATCTTATGTTGTCATACTATTTTAGTTTTAGATAAACTCAATATAAAGAAGATTCCTGAAACATATATCTTGAGGAGATAGATAAGCTAAGCAAGAATATGCAAACAGTGAAGGAGTCTAAGTTTAAGAAAATGATAACTTGGGCAAGATTCAATGGTACAATAAACTTTGTCCCAAGCTTGTCAATTTAGCTTATCAAGCTATTCAATCTATGGAGGCATATTATTTTTTACAAAAACAAAATGAGGAGTTAGACAAACAAATTAGAGACATTATTAAAAAAAAAAAAAAGCAAACTTATTGGTCATGATCTAGAGGCTTCTTTGATTAATGGTACTCTAACTTTGGTTTAATACCAATATAATGATATTTCATCTCAAAATGTCCAAGTGTTTAAGAAAAAAAAAGGTTGCAAAGGTGGAAAACGACATAAGGCTTGCACTGAGAAACAAACTAAAAGAAAAACGCAAGTTCCATCAAAAAGTTCATCAATAGAATGGCCATCGTATGCTAGTTACAACACTAATCAATTTTGAATGCTTGATTAGATTTAATTTTGAACTTAGGTAATTGTTTTCATTTTACAGTTTAAAAAGGACTCCTCTCCAAACATTCAATACTATAATCAAAACATGTGTATGGCATTTGCTTCTCAAGAAGTAATAATTATTTTTACGACTAATAATTAAGCCATTTTATTTATGTAATGATAAGTTTTTTAATATTTTTCTCATTCTTACATCATAAATAGAGTTTTTATTCAAATAATCAATGTGCCAATTCTAACTTGTATATGGGATTCACTTCTCATGAGATAATGTTTATTTGTATGATATGTGGCTACTTTATTTATTAAAATAAAATTAGAATAATGTTTCTCTTTGTCACAGAATTTCTATCTGAGTGTTCGATGCACCAATTCAAAGTTCTACACAAGATTGCTTTCTGAAAGGGTAAAGATTATTTACTAAGAACTGATTGTGTTAATTTTTTTTTTTCAATTTAGAATGTTGAGATTTCATTTGCTAACCATATATGGTGACCTTGTAGGTAGTTGATTGGCAGAGTAATTACACAAAAACTCCACTCGGTGCTCAAAATAATTATATGAATGTAATAAATTTCAAGTGACGAGGGATGAATTTCAAGTGATTGAAGTTGCTGTATATGAATTTAGATTTACAACCAAAACTATGCCTTTAGTTTTGCTTTTGATTTTGGTATTATATATATCTTTAAAATGCCTTTTTTGGTTTTGGTTTTTGTGGCTATGATTTTGCAACTAAATATCACTTGGTTGTACTATGTTTTGAGATTCCCTGTTGCATTATCGCTGTAATTATGAATGCAAAAGCAAGTTATGTAATTGATGAAATAGGTATTCTAAGTTTGTAATTAATATTCTATTATGTAGTTACCTGTTGTTTATCAGTGTGTATTTTGTGTAAGTATCCTATACTACTGCCATGTAGTTTGCAACTCTTGTGGTCAAATCCTTCAGCTTAATTTACCTAATGTGCTTGGTTCAAGCCCTAGCTAATTTTTTTTTTTTTATAAATAGCTTCTTTAACATTTTTTTAATTTTGTATCATGATATTATATATAATATATATGTTCACGACGCAATTGTAGGCATGTAAATAACTTGCTTAAATTATGAAATTATTTTTAAACTTGCTTTAATCAAGGTTGTAGAGTGCGTTAAATTATTTTTATTTACAGACTTTGCTTTTTTTTTTTTTAATCTATTTACCATGCAGTTTCATTTATAAGATTTTTTATTGTAAGCTTTGTTTTTTTAATTTATATAGATGTTTGAACATCTCTATTTATTTTATTTTTTTTAAACCTATTTATAGGCTTTAGAAAAAATGTTATAAAGTTTTTAAGACAAGTACATTAATTGATAAGTAAATTAAAACCCCTAACATGGGGCTCACATAAACTGAGTGTTTGCCATTTAATAAAATAAAGAGTTGAGATTTAATCATTGCAGAATAATAGTTGAAAAGCAAGAATTGATTTAAAATAGAGAATTAATTTGATTTAAGAGTAAATTTGTCGAGATGGTTTAAGTAAAAAATAAATTCACATCAAATTCTATTTTTTTTTTTTTTTTGTTAGACTTCAAATGATATATAAATAAAAAATTTAAAATGATGAAATAAAATCAAATCCAACTCATAAAATTTTATTTTAATTTTAATTATAGAAATTAATAAAAATTCTTACTAAATGAAATTAAATACCACCAAATTCACTATCTCAAACAAAGAGTTTATGTTATAAGCCTGGTATATTCTCAAAATTATAGTTGAGACTACTTTTTTTGATCATTTTTTTTTATCAAATAGTTGAGACTACTTATTTGTATACTATTTTCATTTTCTAATGAAACAGACATTAATAAATATTAAACCATTTCGATAGGAGTATGCTCAAGATTCAAGAAAGTTTCATTAAAAAGGCCTATTAATTCATCATTGAATATACAACAACAACGAAATGAAGTTTCATTATCCTATTGAATCCCCCCTGTCCAAAACAAGAACAAATGGAATTCAAGTTCTAGTCGCATACACAAACATTATATAAATTTATAGAGCAAAAATTTGTAGTGTTTCCAATTATCTGTTAGGAAGGCTACAAGACAAAGAGAAGAGATCTAAAATCTGAAAAAACATCGAGACCAGAACGATAGTAGTAGTGCTTGTCGAAGATGTAGAGAGCTATGATGAAGCCGATGAAATAGAGCCTCATGATGAGGACGACAGTGGGACTGATCTTGAGCTAGGGTGTCGTTGATGTAAAACTCGAACACATTGCTTTTGCTGGCATTGAAGGAATCGCCCATCCACCGATGTCGCATGTTGATGGTGATGATAGCACCGCCATATGGTGTTATGCCAACAGGGATTGCCTTATTGGTGGCAGAGGACAATGCTTAGGACTGTAATAAGCCTCTTCCCATTATTTGTCAATTTTTAATTTGTTTGTATTTTTGTTTTTGCTTTCACTTCCAATTGTTTTCCGCATGTTTGATTATATGAATGCTAGGTTTCTCTTGATACTAAAAAAAAAAAAAAAAATCTAATGGAAAAATTAGAGCAAGAAAATAAAAGGCTAGGAATTTAACACAAAAGTTGAATTTTTGGTCATTAGATGAAATGAACGACTGAGATTTAATAATAACAGAGGAATAACAGAAAAGCAAATAGTAGAGGAGCCAGCTCCCTAGCATCGAATCTAGCTCGTGGTCGAAGAATATGAAATCATATGCCAAATCAATCAACCATCAACCAATCATTTATATAAGGGTTAATTGTCGTTAGATCCCCTATACTTAGGTTGAAAATCGCTTAGCCCATGTACTGTTCACCAAAGTGCAAATCTTAACACTGTTATGTTAATTGATAAAATTATAAAATTTTCCTCTTCTTCTTCACTACCCTTTTCTTTCTCCTCTGTTCTACCTCTTCCTCTTCAACCAAGAAAACCTAAATCAAACCAAAACCCTAACCACACAAATTTTCAAAAAAATCTTAATTTAAATCAAAATCAAATATATGAAACCAAAACTCATCGAGATGCCAGACCATCGACTAAAATAAAAATAAGCAACAGGTGCACACACACATACATATATATACACATGTGTACATGTATATATGTGTGTGTATAGATTTGACTTGCATGTTGGGTTGTGAAGCATTGGCTACCCAAAGTAGTAAAGATTGAAATCTGAAGTCAAAATATCAACTAACTACCAAATTGAAGGTTCATAGAGTAATGATTTTCAAAAACATCAACAGCTTTATAGCTTTCATAGTTTGATTGTATAATTTTCCTCGTCACTATCTCCAAAATCAAAATCAAAATCAAAATCAAAATCAAGTATATAAAACCAAAACTCATCGAGATGCTAGAGCATCGGCTAGAACAAAAAAACAACATGTGCACACACACATACATATATATACACATGTATACATGTATATATGTGTGTGTGTAGATCTGAACTTACAAGTTGGGTTGTGAACCACTAGCTACCCAAAGGAGTGAAGGTTGAAATCTAAATGAATGAAAAAAGAAGTAGAGAAAATGGGATTTGTATGACCTTCGATGGCTTCTCCTATACCTTCGATCTAAAACTTCAGATGAAAGGGAAGAAGACGGCACGCAAGCTTGCTCCTTTGACTTAAGGGTATTTTTGTCTATTCATTCTTTCTTTTATTGGGAATATTAAACACTTGCACTTTTTCTAAACATGAAATATACGTGCCGTTAATTTTAACAGATCCATCCACGTGTCCACTTTAGTGAATAGTATAGGGGGTATTAGTGTATAATACTGAAGTTGAGGAGATCTAAATGATTTTTAACTTAAGCACAGGAGATTAAAGGCAATTAACCCTTTATATAATAATATAGCTCATGATTTGACTTTTATATATTTCCAACTATTAAATTTGTTAAATAGTTAAGGTTACTTCTCTTTCTCAAGATTACTTTTCTTTCTACTTTAATTATCTTTTCGGTCACTTTACATGAAAATATAACCTTTCACTCTTCTCATATTTTTTTAATACCTTTTACAATTTTTTATGTATATTTTTTTATAAATTTAAATTTGAACTATTTGGACATCAAATTATATTATGTACCTTTAGGCAAGAACAATTTCTAGTTTTCTTATAATGAAAGCTAATTTTGTTAATTTACGCTAGTCTTGGAGGGGAAAAAAAGAGTAAAAAAATATTTTAGGTGTTTGATAAAACATTAAAAAGTGTCAATTTTGCTGAGTTAATATGTTTTCAAAATAGTAATTTTTACTGAATTGGCAAGGGATATATATAATAGTTATTTTATTTTAACCTAACTCAAAAGTATCAAAATTTTTACGAAATATCTAAAAGTTGTCAAAAATTATTAAAAATTTTTATTTATTTTATTAAATATACATTAAAAAAATTTCATCTACCAACTTTTGTCAAAAGTTACTAAAGATTTAAGTTTCAAATTGGGCCTTAGATAAAAAGATGACTATTTTTATTTATTTATTTATTTATTTATTTATTTATTTTTGTATTTTGCTTCTCGTCTTGTAACATAAAAAGTTAATAAGTGGTAAATGAAAGTATTTTATCATATTATTTTTATATGTTTTTGAATGGTAACAATTAACTTCCGATTAATAAGATTACTCGTACTAATTTAATTATAACAATTAAAATGAAGGATTGGACTGTTGGGCATGGGAATGATGACTTGTTTAAGCAGATTGTAGCTAGATTATGGGCTTTATGGATTGGGAGAAATTTATAGATTGGCAGAAATAATTGTGCTTTTTTTAATGGAATTTATGGTAAACTGAAAATAGTTTTCGCTGTGGCTAATATTTTTTTTTAAATATTTTATCATTATCTAAAGCTGATGTTGCAAGGACATGAAGCGTGCTAGAGTCATGAGTGATGCTCATGAGAAGGCCTCTGTGAATAATAGAATTCAATAATGCTTAATGTACGAGATAACAGTGTTCTTTGATGGAGCTTGAAAGGAATCAAGTGAGAGGGGATGGACATATAGCGAAATATGATAAAGGAGTTAAATTATTAGTGCGCACCAAAAAATTAAATCTATGCTTCGTCAACTTTGACGGCAGAAACCATGGCATGTTTTGAAGCTTTGTTTTAATTAGGGGTGTCTGGTTAGTCTAAATTAATTAAAATTTATCAATTTTTATTAATTTTTTATATTTTTCTACAATTAAATTTTATCACATATTACTCTTATATCAAATCTTTATATTTTTATTAAACTTTTTTATTAAACTTTTACTAACTAAACACCCCGTCAAGGTATCTCATATGAATTATTTTGACAGATAATTTATTTCTGGACCAGTTTTTGTATAATTTGTTCCAATGTAATTGGGAAGCTAAAAATTGCAGTGTTAAATATTACGTATTTAGCTAGTTTGGTTAAGTTTTATTGTATTAAGAAAATATCTAAAAATATGATATTAAAAAGCTCATAATAGAGCCCAATGTATACTTAGATAATGACAGGCTGATTACGATTAACCTATGTTATTTTTATTTATAAAAAAATTAAAAATTTTAATATCGATAAATATCCAAATTTTTCATCATATTCATTTCATAGCAATTGATAATGTATTAGTTGTTTTTTTATATCCTTATATTAAAGATAAAAATCATCAACATTCTTTTAAATTTTAAAATCTTACTTTTGTACCCCTTATATTTTATAATAAGACTAAATCATTAGTTGTATTAAATTTTTAATTGTGTTTAAATTTCTAGTAAAAAGATAAAAATATCTATTTAAAATTAAATTAATTAGGAGATGTAAATGAAAGAAATATGAAGTAGAAAGACTGTAAAAAGTTAATAAGAGTTAAAATCTCTATATTTGACGTAAAATTTAAGAATAATTACTTTTATACCCCTTAGTTAGAATCATTAATATTCGATATTAATGAATTTTAAAAATTTATATTTACATCTCTTATATTTTAGATTAAAATAAAAATATTTCATAATCCATAAAAAAATAAATTAAATCTAAACCCTCGAACATTTAAATAATTATATTTCAACTCCTCAACATTTAAAATTTATAAATATTTCTCTTATTTTTTAAAATTTGCTAACCCCTAAACCATTTCGATTAATTTTGATCATAACTTTGTTAAAAATTTATTGAAGGAATAAATTTACCCTCAACTTTATTGGGAGGACCCTAAAAATTTATTAGGGTCAGAGAAGACAACGAAGACGAGAACAGGAAATGGAAGGGGGTCAAGGGAAATGTTCTCCCCCTCTCTCTCTCTGAATAGACAACCATAATAACAAATTCTTTGGTTGCTGATTTTGGGTGTCATCTACAGGAGAACAACCGAACTCCACCAGCTTTGTCTTCACTGGTACAGCCCTCTGTTTCTGCAGCCTTCTGATCCCCTCTCTCTCTCTCTCTCTCTCCCCGCTCTTAAAATCTGCGGTGCATCTTACACTTTTTAGCGGTAACTCACATTCCTACCTATTTTTTTAATCATTCTTCGTATCTTTTTCGACTTAATTTGCTTTTGATGCCCTCTTTACCACCACCTCCACCATCGTTGCAACTGCCGCGGTAAGTTCCATGCTTTGCACTTCGGAAGAATCTTTAATGTAGCGGTTTTTCGTGAAAATATTCCAAATTTAACAGAGAAGCGGAAATGGGTTGTGCTCTGTTAAAGCCGACTGAAGAGGACGACGATGACGACGATGCAGCGTTAATATGTAGAGAGAGATAACCCTCATCGAATCAGTGGTCGAGCGGCAGTACGCACTCGCAGACGTAAGTACAATCAGTCGCTTTACTCGGTGGCTATTGTGATACGGTTGTTCGCGGCCCGGCATTCCTATCCGGCGTCGCCGTTCCCGATCATATTCCCCTAGTCGTCCGGCTCTGCCGCCGGAACCCAAGTCTTCAAACCCATGCATCATAAACGGGGACCCTCTGAATCAAAGACTCGGGAAGCCATTGCATGTGAACCACCTGCGGGTACAATTTCTTCTCACTCCTCATATCTGGAGAGGGAAGAAGAAGATAACGACAACAGTGAAGAAGAAAGAGAGATTTGTGAGCATTTCTATGGCGATGAGGACCCAACAATGCCTTTAACCCACAATGGCTTTGATGGGTGGGACTTTTTTAACAGAGTTTTTGGAAGCTGGTCACTATTTATGGACTTATAAGAATTTAAGTCATATCAAAAAAACTTATTTGTGAATAAGTCACACTTGTAACAAAAAGACAAAAAATGACATTACGCATTTTTCACTATATTTCAAAACTGTCCGTTTTATCCGAAAATAGTGCGCACTTCACCCATAACTTCCGCAACTTTCCATCTTCTTTACAAAGCAAGCAAAATCGATTTTTGGAAACAAAATTAAAACTGTTTGGGAAAAACCTAATTCTGTGACTTTCCATCTCCTTTACAAAGCAAGCAAAACAGATTTTTGGAAACAAAATCAAAACTATTTAGGAAAAACCTAATTCTGTGACTTTCTATCTTCTTTACAAAGCAAGCAAAATCGATTTTTGGAAACAAAATCAAAACTGTTTAAGAAAACTAGTACCACATAAGAAACAATACCACATAATAAAACAGTACTGCATAAAAACAGTACCGCATAAAAAACAGTACCGCATAAAAAACAGTACCACATAATAAAATAGTACCGCATAAAAAATAGTACCGCATAATAAAACAGTACCGCATAAAAAACAGTACCACATAATAAAACAGTATCGCATAAAAAACAGCACCGCATAATAAAACAGTATCGCATAATAAAACAGTACCGCATAATAAACAGTACCAAATTTAAAACAGTACCATTCTTTGTATGTGGTATTTCTTTTTGTGTTAATGACGGTCTTTGAATACTAAATACATTTGGTACTATGTTTATACAATAATACATCTTACTAGAAACAGTACCACATAAAACAGTATCACATAATAAAACAGTACTGCAATAAAAAAAAAAAATAGTACCACGTAATAAAACAGTACCCCATAAAAACAATACCTCATTAAAACAACACCATTCTTTGTATGTGGTACTTCTTTTTGTGTTTAATGGTGGTCTTTGAATACTAGATACATTTGGTATTGTGTTTATACAATAATACATCTTATTAGAAACAGTACCACATAATAAAATAGTACCGCATAAAAAACAGTATCGCATAAAAACAGTACCATTGTATGTGGTACTTCTTGCTAAAATTCAATAAAAAAATTATGAAAATTAACATACCATTATTCGCATCCTTGCCAGTAGCTATTTATGGCCTTTTAACCGACTTTTATCTCACTACATGCTTGTTCAAATAAAAAATATACCATATATCTTCACGCGATTTCTAAGGAATGAAACAAAAACGGAAAAACATGATTCGCGGTTACCATAATTTCTGACAACTTCGTCTCAGTTAATTATAGAAACAAATGGCATTTGAATCATATTATAAATTATATTTAAAACAAACTCATGGGACCCACTCAAAAGTATGAATTAAACACAACACTTTCTACATTAATGTGACTTAAAAGCAATACTTTTTTTTTTTATATAACTAATAGGCTTAAAAGATTACAAGTATGACTTAAATACAATTTTTTACCTTTTTAACGTTTTTGATGGGATGAGAACAGAGGTTGTCAATGAGCTTGGGCAAAACTCTGATCATGACCTGAGGGCTATGATGGAAGCTAAGGGAATGGACCTTGACTAAGTTGGAGAGAGAAATTGGGTCTGGTTTGGATGTTTCTAAGAAGCTTGGGGTAAAGTTGTCTTCTCGATAAATTTTTAACAAAATTAGAGTCAAAATTAATGGAGAGGATTAGGAATCAGTAATTTTTTAAAATAAATGAGGTATTTATAAATTTTAAATATTAAAATGATTTAAGTGTAATTATTTAAATATTTAGAGGATCTAAATGTAATTTATCCTAAAAAATAAGATGGCATTTTGTTTACTTTTTTTTTTTTCTATTTTCTGTTTTCGTTTTATGTGTTAAAAACTCAAAACGATGAAATAAAAAATACTCTATTTTCCTTGTTTTGAGATTTTCTTTATTTTTTGTTAAAAACTCTCAAAACGACTTTTTATCATTTTTCATTTTATATGTAAACTCATTTTCAGTTTTTGAAAACAAATTTTAAAAACACAAGCAACCAAATGAATTTTGAACTATTTTCCTAATTTTCAAAAATACAAAATAAAAAATGAGTTCAAAACAGAAAAAAAATAAAAACAGAATATAAAAAAGAGAAAAATAAACCAAATAACCCCTAATAGTTTTGATTCTTAATAACTTTAAAAATATATTTACACTTTATATACTTCATATTTTTTACACTTACACTCTCTAATTTTATTTAATTTTCAATTTATTTTTGTCATTTCACTTAAAAATTTAGCGTCGTTCATTACTTCACTTTCATGTTAAATAAAAAAAAGCATAAGAAGTAATTTTTTTAAATTCAGAGATATTAATTAATATCACATTTAGTATATTGGGTATAAAGATAATTAACTCAAAATTTTAAAATTTTCATTTTAATTTAAAGGGCAAAGAGTATAAAAAGTATGTTTCTAAAATTTAGAAATATTAAGTGTCATTTGGTTTATATTTTTATTTTTTATTTTCTGTTTTATGTGTTTTATGTTTTGAAATTTTTAAAATAAGAAAAACAAAAAACATATTTGGTTTAATATTTTTTATTTTTTATTTCTTGAGATTTTTCTTATTTTAGGTTAAAATGCTCAAATCAACTTTTAGCTATTTTGTATTTAATGTGTAAATTTATTTTTTGTTTTCTAAAACAAATTTTAAAAATACAAGTGACCAAATACGTTTTGAACTGTTTTTCTTATTTTCAAAATTGTAAAATAAAAAATGAACTCAAAACAGGTATATCAAATTACACCTTAATGATTTTCACTTTTGATAATTAAGTTGTAAAAGCAATTACTATTTTATTTTTCCTAAGAACTCTCTTCATGCATTTGCCAAACGACTAAAAAGCGAAAATGAAAAATTGTATCCCATAAAAAGGTGTCTAAGAAGGAATTCCTTTTCTTTCCTGAGGATGCTTTCCCTTCCCAAACGAGCTTTAATCCAGTTAGTTCAATTCTAAAAACTACCTGTTAAAGAGAGAGAAATCAAGATATAAAACCACCATACAAGCATTCAACATTATCGTTGTATGACAAATGTAGCCCATACTACATATATTCATAAAATCCTAACATTTCACTATGCTTTGCACATTTCAACTTACTAATTAGAGGGGACAATAGCTATCCAAACTTATGAATCTGCTCAATTAAATTTAAAATTAAATAAATTTAAACTCAATTAAAATCATTAACTAATATAATTGAGTAAATAACTTATATTAATGAGTTTAAATGAATTGAAAATACAATATGTTAAACACTCAAGTATTTATTCCTCCTGTTAAAGTATACCCAAATGATCCATTTGCAGCCCCTTGCTTGTTCGACAAGTGGAGAGTTCTTCGAGGAGATTAGATATATCACCGACTAAACCCTTGTTTTGGTTCCTATTTGTTTCGTCCTTAAAATGAATTGTAGTTTGTCCATCTTATTCAACTTTTCAAGTTCCTCAGTTTGATTACGAAAGATCAGGGAATGTATAAGAAGAAAGAAAACAAAATCTAAGAATTAGACTTTCTAATAGTTTCATTGTTTCCGAGGAACAGAATAGAATGTTTAAGGATTATTTAACAACGTTGTCATTTTTTTATTTATCTTTATTTATTTAAATTTTTTGTTTTTTTAATCATTTTTTAAATAAAAATTAAAACTACATTTAGAAATATAATTTTATTTATAATTACTTATTGTTTATTTTAATAAAATATTTAATTTTATTAGTTTCTAAAAATTAATTGAATTTAATAAAATATGTTTCATATTGTTTTAATTTAATTGATCTAATTAATTAAATTAAATTAAATTAATCAATTAATTTAATTTATTATTAAAAATCATATAATTCAATAAATATAATAATATATTAAATTATAATTTAATTATATCATTTATTAAAAATAATTGAATAAAATATAATTATTATATCATTTAATTCATTAAATACAAAATATATTAATTATAATTTAATGATATTATTTATTAATATAATTTAGTAATCTATATTTTGTAATAATTTAAATATTTTGATTATGATATTTAATAAAAATAATTTAATAAAATATATTTCGTATTTAATTAAATTAATTGACTTAAATTAAATTAATGTATTATTTATTAAAAATAAATTAATAAATATATTATATATCAATTTAGATAATTAAATTAATACTTATTTATTAGAAATAATTTTAGTTTAATAAAATATTTGGATAAAATAATTTATTTTGATAGGATGCAACAAAAATGAACAAAGTGTTAAAATTGACAAAGTGTTTACGACAGAGAAAAAAAGGAGTGAAAACACTATTTTTGTGTTTAAATTTTTCTGTTTAAGTTTTTATTCTTTTTTAGAAACAAAAAAAGATAAATTTAATAATATATTTCTGTTGTTAGTTTACAAAATCTTGAAAATATAAACAAAAAAATAAAAAACAAAAAAACATTACCAAATGAAAACTTAGGGCTTCTTCTTGTTTAATCCTTATGTGACTTGTAGTTGAAATCAAATTATAAATATATTTAAAAATTGCCAAAAAAAGTATGCTTGAAATTTACAAAAAAATAAATTAATTAATTTTAAATCCAAATTCGCAGGTATGATAACCTGTATTTAATCCACCCAATAATATCTTGTTATTGAATTGGCATATTTGAGCTTCTACCCATTTAATTACAACCAATTATGATTCAACTCAAACTTGCCTATTTGTTAGCTCTATTACCGATGTAAGACAAATGTAGCTTATATTACGTATGATTATAGAATCATAACATTCCACCACAATCTGCAATCTTGTAATTCTAGTCGATCTTCTCCTGTGTAAAAAATGTCTCAAAAATCACATGATGAGCAGCTTACAAAGATCAAGAATAAGCTCTCTGATATTAAAGTTAGGAAAAGTATACAGACTAAGGAGTTGCTATCTCTCGAGACTACGGTTATAGTGTTGAAACTCGAAAAAGAGCAGTTAGAAGAAAAGTTGAATACTTTTGTCACTCAAATTAAAGAATCAGACCTACAAATTTTTGAGAGAAAATCAAAATTGTCCAGGCTACAAGTTAATGCATCAAGCCTTAGGGAAAAAATCTTTGTTATTGAAAATATGCCCGCTCTGAGTAATGAGGACATCAAGTGCTTAGCAAACATGGAACAAATGATAGTAGCAAGACATGATGAACTGAGAAATTTTAAGTTTTTCCTTTAATTCATTTTTTTTCAATGTAATGCAGAGTCCTTTTTTGGAATAAATTATTTATTTTGATAAGAATCATACATTTTGTGATTTTTTTTTAATAGATGACTAAGCTTGAAATAGAATTTCATTTCAAAATTTTCAAACTGCCTATGTATCCAAGTGATTTTTTTTTTTTTTTGAATAGATGATTGAGCTTGAAATAGAATTTCAATTTTTTTTTTTTTTTAATAGATGACTGAGGTTGAAATAAAATTTCAAATTACCTACGTCAGTCTGAAGATGACAAGATTGGACCAATCAAATTGAGCACTTGTCAGTAGGACCCACTGCTAAAGATAATTATTATCTCTTAATTCTTATCTCTTATAAAATAAATAAATAAGAGATAACTATTAAAGAAATATAACATCATCCTAACTCCTTGATTTTATCTTTTATTAATAAATAAAATAATAATAAGATAATTATTTTAGAGAAATTAAATTCAATTATAATTCTCTCGTATACATCTATAAATCGAGGTCAAATAGAAATAAATACTCTATTGAATCAAACTGCCAAAACTCCAAAGTTCTCAATACTCAAGTATTGTTTCGAGATCAAGTCTCGAATTGACGTCAAGAAAAGAAGAATAAGAGGATTAGTTCTTTAATTAGAAATTCAGATATTATAATTCATATTTTCCACAAAGCAATAAAATTAATTTATTCTATTTTTTGTGTTTATTTTTCAAACACAAAATTTGTTTGTACAATTGTTATTTTTTACTATCTTTATTTGGAGGGTCAATTTTATCTTGACCTACACAAGTCAAAGTTGGTGAAAGAGAAATCAAATAAAAACTTTGTAATTTTATAGCCGCCCCCTGGTGTGTAAGAAAACTATTTCTGAATCATCTACCCCCTCATTTTCTGTCATGCATTAAATAAAGTTTATGACCTTAGAAGGATATATGTATATATACGTATATGTTGTTAAAACTACGAGAATTATAAACTCAAAGACCTAGCTATATATATATATATATATATATATACCTTCATTGGTGGTGATCAAACAAAAGGGATTAGACAAAGAAGCGCACTGTTATCTGCAGTTCAGATCAGAGGTAAGAAAGTAAAGAATGCTTATAAGTATGGAATTCTTCATTTACCCCCCCCCCCCAAAAAAAAGAAAAAAAAAAGAGTATGGACCACTTCCGAATTTCTAAAGAAAATTGACTTTGATTTATCTGGAACCCCTTTCTATGCTTGTAACATCGATCGATTTCCTAATTTGCAGGAAAATTAAGCTTTTTCAAAGGCGTTTTTTTGAGTGCAGACTTCAATTTGTTCATTGTGCATTTGCTCATCAGAAGCTGCTTAGTCATCTGCGCTAGTTGGGAATGAAGGAGGCCACTCAACCATCTGTTTCTTCGCAGCTTTGCGGCTATGGTAGAACTTTTCGAAAAGCAACTTAAAAAGTGCTTTTTCTTTTTTATTAAACTCTCAAAGTTTATTATTATTTTTATTACTATTGTTGGGAGAAAAAATTCATTAACGTGTCTTCTCTCTAAACGTGAGCTTGCACGCAAGAAGAAAGTGAAAAATAAAAAAAAAAAAATAGTTGGAGAAATTCCCGATTAGAGACACTTTAACCTTTAAGTTAAGAGCTTATAAAAATAATTATAGAGAGAGAAAGAGAGAGAGTTGCTAAAAAAGTGACTTTTTTTATAAGATATCCCTCTTATCTTGTAGATGCACTTAAGAACATTGAATCAAATAATTAAATTTATCAACTATTAAATTATATAAAAAAAAGGCTAGCCTAGTGGTGAAGAGATCAACTTATGCCTTTTGTAATTACCAAAAAAAACTATTAAATAATATAATTTCAATCTAATTTGAATATAATCAGGGTCAAAATAATATTTTTTTTTCTAGTCTTGGATTATGGGCAGGCTATTTTTATGTCCCGACAACTAATGTTAATTCACTGATTCCTTGTGTTGCATTCAGCAGGAATCAGTGAGCCAGTCTCAGACACTCCATTGCACATGGACAGCCACCTGTAAGTAATGTTACTCTACTCTAAGGTTATGTGTGTTTCCATGTGTAATGTTTCTCAAAATACTATTTTTTATATTTAAATTAAATAAATATATAAAAAATGTGAGTAAAAATATAGTTCAAAATAATATTTTATATTAAAAAGGAATGGAGCCTACATCAAATTTGGTTGGAACTCTGCTTCTTAGAAAGAGCTAGAGGAAAAAACAAGAGGACGTGCTTCCAAGAATTTTAATTTTCTTTGATTTTTTTTCTCTGGGTGGACTGCCCTTTTTCTTTTCTTTTCTTTTCTTTTCTTTTCTTTTATTTTCTTTTTTTTTTCTTCTTACTCTAGTACCAATTGGTTTCGAAAACCCAAAAAAGTTGGCAAGAATAAAATATACGAGGGTAAATTAAACTTACTTTTTTTTTAATATTTGAATAAGTATATTTAATACTCTTAACATTTAAAAATTACCCTTATTTCTTTTATTTTAAAATATTGTTAATATTAACCTCTGTTCGATAAAATTTGGTTTCATTATTTTGTATAATTTTTCTTATCTAATACTATTTTTCATTTTACTACGCAAAATAAAATGAAGAATAAGTTAATATATGTTTGGGTTGAGTATTTAATTAAGAAATAAAGGAAGCAAAAGAAGAATAAAATATAAATTCTTAAATACAGGTTTTTTTTTTTGAGTGAATTAGAAAATATACAATCATAAAAAACGTTTATAAGTTAATTAGTTTCAATTTCTTAAATTCTATATATATATATATATATATTAATTAAACAAATTCTTGATTTGAACACAATGCTTGATAAAATGGATTCCAAACAAGCAAGTTATGTAAAAAAATATTATGAGCTTCCCCTTCGATGGTTTAAAGTTTAATTAGGATACTGGTTAACCAAGGGCATCAATTCAATTTTCCAGTGATCACACAAGACCTCCCTCCACCTTCAGGATTCAAACTATAATATACCACTCTGTTTGTGGATTGATATTTCTTTTCCCATTTTTTCTTTATACAAATTGGAGTGTCTAATAAAATCCTTTGATGACATCTTCGACTAACTGTATTTATACTTGTGACGTGGTTAGATAGTTATTTTTGTGATGATGATGCCTCGAACTCCTCAACTCTTTATTTGAATCCTACAATACACTACCGGTCCGGCGGGGTTTGGCCAAACACCCCTCCAACAGTCAAATTAGAATTCATAAAAGTAGAAGGAGAGGTCCCATGTAATTTTGACAGAATTTCAGTAAAGTAAATAATTTACCTTACTTTTACGTTATCCTTATATTTATAACTTTCTAGGTTTACGTGGTCTTTCCATGAAAAACAATCTTGGCCATGATCCGAGTATGATGGGTAGTGGGGCAGTCAAAATTAATAAGTAGTGGTGCGGTTGTACTCCTATAACCTTATTAAACATGGCAAAAAAAGTGATAGTCTGAATGTTCGCCACGTGTTCCTCCTTATATGTATGCCACGTGTCCAAACATTCCTCTATTAAGTTAATATATATATTTGTGTAGTTAATTAGTCAAAATATTTTTTACTAAAACTAAAAAGGATCACTGTCATGCCCATTAGTCAAAAAATAAATAAATAACACTCACTCAATAATGATGTTTTAATTTTGTAGTCCGTCCCTCAACAGAAATGTCCATGGAAGCAGCTTTCATACTGATGCACAATTATATTATAATTGTGACCAACTGATCATGAGAGAAAAAGTCTTCGCTGTTCCTCCTCAATCCACCATTAACTATCAACCAGGTTCGAAGAATCTCTCACTGTTCTATATATAATCTCTCTCTCTCTCTCTCTTGATATATATATATATATATATATTTCTTCCTGTTAGGCTTAATTTTGTTCATTAATTTTTATTTTTTCTTCTTATCTCAGGACCCTCATCTTCAATGTCAATCAACAGACAGGATCACTTTCACCCAGGACCCCAGAAAGATTATTTAAGTACTGCATCGTGCTTTGATCATCTTCATGATCAGCAGCCATTGTCTGTTGGCAAGAACCTTTCTGCTCCTGAGTATGAAACTGTACGTTGATTCTTTCTCTTGCTGTGTTAATATTATATTCAAAACTTAATACTTGTCATTATGTGAGTTTATGTATATATATACACACCTAGGAAATGTATAAAAGTTTAAAATAAACAATAAAAAATCGTCAAATAACTCAGTAGTTACGGGTTCGTCAAATAACTCATTAGTTAACTAAAAGGGTAAATTACACCAACAATTCATTAACATTTAAGTAATTACACTTGTTATGCATAATATTTAAAAGTTCCACTTACTTCCCTTAATTTTTAAATACTGTTAACATTAACCTCATTCTTATAAAATTAACTATTAAAACTTAACAAAAATTATCAAAATAACTAAAATTTTAAGTTTTTTTCTATTTTACCTCCCCCTCTCTCTCTCTCTCTCTCTCTCTCGTATATTCATTAGTTTTCTTTATAAAAATCTCTAAAAATAAGTAAAAATAATAAATTTTTAGTGATTTAAAAAAAATGACGAATATGTGAGCTAGAAAGGAAGTATAAAATAAGAAAAATACTTAAAATTTTGATTTTTTGTTAAATTTTAATAGTTAATTTTATCAAAAGAGAGTTAATGTTAACAACATTTCAAAATAGGAGAGGTAAATGTAACTTTTAAAAATTGTAAGTAATAAGTTTAATTACTCAAAATGTTAAAGGAAAATAAATATAATTTACTCTAATTAAATAGGGTTGACAGAACTTGAAGTCAGCTTCTGCTCTCTTCAATTGAAGAGTTAAAACTTAGGCTCTATTTGTTAGTTGGAAAATACGTTTATTTCTTTTGGTCACTTTCTCATCATAGTCCTTGACAATTCTTCTAGTAAGACACCACACATTATCACGTGGCCCCACTGTCGCCTCAGAAATGGTCTTGTACTAAATACATTATTGAACCCTCATATGTAGAATTTTTTCATTTCATCCTTAGATAATGTGGGATAGAAGAAATTACTTGTTTGTTTCACTCCCATATTGGAGGCACAATCTTTCATAGGTAAGTCACTCACAGTTTTTGACAATCATTTTCTCTAACAGAGAATGCACCCTTATATAACCCCACACTTCCAGCCGAGTCAAGCTATATTCTATTTTTAACAACCCATGATGCACATAATACAATATTGTATATTTTGGACATTGTAATCTCGTGATTTTTCTTTTGTGAGGCCTACACAAATACCTAAGAAAGGATCTCGTATTAAGTAGAATATTAAACCTTTATATATAATACATTCCCCTTTCACACCTAGGTGGCGTGGGATAAAAAGCATTATTTTTTTTGCTTTATCCCCTGCTTCAGAGTCTCTCACAATCCCTAACATCGTTGGAATTTCTGAGTTAATTATGCTTGAGTGAAAGTAATATTAGGATGAATGACCCCTAAAAAGTTTTCCAATTGCGTCTAGCCAAATCCAAAGAGAACAATATTATACTGTGAAGTGTGGGTCATTATAATATTTTATCACACAAATGCCATTGATACCTTATTCTGACAAAATTTTTTGGAATGAAATTCTAAATAGGAAAGCATTTACCTTTTCTTGTTGATTGGTAACTTTTGGCATGTTGTTTATATTTATTAAAAAATTTTGAAAAAAAAACTATAATTAAAAAAATTTATGTGTGGGTAGCAACATACAAAAAATTATTATTATTATTATTATTATTATTATTTGATAAAAATAGTCATATAAGATAAGAATTTATCCGAACAAAGTTAATTATTTGAATGAGTTAGAGGGATACCATATAGTGCCTTAGTATCTATTGAAATGTTAATGAGACGATGATCATACTTTCATTCATATTTGATACTACTGTTGACCCATGCGATGCACGAAATTGAATAATATTTTTTATGGTAAAATATAATTTTTAAATACATTACAAAATATTTTAATAAAATTGTATGATTTCATAAGATAGTTATGAGTTATTTTTTTTATTTATATTTTTTTATTTATGTCAATCTTAATGAGTCGATAGAGTTGATCATAATTAGGTTTACATACAAATACTAAAAATTTATATTTTAGTAAATCTCGATCCTATCCAATCCGATCCTAAAAGATAAGATTTGCTCTAGAATATATATTAAACCATAAACTTACCTAATCGACTTTATCTATTTTTTGTTTTAGACTCTTTGTTAATTTTAATATATATATTTTTTTAATTCTTAACTCATTTTGTGTTTAGTTAGAAATACTATTAATCTTAATTATATTAATAAGTTAAAAATTATAGTTAGAAATTTTTTTAAAAATAAATTATTCCCAAACTTAAATAATATTTTGATTTTCTTTTTTTTTGTGTTTTTAAATTTAAGATATAACAAATTTAAGATATAAATTTTTTTGTGTTTTTAAACAAAATATTTTCATTCTTCGTTTGTGCTTTCAACTTAATTATTAATATATTTGAAATATATAAATTTTATAACTAGATTAAATTTATAAACACTTTTAGAACTTATGAATTTATTTATTTATGCTATAATACTAAAACGATGTATTTTCTCTCTCCTTTTTTCTTTCACTCCAATCCATGTCTCTTTAATCTTCATTCTACTTTTCCTTTATTTATAGAATTTTGAATTATTTTTTAGCTTTCTTCTTTCCCTTTTCTTCTCTTCTCTTTTCTAATTTACAAAATTTTTGTTTTTTTATCCTACATCATCAAGAAATTACAACTTAACTTTTTCTTTGGTTTATAAATTGTGGCATCATGTGATTATAATAAATGCAAATCAACTTATGGGTTCTAAAAAAGGAACTCACTTTATTGGGTTCTGAAAAGGAGATCCACTTACTTATAAATTCAGTATAGTTATAACATTTACATATTTTAAATATATTAGTAATTAAATTAAAAATATATATAAAAATAGAATTAAATTAAAAAACACAAATAGAAACAGCTTAAATAATAATTAAATTATTTTTCTCATAATAACAATTAATATTTTTAAAATTTAAAGGTACAAAAAAATAATGAATATTAATTAGATTCAGAAGTAATTATTTTTAAAAATTTTAAATTTAAATTTAAATTAGTCATATTAACTATATTTGTTTTATTTTAATGCACATATATAAAAAATAATTTTATTTAAGTTATTGTTATAAAACCAATTAAAATTTTATTGTCAAATCCTACGCGATAAAATAAAACAAATATAATTTTTCTTTTCAGGATTTACAGGCCAAAAATGCAAGAAAATGGCCAATTGAAATGAGTAATAGTGGATTCAACAATCCTAATAGCAGCAAAGCTACATTGCAGGAATGGACAACAAATAAGAGGAAAGCTGTATGCATGCAAGAGCAAGAGCAGCCGCATCATCAAGCGAACGAAGACGCAAGGGACATCCAAAGTCGCAGGGTATGTATTTGACACGGTCCAAAGTCATGGTCATTCAATTGTTGATTACTTAGACCTTTTATTTGGATACGCCCATGGTGGAATATCGACACATTGCAATTGTGCCAGGCTTTTCTCATTTGGTCTATATCACGTTAATTCGGGGTTTCAAACAACTCACGAGCTTAATATCCTAGGCTAAGGTTCCGTTTGGGAACCCGTAATACCAATTACAAATTTTTTAATTTTTTCTATAATGATCAAATTTATCCTCTTATATTTTAATATTCTTTTAAACTTTCAAAGGTAAAAATATTAAATTAAAAAAAAGTTAAAAAGTTAACTACTAAAAAATTAACTTTTTTTTGTGTTTTTTTTTCCCTTCTCAAACACAAAAAAAAAAAAATTTAATTTTTAGTAGTTAATTACTAATTACGCACAAAATGGTTCATCTCACCCCATTAAATTTAGCGTTAAAGTGAATTTCAAATATTAATACAAAAAGGGCACATAGTTACGAATTTGATTATGTAGAGACGGTCAATGTGTAACGTTTTTCAATTGAAAGGGATAAAATAATATTTGATTATAGTTTAGGGGTAATTTTGTAATTAACACTAAAATTTATTATAGAAAAATATTTTCCTATCTTAAAAATAAGTTCAGACTTTTGCAAGTCTTTTGAGTGTTCTTCACAAATTAATTTCAATCTCTATGCAGGTCCCAGTGAGGAAAAGCCAGAAGCTAAGTGACAAAATCACAGCCCTTCAAAAGCTACACTACTACAAAAAAGCATAAACATCACAACTTTTAAGCGTGATGTTTCACTTTTTATCTCAGTCACAAAAGCGTGATTGATCCAGGTGAGATTGTAAGTCACCTCTTTTCTATCACAGTTTATAACCGTGATCGAAAACTTACAACAATCACACACTAAAAGCGTGATCTTTATGGTAAAAACTGATATGAAAAGAAATTTCGTGTGATCTTTTATGTATTTTGATCTCACTTTTTTTGAAAAATCGTGATCAAATATAAACAAATAATCATGCTGAAAAAATGGATTAATTTTAAAAATAATAAAAATCCACATGGCAACCTACTATCACGCCATCATAGCACAGTTTGCCACTTATCATTATAGCTTTTTTTGTTATTGCTAAGAATCGAACCCCTACCATTCATTTGAAAGTTAGTGTAGTTGACCGCTAGTCCAACCTATCATTTATATATACATTTTGCATATTAATATATATAAACAAATTTTTATCACTTTAGGGGTTATTAAAAATAATAAAATTATATTATTTTAAGTTTTTACAATAATTTATTATGACTTTTGTCAACCAATTAGTAGTTAAAAGTTACATTTTTCCTAATCAATTGATCAGAAAAAATGATAAAAAATTTACTTTTATTTAATTATTTTAACTTTTTGCAACAACTTGAAATTGTAAGTAATATATAAAACAATGTGAATACTTAATAAATAATTTATGAATATCTATTATATTTAATTAAAAATAATCTCAAATCTTTTTTTTATTTTCCTTTACTCTTTGTGTATAGCATATATTTAATCATAACTCACTATTTATAATATATTTTTCTTTATTTTGTATTATATTTTTAAAAGTAATTAGGTCACATTTAGTTTTAGTTCTAGTTCTAGAAAATTATTATTCAAAACAAAATTTTTGAAAACTATTTTAAAAATTGATTTGTAATACAAAAAATATTTTCAATGATTATATTCAAAAATTAGTTCTAAAAAAACAAAAAAATGAAAATTTTTATTATTTTTATTTGTAAATTTTTATCACTTCCAACAAAATATAAAATAATGTCACTTTTAATATAAATAATATTAAAGATACACAAAATATTTATTAGATACTAAATATTAAAATATTCAACTCGTTATAAGTTATACAAATTATGAAAACTACTTCCATATATTTACTGAAAAAATAATAATTATATATTTAGCGTTATTTAAATTTGATTTGATAAATTTAGTTTTAACATTAATTTAAAATTTTTTTGTTTATTGATCTATGATTATAGTTTTTATATCATATTCAATTAATTAAAATTAATAAATATAAATAATATAAATAATATTAAAGATACACTAAATATTTATTAGATATTAAATATTTAATACTCACCTCGTTATAAGTTATACAAATTATGAAGACTACTTCCATATATTTACTGAAAAAAATAATAATCATATATTTAGCGTTATTTAAATTTGATGTGGTAAATTTAGTTTTAACATTAATTTAAAAATTTTTTGTTTATTGATCTATGATTATAGTTTTTATATCATATTCAATTAATTAAAATTAATAAATAAATGTTAAAATAAAGTTTACAAAATCTAATTTAAATCATATAAGATGATAAACAAAATTATTTCAGAGAGATATAAAGAAAAAAATAACAATATTATCTCTCATTCTTTTAATTATCTCACTTTTTTTAAGATATAATTTTACTCACTTTTTGATCTCAATTTTTTTTAGAGATGTTTTCACTGATTTTTTATCTCAATTTTTTCTAGAGATAGTTTTCACTAATTTTTTATCTCAGTTCTTTGTTGAGATAGTTTCCACTGATCTTTTATCTCGTTTTAAATACAATCATGGTTTTAACAAAAATGAGATAAAAAGTATTAAAAGTAACTTTTTATCCCAGTTTTTTAATTAGACTGAGATAAAAAGTTTAACTCACAAATCTTTATCACGCTTTTTCTAAAACCGTGATCTTTATAAATTTCTTAGTGTGATCTTTATCAATTATTGTAGTAGTGCTAGTTTCTCCTTACGGCAAGGTCAGCAAAAATTAAAGAACAATTAATTATTTGAAAATAAAGTAAAAATTTAAGTTGTTTTAGTTTAAACAAGCCTATATGTTGGACAATATATAGTTGAAGAGGCAAGTAGTTTTATCAATAAATTATTCCTGATTTAATTACTATTGAATTTAACGGACCTAGGGCTTGAATTGATTACAGACTCATACAGCTTCAGTCCTTCAAGAGGCTTGCATTTCTATCAAGGTACTTCAAAATCAAATTCAGGTAAGCGCCAATACATACCTAATTAGAATGAGTCTTACAAAAGAAGGAAGGGGGGGGGGGGATTTCACTTTACTCCTGAGTTTTAATTGAAATTTCACTATAAGAGGTTTTTTTTTTCGTAATAATTAAGAACATGAATTTTTTTTATTAGTTCTAATACCTCTCTTAATAATCATTTTACTACTAAAAGTTGAACAATTAACGATGAGAGTGTAGGAACATAATAGTCATGCTTAATTGTTATTCAAAAAAAAAAAAAAAAAAAACAAATCAAGAAGTAAGATTTTGGATAAAACTTAATGGAAAAAAAGTGAAATTCCTCCAAAAAAAAAAAAAGTTTAATGTAATTCAATATGGATTTTCATAGTCCTTTTCTATTTTCTTAATTAAATAACACTTGTGCAGAAATTGTTTCAAATGCTAAGTATGTCATGTAACAGCAGCAAACATCTTGATTTGCAGGTATATTTGTATTGTGCACTAATTTTGTGTTTGTACAATGTTAATTTCACAATGGATCACACTATTCTTGACCCCAATACGTAGTATTTGTTTTTGAGTATTGAATCAACGACTTTTTAAATTTTATTTATTTTAATTTTAAATAATTAAAAAATAATTTTAATCGTGTTTCAAGAAACATATTTTACTTTTTTTGAAAAAAAAAATTACATTTAAATCAATGGAGCATAAGTTGTCATGCTCTAAAACTAAAATGTATGGGATGGATAGAATGGATAAAGATGAACGAATTTTAACCAAAATGAAACCGAATCTAATGTCCAATAACATCAATAAACAGTAATCACACTTCATAATTTGAGTCAATTTGTATACAATATATGCATCGTAATACGATATAGACCTCTAATATATATTGTCTTTAATTTTCATATTAAAATAATATCAAAAAATCCAAAAGAATTATATTCAAACAACCCCCAAATAAGACTCATCCAGCCACACATCTCATACATTACCATAAACAAAAAATTATGTTGGTAAGCCATATGCAACATCTTAAATAAAATAATAATACAAGTCTAAGTTTCGGAATCCTCACTTTAAGTCATACAAATAGGCAGACATATAAAGAGGAGAGATGACAATTTCTTGGTCAAACTAACAACTATTAACTACCCCCTATGTGATTACTCCAAACTCTTGAAAGGGTCACTTATGATATTGAAAAGGTGAGGTCAATAACATAGTACATAGAACTATGCAAGTGTGCATGAGTGTACATTTATCAATGCCATCATGCAGCTTTAATCTTTATCTACTCATACCTTAGTTTGGGACAGGTGACACTTAGTGAACCATGCAGAGTTATCAATTACACTATTTTAAATTGGAGTATAATAAGCCAGGTGACAATTAGTTAAGTAGGCAAAATCGCTAACCATAGTGTTTTATCCTGCTAATGATAAACCTGCATCCCAAGGATGGTTCATATGCTTAAGGAATAATAAGCAACATAGCCACTCAATCGCTTTTTTTTTTTTTTTTTACCATATCTCACAAGAGGCATCTACCCATAAACAAGCATCGGTCTGTAGTTCAATCAAATCAATATTCAATTACATCCCATCACTGCAGATTAATCACTAACAATATATATATCAATTGAAAATCATTCAATATTTTTAAAAATTCATTTTAATATTTTCAAGAAAATAAATCTCATCTATAGATATGATTGATTGTGTCTCAACACCTCAATACATCAATAATAAGTCCCTTTCGGCCAATCACATCATGATATTTTGTGTTAAAAGGAGAAATATTGAGTTGGAGTTATTATCATCATTTAGAAGTGCCCTTCGGACCAAAGAGGTATTTTCAAAATAAAATTTGAGTTTATAAAGTATTTTATAAAATCAGAAAACTTATTGAAACACTCTTGAGTAAGTTTGAACAACAATTCTAAGGAGCTCTCGAGTCCTGAGGCCGCTATGATTAGTAAAAGATAAGTAAAACCCCTAAAGCCTTACTCTCAAACCCATATTTTCTCTCTCTACTCTATTTCTTATCTCCCCCTTGTCATTAGCTAAAAGAAGTAAAAGAAGAAGAATAATAAAAAGTTAGAGAAGGCAAAAAAAGAACAAGAAATGGAAAATAAATAAAGATAGGACTTGCCCTTGGCTCACTTCTCAAGCTCACAATTAATGTTGGTTTAACTTCGATCAGAAAAAAAAAATAAAATGAACATTATTATACTGGCAAAACCAAATATTAAAATGATCAAAATCTTATAAAATAACTAAAAATAAATGTTAAATAGTACACAAATTGCAAATGAATAACATTAGGGTTGTGTCTAACATAATGAAGTGCATAAGAAGTAATCGCATTAAATTTGATAAAGAATATTGTTATTGCAAGTACATAATGAATTGCTTCCTAAGGGCATAATTAGCCATATGCATAATGTATCTAATTTCTTTGTTATTATAATAAGGCAACATGAAAGCTGTAAAATTCGGTAGCACCAACTAATTAGTTGTGACATTTTGAGTGAGAAAAACTACCCTTGTAGTGTGTTTAGAGTAAGTATTTGGCAAGGGAAAAAATTAAAAAAAAAAAACAAAGAGAGAAAGGAAGAAAAATATAAAATATAAAATTTTAAATACATTATTGTTTGAATGAATTAAAAAAAATATAATAAAATAAAAGACATTTATTAATATATTAAATTTTAAATTTAATTATTTCTCAAATTCTTTGTATTTTTCCATAAATTTCTCATCACAATCTAAATAAGAGAATTAATTTTTAATCTCTATCTTTTTTTTCTTGATACTTGTTTACCAAAACATAAACTTACTAACAGTTAAATTTTGGAAATAGTTATATTTTACAAAAATAGTTTTTTGATACATTGTTAATGTAAAGATTATTTACGTAAAAGGATTTCAAAATATGCTACACGTCAATTATTATTCTTAATGTTTTGTTAAATCCCAAAATAAGGATGTGTTATATTGTGGTGTGCTACTTGTGTAATTCTTATTTCTTTTTAGACTTCTATTATTTTTTTTCATACCGTCCATATTTTTTTAACTTCTTTAAACACACATACAAAACTTTTTTAGGGATAATTACACTTAACCTCCATTGGGGTTTGAGGTTTCGCTGAAAATATTATGACCCCTATTTAGTTTAAAAGTTAACATATGACCCGTATAAAGTGTAAAATTATCAAAATTTATTAAATTTAATTGAATTTATGTCTCACATGCCATGGAAACTCATATGTAATTGTGAGAAAGACATTGTTAAGAAAAATATTAGAAAATTTGTCTATGAATTCCATATTTGATCTTTTGGAAAATAAAAAAAAAATTCATTTTAACTTAAAAATTAGTAAAAATATACTTTTATCAATCAATTTTTATGAAAACTTTTTTCTTCCAATTAATGTTAACTCTTAAAGAATAAATTTAGTTAAATTTAACATATTTTATCAATTTTTTTAGTCTAAATTAAAAGTAGATTATGTGTTACCTTGTTAAATTAGAGAGAGTCGTGTTTTTCAGTCAAATTTCACAAGAATAAAGTGTTATTACCCTCATTTTTAATCCACCTTTAAGTAATAATTTTTTATTATTATTTTATTTATATTATGTACATATTTATTATAAAATAAAAAATATGTCACTTCCTTCTTTCAGCATTAACTATTTTGGCTTTACAAATTGGGTTTGATAACAGAAATCCAGAGGAGAAAGGCAACTCGACTTACGCAGTAGAGGGCTTTGTTTGGTTCCAATATCACTGACTCAGAAATTGGCAGAAGGAAAACCAAATTGATCAACATTACTACTTCATAGAAAGTTGTGACACCATCAAACTTACGATACCAAAAGACCTTCTATGTATCTTCTGACTTCCACAAAACAATCATTCTCTATCTTCTTCTTATTTGGTTTTCAATTTTGTTTTAGGTTTGGTTTATTTCAATGTAAACTATTTCTTAGAAACTAATTTTATCCATAGTTTAGATAAACATTTTTTAATCAAATTAAAATAAATTATTTTTTCGGAAAATGTTCTATGTTAAATTACATGGTTTCTTGAATACGTTAAAAAAATAAACTAGCAATCCAATCAATTCCAAACACAATCAAGTAACAAAATATAAACCACAAGTGCAAAAAATAAAGAGCCAATGCAAAAGGATTTAAAAGGAAAACTAAAGTTATCAGCAAAAAAAAAAAAAAAAAAAAAATCAGGCCAAGATATAACGACGTTTGATGATGTTGCCTATATCTAGAGGAAGAAGAATAAGACTTTACTCATAAGTGATCATCAGTGAGCCCCTCAAAATAAATAGGGAATACAATTCACGAACCTCTCATATAAACACCTTGCTTGCACGTATGCAATTCACCGGCTTCAATTGAATGAATCAATGAATTGAAAGTGGTGTTCCACAAATACCGATCTTCATATTTTAATTAGAAAGTTGTATTATTATCAAAACTTAAGATTGATTTAAGTAATATACCCATTATTTTTCCTACAACTTTCTCTCAATTTACACATGTGCTCAAAGCAAATTCGTGTTGCCTGAAAACCCAAAATCCCCGATCTCTCTCTCTCTCTCTCTCTCTCGCTCTCTCTTCTAATCCAATGGGCATATAAGGAGGAGTATATACAGTTTTAGGTGAATTTTAAATTTTTTTATCAAAATAGTTATAAACTCGTCTCTATAACAAACAAATTTAGGGTTCGTTAGGCGTAATGTAAAATATTAAAAAATATTAAAAACATTTGAAAATCTCTAAAAGTTATTTACTTTTTTTTCACTATACAAATTACAAACTTATAAATTATCTCAATTTATCTTATTTTTTATTATTTTAAACACCTCCTTACTTAAAAGAAAATTATTTGCCAAGCAAACGAGTAAACATTTTTCTTAGCCAGTAAACATTTTTCTTTTCAGATATATTGAACTCACCCCCTATGAAATAAGTTTAAAATGAACGAAAAAGCGAATCTCCCAAATCGCCGAGATTCTTTTGCAGAACTGCTGTTGCCGGCAAGATTCTTGATCAACTTTTCAGACGGAGAAGACTTGGCATGGATTTTAGAAGGTAGGCTTTTGTTGTTGACCCTCCCTGAAAAAGTATGAAACGAACAGAAAACCAAATTGCTCAAATCATCTAGAATTTGTTGCTGACGAGATTCTTGATTGACTTCACATAGGTTTTAGAGGGTAGGCTTCTGTTATTGGGAGGTTATATGGTTGCAGGTTGTTTAGTTTGTGGGTCAATTTGAAATTCTGAAAGCAATGTCTCTATAATCTACAACTCTCTCTCTCTCTCTCTATCACCCCTTGCTTCCTCCTTATCGAGAAAAGCGATTGAATTCAAAAACTATTCATTGACAATCCAAAATTCTATGAGTTTGCTAATTAACTCTTCAATTAATTAGAAGGAGAATTTGCTTTCAGAATTTCAAATCAACTCACAGATAAGGGAGAGATACAAACTTTTAAACTAATAGATGACTTTTGAACTATTTAATAAAATTTGTTTACATAGATGACTTTGACGTTGAGAACTGACACAGTCGTTTTGAGGGTGAGTCTAAGCTGAGACGTTTACGGAAGGCCTATTTGGTAATAATGTTATTTTTTTATTTTTGTTTTACTGTTTATGTTCTTTTATTTTTGTTTTTTATTTTTTGAAAATAAAAATTAAAATTACGTTTAAAAACATGATTTTATTTACAATAATTTATTTTTAGGCTAAATTATATCTACCTCCTCTTAACATTTGAGTAGTTACACTTAACACTCACAACATTTAAAAGTTACACTTATCTCTTTTATTTTGAAATATTTTTAACATTGATCTCCTTTTTGATAAAATAAATTGTTAAAACTTAATTGAAAATGTTAAATTAACTAAAATTTGAGGATAAAATAACTAAAATTTTAGGTATTTTTTCTATTTTATCCCTCCCTCTCTTACATTTTTTTCTTTTTTTTACAAAAATCCCAAAAAATAAGTTAAAAACAAAAAAAATTGACAATTTTTGTAAAATAAAAACTGACAAGATATGAGAGGAAGATAAAATAAGAAAAATATCTAAAATTTTAATTAGTTTTAATGACTGATTTTATCAAAAATAAAAGACAATGTTAACAACACTTCAAAATAAGGGATGCAAGTGTAACTTTTAAATGTTATAGATACTAAATGTAATTATCCGAATATTAAGGACAGGTAGGTGTAATTTACTCTTATTTTTATTTTAATAAATATTTAATTTTATTAATTTTTTTAAAAATAAATAAGTTTGATAAAATATAATTCATATTAATTAAATTAAATTAAATTAAATTATTAATTATATGAATTTAATTTATTTAATTTAATTATATTATTTATTAAACATAATTTTAGTTTAATAAAATATTTGAATAAAATAATTTATTTTAATATGATACAACAAAAATGAATAATGTGACAAATTGATAAATATTTATGATAGAAAAAATGAGAGCAAAAATATTTTCTTTTTTTTTTCTTATAAAATATAAAAATTAATTTAACAAATATGTTTTTATTGCCAGTTTTTAAAAATATATAAATATAAATAGAAAAATATGTTACCAAATGGGACCTAAGTAAATAATTTTACCTAAGGGTGTATTTGGGAGTTTCAAAGTATAGTTTTGATGTGTTTTTAATATATGAGTTCTATTTAGATGGTATAGGTCGAAGGTGTTTAAGAATATGTGTTTTAAAATAATAAACCTATGTTTGGGAGTTTAATAAACCTATGTTTGGGAGTTTAACTTTTAATAAGTTTTGATGTATTTATTAATGTATATAATAACACATATACCTTTTTTATTTGTTAATTAGCCAGCATTGTAATAACTACTGGTGTTTATACACGTACATATAAAATAATATATTATAATACATATTGGAATAAAAGAATTAACGATAAAACTCCAAAACACTTCAAATTCAAATCGCTAAAAAAAAAAAAAATCTTGAGGATGCATCAACACAAAATGAGATATTTGAGTAATAGGGTGTTGTTAGAAAAATCAAATTTGGATTTCAATCTTTTCACAAGAGTATTATTATGTAGAATTTTATGAATCTATGAGAATTCTAAATTGACGTGTTCAAAAAATTGTAATACAACATTTATTTAAGAATTCTAAAGTGTTCAATAAACCTATAAGAACACCCCACAACTAGTGATGTAAAATAGTCGAGTCGACCTGAGACCCGACTTGGTCCGACTTGAAAAACGGCCCGCCCCTACTTTGCCCCGCAGCCACACAGCCTCGGCCTACCCAACCCATATACCTCGAGGTCAAGGCTTGAGTTGAGGTGGCTTGGCTTGAGACTCGGCCTGAGCTGACCCGCCTGCCCTACCCCGCAAAAAACCCCCAGCCGACTTCTTTGCCTTGCTTTTCTTTTCTTTTCTTTTTCCTTTCTACTTTTAAAAAAGTAGCTGTTGCTTTTTTTTTTTTGGCTAACTGCTGGGGCAGTCATCTCCCCTCCCCAACGGCTTTTTTTTTTCAAATGCAAATTAATCTCTCAAAAATTACAAACTCTACTCCAATCATCTATTATAAATACCTCACACATCTGCAATTCAAAAATCACAAAAAAACTCTCATTCTCTCTCAAATACTCTACTATCTTATATCTCAAGGCTCAAGCTAATATTCTTCAATTATGCTAAAATGCTCCAAATTTGAAGTCAAGATTGAAAGATCAAGTGATTCAAGGTTTCAAATTATTCTAAATTAGAATTTAATTTTACATACTTTATATTTTGTTAATTTGTACACATACATTTTTTTTTATTTTGCAACTTTAATTTTTTCTATCAAATTATTTTTTTATCAATTTATTTTTTCTATCAAATTAATTTTTCCAAATGGATCTCAGAGACTCATTTTTTTGATTTAAAGGGGGGGACTCAATCACTTCTTCCATCCATGAGCAATTTGTAATACCAACACTCCTTAGCACAAGCAATGCGACTAGATTTATTGTTAATGATGAACAACCTTTTACAATAAATGAAAATCCAAATTTGGAAGAATTTATTTGTGATAGTTTTACACAACAATATAATGGTTTGTCAAGAAACACTTTAAGAAATCATGTTTTAGGAGACTTTGAAACAAAAAACTAAGATAAATTAGAAACTTATTTTGAAAATTTTGAAAGAAATGTTTGTTTGACTTCCGATATATGGAGTTCTCGTCAAAATCTTGAATATATTTGTATAACTACAAATTACATCAATGACAATTGGAAAGTAAATAAACGCATTATTTCTTTTAAACTTAATAGAAAATGTAAAAATAACTAAAATTTTAAGTTTTTTTCCTATTTTATCCCCCTCTCTTACATTTTTTATTTTTTTTAACAAAAATCTCAAAAATAAGTAAAAACAAAAAAAATTAGAATTTTTGTAAAAAAAACTGACGAGATGTGAGAGAAGGAGGGTGAAATAAAAAAAAATACTTAAAATTTTAGTTACTTTACATTTTATGTTAAATTTTAATGACTGATTTATCGGAAAGAGGGTCAATGTTAACAATATTTTAAAATAAAGAAGACAAGTGTAACTTTTAAATGTTGTGAGTGTTAAGTGTAATTATTCAAATATTAAAGGGAAGTAGGTGTAATTTACTCTTATTTTTATTTTAATAAAATATTTAATTTTATTAATTTTAAAAAAAATAAGTTTGATAAAATATAATTCATATTAATTAAATTAAATTAGATTAAATTAATTATTAATTATATGAATTTAATTAATTCATTTAATTATATTATTTATTAAAAATATAAACAATTTTAGTTTAATAAAATATTTAAATAAAATAATTTATTTTAATATAATGCAACAAAAATGAATAAAGTATTAAAATTGACAAATGTTTATAATAGAAAAAATTAGAGCAAAATTACTTTTTTTGTTTTTTTGTTTATAAAAAAATAAAAACTGGTTTAACAAATATGTTTTTATTACCAGTTTTTAAAAATATATAAAAATAAATAGAAAAATACGTTACCAAAAGGAACCTAAGTAAACAATTTTGCACGCCTAAGGGCCTACTTGGGAGTTTTAAAGTATAGTTCTAATGTGTTTTTAATGTATGAGTTATGTTTAGATGGTATATGTCTAAGGTGTTTTCGAACATGGGTTTTAAAATAATAAACCTGTGCTTAGGAGTTTATTTTTTAATAAGTTTTGATATATTTATTAATGTATATAATAACACATATACCTTTTTTATTTGTTAATTAGCCAGTACTATAATAACTATTGGCGTCTATACATGTACATATAAAACAATATATTACGATACATATTAAAGTAAAAAAAAAAAAATAACAATAACTTCGGAACACTTCAAATTCAAATTGCTAAAAAAAAATCTTCAAGTTACAACAACACAAAATGAGAAATTTGAGTAATAGGGTGTTGTTAGAAGAATCATATTTAGATTTCAATCTTTTCACAATAGTATTATTATGTAAGATTTTATGAATCTATGGAAACCCCAAATTGGCATGTTCAACGAATTGTAATAAAACATCTATTTATGGATTCTAAGGTGTTCAACAAACCCATAAGAATACTCCACAACTTAGTCGGGTCAACCTGAGGCCCAACCCAGTCTGACCTGAAAAATAGCCCGCGCCGACCTTGCCCCGCCAGCCGTATAGCCTCGACCTACCCTGCCCCTATGCCCCGGGGTTAGGGCTTGAGTTGAGGTGGCTTGGCCAGTAACCCGGCCTGAGCTGACCCGCCCCGCCCTACTCTGCCCCGACCCGCAAAAGCTCCCCAGCCGACTTCTGTACTTTGCTTTTCTTTTTTTTTTTTTCTTTTCTACTGTTCGAAAAAATAGTCGTTGCTTTTTTTTTTTTGGCTGACCGTTGGTGTAGCCATTCTCCTCCCCTAACAGCTTTTTTATAATGCATATTAATCTCTAAAAAATTACAAACCCCACCCCAATCATCCATTATAAATATCTCAGACATCTCCAATCTAAAAATCACAAAAAACTCTCATTCTCTCTCAAATACTTTACTATCTTATGTCTCAAGGCTCAAGCTAATATTCTTCAATTGTGCTAAAATGCTTCAAATTTGAAGTTAAGATTAAAAGATTAAGTGCTTCAAGGTTTCAAATTGTTCCAAATTAGTAATTTAATTTTGCATACTTTGTTATTACTTTTTTTTTTTAATTTTCTTTCATTCATCTTTTTAATTTGCAACTTTAATTTTTTCTATCAAATTATTTTTTTCACCAAATTATTCTCCCATCCACAAGCAATTTGTAACACCAACACTCCCTAACACAAATAATGCTGCTAGATTTGTTGTTAAAGATAAACAACCTTTTACAATGAGTGAAAATTAAAATTTGGAAGAATCTATTGGCAATAATTTTACACAACAATATCATGGTTTTTCAAGAAACACTTCAAGAAATCATATTTTACGAGATTTTGAAATAAAAAAAAGATAAATTAAAAACTTATTTTGAAAATTTTGAGAAAATGTTTGTTTGACTTCCGGTATGTGGAGTTCTTGTCGAAATCTTGAATATATTTGTATAACTACACATTACATCGATGAAAATTGAAAATTAAATAAACGTATTATTTCTTTTAAATTAGTTGAACAACCCTACAATGGATTGAATGGTGGAAAAATTATTTTTAATGAACTTGCATCATGGGAATTAAGCAAAAAAATATTTTCTATTACTTTAGATAATGATTTATATAATAATGTTTGTTTTAGTTACTTAAACAATGCTTTATCTTCAATGGGTGTTTTATTTCAAAGCCGGTTTTATTTCAAGGGCATTGTTATGCTCATATGCTTAATTTAATTGTAAAAGAAGGATTGAGTGTTTTTTATTCCTCTATTATGAAAATAAAACACACTGTACTTTCTATTATGAGTTCTGCAAAAAGAGTAAATATATTCAAGAGTATATGTAGCCAATTGGGTTTAAAACCTAGGAAATTGCCTGTTGAAATTAATATAAGATGGAATTCAACTTCTATTATGTTAAAAGTGGCTATTAAATATCAAAGAGCAATTGATTTATTTATTTTAAATAAACAAGCTATTGGTTTAGAAGCTATTACGGACATTGATTGGGCCAATGCAATTTTTTATAAATATTTTTTATATGTTTTTTATGTTACAACTAAAATATTTTGTAGAGTTTATTCTCCTACCTCCTCTATAGTTCTTTATCAATTGGTTACTATTGATGATGTTTTCAAAAAATATATTACCTAACCCTATTATAATGATATGGTTGTTTAAATGATAGAAAATTTTAATAAATTTTTAAACCACTTTCTATATATTTTGGTTTTACAATTATTTTAGAACCTAAATATAAAAAAGATAATCTTCTTGTATTCTTGGAACTGATATATGGTCCTAAAAATGCTAATGAGCAATTAAATAATATTAAATAACAATTGGAAGTTATAATGGGTCGGTATGATACTAATTATATATCTGTGCAACCGACAACCACCACAACTGGATCCTCTTGCCATGATTTTGGCAACACCTTCCTTTGGAATTGAGTGAAATCTCGACAGACGGATTCATCAACAATGGCGGCTTATCTTCATCTAATCTGCAATATTATTTGGGTGCATCTCTAGTAAAAGATGAAGATAACTTCAATCTTTTAGACAGGTAGAAGGAACAACAGTCAAAATTTTTAGTCCTTTTGGCTTTTGCCTGTCATATCCTCGCATTTTCAGTTTCTATCGTAGCATCCAATTAAGCATTTAGCGCAAGTGGGCGTGTTATTAGTGACCGCAGGAGTCAACCGACCCCAAATACAATAGAGGCTTTAATGTATTTTTGAGATTAGTATCTCACTGAAAAAAGAAATCAATAACCCAACGAAAAAGAGGAACTTACTTTTGACTTTGAAGCAATGTATTTAGATGAAGTAGAAAAATATAGTAGTAATGAATGAGAATGATGTATAGATAGAGTAATATTTGTAAATGATAGTTAGGCTTATAGATGGCAACCTTGTTAGGATGTGTAAGCCCTAAAGTGATGCACCTATTTGCTTACTCTATTATTTTTTATTTACAATTCTACATTTGTAATGCAAATTTAATTGTTTATTTTTAATAAATTTTAATTTTTATCAATAAATATTTTTAATGTGTTTGTATGATTTTAATTTGTTATTTATTTAATTTATAAAAAATATTAAAAAAATCTTTTGAGTCAGCTAGGGCACGGATCGGGGGTGGGAATTAGTGACCCTGGCCCGACCTGAAGAAAGGAAAGGACAACAACGGTGGGCTAACTACAGGTCAAAGGACTAGGTGGACCCAACCCAATCCTTTACATAACTACCCACGACCTCATCAATTAAAATCTCTTAAACATAGTCTCGTAAGAACCTTTCATAACCTATACTTTAAAAACTCATTAGAACACAAGAATTTTTTAATCCCAAGCACAGCATAAAGATTGAAAAACCAAAAACATATAGAGAAAACCTCAAAAACAAACACACAAAAGCGAAAGTAAATGAGGCACAAGATTTAACGAGGTAAAACCCTAGAACTGCTTCTAGGTAAGAATCTTAAGTTTATAAGGTGACCATCCCTGAAAATCAATCTACTAGAAAATCCAAGGTTATAAGAGCTTACCGTACATGACTCGACTCGACTCGACACCCGTCCTAGTTTAAGTACCTCTTACTTTCTAGAACCCACAATAAATCTTCTCCTGTGCGATTGACTCTGTTGTTGAACCCGAATGGCACTTGCTAGAACCCAGAGATGTTCTTGATTCTTCAAATCCTTAAAGCAATGATCGAATGTTTTTCTTTGTGTATCTCTACTTTTGATTGTCTCTACGGTAATATGTTTTCTTTTTTTTCAAAAGTGATTATTCTAGGTCTGGCAAAATATGTGTTATTTATATTCGCTCCACCCATTTCCACTATGGAAACAGAAGTAGAATAAACTATGTCAGAAATCTTCTTTCCATTTCAATTTTCACACTGAGGAATAACTTAATCAACACAAGACTCAATACAAAAATTTACAAACATTCTACGTTCAAAAACTCGCAGTTGTCACACTTTAAAAATTAAACCTTTCAAAGATTTTCTGTCCTGCTCAAGTAAAAAAAAGTTCAAAACTCACTATACTCCTCATATGCCTACTGAAGTCAAAAACTTCTCTTTCCAATTGAAGAACCCTAACCTCCTCAAATTATTGCTTTTGGCGATGATGCCGAAAGGAATGGACATGTCTCTCAATGATATCATCAGAAAGAACAAAAGTCCTTCTAGATGATACAGTGGTCATTTCAGGGGCAAAGGCCGAGGCTTTGGCTCTGGTCCAGGTCTAGTTCATCACTTACCTAACCATACTCCAGCCAGGATGACGCCGCACTTGGCTCTGTAGGTGAGCTAGGGTTTCATCCTTCCTTCTCATCTCTTTGCATTGGACAATGTTTGAGGTTTGTCTCTGTGAGATTATACTACATTTTCTGCTTAATCGATTCCCACTCTCTCTCTCTCTCTCTCTCTCTGTGTATGGCCATCTAGAAGCACAAGCATGCACGCATACATTAATTAGTTTATAAACAGACCACTTAAGAGTAGTCTCATGTGCAATTTATATGGTTTAAGGGCAATGAATTTTAGCAATAGGAGGGGCTGTAGCTGAATCAGACATGAAGCTATACATTTTCAACTTGGATTATGGTATTTCTAATGAGAATATAAAGGTATTTTCATTTTTCTATATGTATATCACTTGTAGTGTATGTTCTGTGCATCTAAGTTATTTACTACCATAGAGGTTTGGGTTTGTTGCTTTATTGCTTTTTATGTTTGATTGATGTATGATTTTCTAAATTTTATTTGATTGTTTATAATATGTGATATGCCATGCATACATTTTCACCTGCACAATAGATAATATCAACTTAACGAAGCCTTGATCCCAAACTAGTTGGTTCGGCTACATAAATCCATAAGGCTATATGATATTAGGTTTTCCCTCATAGTAGAGTATATGTTTTTTTTCTTTTTCTTTGGGGGGTGGGAATGTCACACCTGAAATTCTATAACCCGATTCGTGATTTAATAATCACGTGCAAATCAGAGCCATACAATCACCTTGGAGCTTACAATATTAAGAATATAAATAAATAAAAACAAAGCCTCAACCCATGACTGGGCAACCATACTCCCCAAAAAATAAGTATGAATTCAACTGGCGTTTATAAAGCAATCGAAATATGAAAAGAATAGTTTATACAAAACAACTCTCTCGAAGGATAAAAGATTAAAATAATCTAAAACGTAATCCAAAGACAATTATATGTATTATTGTTCCTGACCCAAAGGTCCCACAAGCATGCTAGGTTCGATACCTATAATGAAATCTGTAGAAAAGTGTGCACGGGTCCACTTATGCCCATTATGCAACAATGCACAATATCATGCCCTAATATGCTATTAACATGCATCACATAAATTTTGAACACAATGATCGTAGCTTTCAATTTATTCATCATTATTTCATATCCACGTCATAATCATAACCACCTTTAAGCACCACACATGGATTAGGTACTTTGGAAGACTAGTTCGCGACCGTAATATCAAGCCCAAAATATACCATCCTTCGATGTCTATTTCCGAGGCCTAAGCCAAGGAAATACACTACCTTAGGTATTTGTGTCTATCAGTATAGTCAGAGAAAAAGTTTATGCCACCCACAGGCATCTACATCACCGAACTATACCTAGGAAAAAATACACCACTCTCAGGTGTCTACATCATTTCGTAGGTTATTACCCCTTTGGACACGAAAAACTAACTCTTGCATAGGTCTAGGAACTTTCAACCCGTGAATACGTATACTCTGTAATCTATAGTATCTCTAAAATCTCAAAATCAATCACAAAATCAACAACATTAACCAATTTTCAATTTCATTTCATCATTATCACATCATGTTATGTAACAACACATGCTTACAATCTTTATTCCAATATATCATTTTAACACATGATATACATCCTTTTGACATGTCATATCCAACAGTTTAAATTATGCATAATCATTAGCCACCTACAAAAAGATGACACATTAAACTTGAATCAGAACAATTCAAGTGCACATGGAATTTGGCACGCGCATGAGAGAGGACTAGCCAACCGAGATGTAACAAACCCAAGCCTATGCGCCTAGGAAGTTTTGGGTCTAGGTCGTGCGCACCCAAGGTAAAGCTTCATGTGCACTGGAGCAATAGTCAAGGTGATGTGCGCATTGGATAGCCAAGGACAAGGTCGTGCGCATGAGCCTTGTCAAAGCATGTGCACGGCTGAAGACTTGTAAGTGCAATTCGTCAGCTCCTATTTTGGTCTCAATTTTCTATTTCAAATATACATCATCATATATTCAATTTGTCTATTGATTTCAATTCATTTATATCCCATGAAAGGTTTTCGATGGTCTTGGAACATCAATTTCTACATTAATCTCAATCAATTCTAATTAAGCTCTGACAAGCTCACATTCTCAGGCAAACAAAGACAACTCGACCTCAAGGCAAACCCTCAATGCCTCAACCCTCACACTTATCTGGTTATCGGAAACCCACCGACATACATACACCACCTATACACACACACACGCACACTCTTCAAAACCCAAGGAAGGAAAGAGAAAAGAGATGGGCGGTGGGGTAAGGGTAGGAGGGTAGCATAGGTGCTGTGGAAAGGAGGTCATTCGATAAAGCCAAAAGTCTCGACAACATGCCGCATTTCTGGAAAAAGAAGAAAAAGTTGCAAAGTTCAACTCTGGATTGGATTGTGTGCACGGGAAGGGGATGTCGTGTGCACGCCAACACCTTAACATAACCGTGCACAAGATGGAACATCAGGCGTACGCACGACAGAGGGAGGGTCCCTAAACCGTATTCCGAAATTTGACACAATTATCCTAAATCAAATACCAAGCAACCGAGTCAACTCATGCATCAAATGACCCATCACACATCAGAAAAGCAGCCCTTAACTGAAATGAAGTGAATGAAATAATAATAAATAAAGGACGGGTTATTATAGAAAAGAAAATTGGAAGGGTAAACTTTAATTGGAATGTTACATTGAAAGAATTTATAACATATTAGTAAAATATTGCTTATCTTTTTTCTAAAAGGTGCATCTAGAGTTTGGATCTGTGGCGGTACAAGAATAGCGAAAGGAAAATGTAGGAAAGAAAAAAATGAAATGAAACATGTTAAATTTATTTCATTTTTTTGGTTAGACAATGAATAGATATTTATAGAAGAAAATATTTCATTAGTAATAAAAAATGAGTATGTATGTGTAATTTTATTCCCCTTCCATTTTCTGTTCATTTGAACAATCCTTGAACCAATCATAACATAAAGAAATCAAAACATGTTTAAGTGGTCAATGTTGTAAAGTTTAGGTGGTGTGGAAAGATAAAGGAGTCAATTTTATGGGCAAAAGACAATGTATTTTGGGGAGTACAGCCAGAATAATATGCCACATGGTGGAAATATTCCCCAGTGGTTGTCTCTCATTTGCTATGGTTTACCAACTGTTTTGTGGTTAAAAGTAAAAATTTCCCTTTAAGGGTACTAAGAGATTTTTATTTATTATTATTATTTTTTTTTTGGTAATTGGTACTAAGAGTTGATTTTTGTGATTGAATGCCCAATTGTTGTTTAATAAGGTGGTGAATCCTTCGACTGCTTTGGAACGCAATCTTGGGTCTATTATAGTCAAAGCAGAAATCAAATAAATGTACTTTTCAAAAAAAAAATAAAAATAAAAATAAATCAAATAAATGTCATTTCTTATGGGTTCTACCAATCATTGAAGAGTTCATATCTGTCTTCGCTGAAAAAGATATAGTGCGGAACTGAAATTGGTACCTCAGGTCGATTGAACTAGCAAGCCGCTGAAAAAGATATAGTGCAGAATTGAAATTGGTAATTCAGGTCGATTGAACTAGCAAGCCCTCTCTCACATTCTTTAAGCTGTAAATAAAATAATGTTCTATGTAAGTTTTATTATTGCTTTGGCATATTCCTTCTGTGAAAATTCTGGTTTCTAGGTTTGAAGTCTTGTGGGATGGATCAGTGTTGATGCTTCTCATTTTCTGTACAAGTAACATGTCAAGGAACTTGTTACATTTTTCCAGTTGGAGGAAATTTGTGGTTTTGCTGCTCCCTAATGTTCTACTAGGACATTTCTGCCTTGACATGCAGAGATTATTTGGTCCATCTTCTAGAATTCATATTTATTCATTAATGTTTCTCTCGCAAGGTGTTTGATTTCTTGAATAACTAGTTTTCTCTGTGTATTCCCCTGCATATGCCCGACTGTTTTTCTGTTGCAATTAAGGATCTCTTGCAGTTTGCATTGAAAAACACAGCGATCGACCTGATATTTCAATATTTATCTTTCTTGTTGACATTTTTTTCCCTATTAAATCACATTCAAATATATATACAGTTTATGATTTCCCTTTTAATAACTGGTTTGTGGTGCTGTGCAAAGTGATGTGGGTGGCTGTGGTAGATTGTTTAGTGACGGCAGTTGTGATGCAGTTTGGATGGGGTTCATGGGTTGATGCACAGTCCCAGCGGAGCAGTCATGTAATTGTAGTGGCACCAATGCAACTGTTGTCACATTTGTGCAATAGCAGTGTGGCTGTGAAGTGTGATCATGGAAACAAAATGGTAAAAGTATCAACATTGATAGTAGTTCATGAATATTGTCATCCCAAAGCTCAAGTATCAATTTTGAATCCTCTGTGCTATGTCCAATCTAGGCAGATAAGGGTGTGCATTCTTCAACACTGCTTCTCTTGGTCTGTGCTAAGAGTCCTCTACTGCAAAAACTTCACACTGGCAGAGTTCTGTTTTCATTGCTTTCAGCTGCATTTTGGCTTTATGTTCTGCACTGGAACTTTATCATGGTTGTCTGTTATTGGTTAATTTTTCTGCTCTAAACTGGGTTCTTTTGTTGCACTGTTGTACACTTTCTGTTGGATGCTTGTCCATGAGCAATTAATCCGGTAGAAAGAAACAATTACAGTTGAATAAAACTGTTAACATTTCATATATCTCGTTGCAGGTGATATTCTCGGATGTTGGTGAGCTGAAGCGACACTCAATCCATTGTGATCAAATCCGAAGATCGAAGGTATTTTGACAGTTATTCCAGTCAGGTCCTTTCGAAGAGCTTTTCGCATTGAGCTTACGAAGGATGTTTACTTTAGGGAGCTGCAGAAGTAGTTTTTGTACGAAACTCGGACGCTTTGGTGGCCATAGAAAGATACAACAATGTACAACTTGATGGTAAACCAATGAAAATTGAGTTGGTAGGAGTCAATATCATCACTCCTGCAATGCCTCCAACTACCAATGGCATCTTAGGAAATCCAAGTGGTGGATTTAGAAGGGATGGACATTCTTACCTTTCCTGTATGTTCAGCAAGATGAGACGCAAACTGGAGATTGCCATCCTTTCTGTTTATTGGTGCTTAAAAAATGAATCCTGTGCAATCCCTCCTTTTTTTGTTGAGGATCCCCTAAGATGGAGGAAAATGGCAGTTTGCGCAAATGGGCAATTCTTTTCAAGAAATTTTTCTTAGTAATTATTCAGGATCGGGTCCAAGATTTTGTCCTGAACCATGCCTGTTTCATTAACACTTTCGTTTTCCCTTGTGTAATTTTGTGGTCTTTTGAAATGTGAACTAAATGATTATTCGTTCTTATTAGTTGTACATTTGATGTGTTTTTGGAAACTATAGGCAAGAAAAAAGGATTGCCAGCAAGGGATGGGATCACCGTGGTGGTGGTGGTGGTGGTGGTGGTGGTGGTGGTGGTAGCCATGGACAAAGGAGGGGCCACGATGATAAGGTATCTGCTGAGGATCTTTTTTTCTTTTTTTTTTTATTTTTTTTGGTAACTCAGAACTTGGGGTGGACAGATTTCACTGGAACCACCCCACCTTGCCAAACCGGGGGTGGGAGGCTAGCCTCAAAGTACCGCCAAATTAGTCACAAGTCTGATCCCAGCCCGATTCGAACCAACGACGTCCAAGTTTTACAGTTCGTCAGGAGCCCTTCTTGACCACTGGACTACCCTGCGTGACATCTGCTAAAGATCTTGATGCTGATTTGGCAAAGTACCATCTAAAATCTTTACAAATAACCATCTTGAATCTTAGCAAATAAACTAACTCATCTAATTCTCAGTCTATTTTTGTGCCATCCCTGAGATGATTGCTTTTTGTGATGTCTCATATGTAACTATTCTCGTCATTACACCCATGATGCTGTGAAAACACCCTAATTGGATACAAGTAGATTGATACATGAAGCACGGGGGGTTTAGCTTAGATCGGTTTGCTGATTTCAACACTGTAGTCTGGCTTAGATCGGTTACCAATTTGTACCCTTCTATCTGTGAAAAAGATCTTGCTGATCATAAAGCATGTAGACATGCATTTGTATTCCAAAATTGCCATGCTGTTTCAGTAGTGTTCCCTGCTGGTTATGTTCTGAGGTACTTTATATTAAGCTCCATGTGCAACTATGGATGCAGCTATATATTATTTCTATAGTTGCCACTATGCTACCATTAACTTGGCTTGTAATTTCCTATACTGAAAACCATCATAGGATTGATTCTCTCCACTTTGGAAAAAGGTTACCTTTTATCTATCCCCCACAGAGAGACATGCATTTTAAAGACATTACTGATCAAGGGGGGGCAGGGGGCTGATGTCCTGGTCTGAGGTCATTGCGGAGACATCTTTTGTTGTCTTCCATTTTTGAAGTCTCGTCAATAAATTAAATTTCATAAATATTCCTTATCTTCTCAATTTTCTTTTATCTCCCTTAATCCCAAGTAACTTCTATTTTCAATTTCTCTGAGATAAAAAAGAAAATATAAGGAGAAAATTTACAAAGATATATATATATATATAAAGATGAGAGTAGGAAAAAAAAAATTAAGAACAGTACTCACACGTGTGTACATTCGTACTAGTAATATATGAAAGGAGAAAACCATTTAATTTCACCATCTCATCTATTTTTATGGTTAACCAACCGCAATGACTCCCTCAATTCGAGCATTAAAATAGATCAAAAGGGTATAGGAAGGAAAGAAAATTAACTTAAAAAAAAAAAGAAAAGAAACATAACGGAATTAAGGAGAATAAAACAAAAGGAAATTAAAAATGAAAAAACAAGAAAGGGAGAAGAAAACACATAGCATGTATGTCTCTATCAATAATGTGTATATACTGCAATATAAAAATCTCTCTCATTGTGTAACCACGTCAATAAATTAGATTTCATAAATACCCTTCAACTTCCCTCCTTAATTTTCCCTAATTTCAAATAACTTCTCTTTTCAACTTCTCCAAGATAAAAATAAATAAATAAATACAATAATTTAAAAAAAAAAATTAGAGAGAGAAACGAACATTCACATCAATATCTATGCCAATAAGGGTCCAACAATAACGTATCCCTTCCATTGAAGTTGTGTCACATGTTTTCTTACCAAAATTCTCTTTTTTAACTTTCTAATTTCCCTCCCATTTTTAACTTCCTTGACTTCCCACTTCTTTTTTAACTTCCCAGTAATTATATTTTTAACATTCAAGAAAAAACTACAATTCTCAATTTCTTCTATTTAATTTTCAAATTGAAGAAGAAATTTATTCAACTTCTCAATTCTCATATCAGTTTTTAGAAAAAAAATATAAATAAAATATTAGAGAGATAAGATGATATCCCCAGAAAAAAAGAAATTAACGGTATCACGCACGAATAGCGTGCCTTTCCCCTAGTGGGTAATATAATAAAATTTATTGATGTAGCAAATGTTAAAGTTTCATTCTCATTTCCCATCAGGGGAAGTGGGGACACCAAGAATAAAACCTAGGCAAATGAGCGAGGCTAAACAGATACATCTATTGTAAATACACGGCCTTACGATTTTGTATGTAAATTGAACAAGGACTAGGACTTGTCTCCTGAATCTCATCTGTGCATAGTTTGTCATAGGTTACGCCCCTGGAGAACAGTTCTTTTTTTTTGGGGGGTAATTCAGAACCACACCGGAATGAACCGGAGAGTAGACCAAGAGACACATGACCGGTCCGGTCCAGAGACCAAGAGACACATGACCTGCCCCTTGGACCATGCCTCCTAGCTGAGTCGTAGAACTCGAAACCTCGCCAACAATATGAAAAGCACACCCACTTGTCAATTCGGCTGCGCTCAAGAGGGAGGGGGTGGTCCCTTGGAGAACAGTTACCAAATACAACTTCCATTCAGAATCAAATCTAGCGGAGTCCCTGTTTATGTAAACACATTGGTTTTCCTTTGCTTCACTACAAATGAGCACTACTAGATTACACAAGACACTCATTATAAGCAAATATCTACATTTAAAATGCTGTCGACCAAGCATTAACTTGATGACTACCTAGTTAAAGCTGATAATCTTCATTCCCTATTCATACTAACAAAGCCAACTGGCAAAAACAAATGTACAAACAGCTAAATACAAAACTTTGCTCTTAAGAATTTACCCTAGGCGAGGACAATTTCTCAAATGACTAATTTTACAACCTTCGGAGAATATAATGAAAATGGGACGGATGAAAAGATAAGAAGACAAAAAAAAGGCACACATTTACAATGTCAAATAACAACTGAAGTACAGAATGGAAATACACCTCTGCATTGATTTCCCAGAATGGAGTTGATGCTTGCAATCCAGTCTAACCTTTGTCTTCTTCACTTCTCTACTAGAAGAAGATTAGCAAAACCTAGGTCCATCTACTTGCAGTTGGAGACGAGCCTCTATAAATTAACCCAAAAAAAGGAGGGGGGGACACACCAGACGTGGTGTCACCCTTAGCATCCCACCAAATAAAGGCCAAGAGTAAATCTCACGCTGTACAAAGGAATCTTGCCATGTTGCTGCCCATCATGCACACCCGCAGCTGCATCCACACGAAATAGGAGATGATTTTATCACAAAAGTTCCAGCATGATATAAATCGTAGCACTAGCGAACCATGAGGAGGAATAATCAACTTTCAATCATGTATAGAGGTGTCTGTCCGATAAATGACCTAAAACTGAAAATCACTTGATGGGTTGGGTCAGTACAGGAGATAAACAGGTTAGGTCATACCTGACTTGTTTTTTTTTTTTTTTTTGGGGGGGGGGGGGGAGGAGAATTTGTTTTTTCAAACGGGTAACCTGTTTGACCTTTAAAAGGATTAAAAAAGGTTTAAAACATATATATAATATATTTTCAAATAGACTTATTTTTAAAAATAATAACATACGAAATACAAAAAATATTTTAAAATTTAATCACTTAAAAAATAACAATAAAATATTTAGAATAAAAAAATAAAGGATTAAGTTGTTAACCATTTTGACTCATTTACCAATTTAACCTGTTTTTGAAAACAGGTTAATGGGTGGGTCGAAGGAGTTCGAAAAATTACCAGATCAGACCCGAGCTAAAAACACCCCAACCCGACTCATTGCACACCCCTAATCATGTGACGAAAATAGGATTATTCTTCACAACATAAACGAACTACACGGCCGCCATCCAGAAATGTATGAACAGAAATGAAGAAACTATATCAAACCACCAGAATATCAAATCATTTGATTTATTCTAGTATGCAAAGTGGTGTATTCTCAAATGGTATCATTCTTGATCTTAAATTTCATTAATTGATAACCAAAAATAATTAACCATTTTGTATCAACAGTAAATATAAAAAGGAAATAAACTACTTTTTGTCAAAGGCACATGTTAAACTTACCCCATACAAAGGGGGGCAAGGAACAAAATTTCGTTTCCTTTTCCATGGAAATGGCCAAAACATTTGCCTTTCCTAGGACCAGCACTAAATGCTAGTGAGAGACAAATTTTAGCGTAAAAATATAACAAAATGCACTAAACTCATCAACAAATTACGAAACATTAAGAAACGAGCTATTTCAAATAAAAACCTAGAATTATTAATGTTTTATCTTAAAATGCCATCCCGTCCCCCTCTCTACAACTAACTTAAACCTTTTGTTTTTGAGTTTTTATATTTATTGAGATGTACTAAACCTTGTTTTGGGTTGTTAAAAATATGTAACTCAAAGGACACCTTAATTATTTGTTTGCTATAAATATTACCGATTACTTGTTTATGAATTTTTAGTATCCATTGACATGTATTTCCAACTAGTTTGGGACAATGCTTTGTTGTGTTGTGTATTAACATGTATTTAGCCTTATTCTTAATTTAATTTTTTTCATTTATTTATTTGTTTGGTTGGTTGGTTTTTTTTTTTTTTTTTGGGGGGGGGGGGGGGGAAGGTTACCAAAGGACCTCCCACACCTTTAGATAACCCCAGATCTTTATATACTATATATATTGTTATTATATTTATTTGTTGAGTTGACTTGATTTTGACGTGTATTAAACCTTATTATTAATTTAATGATGGTTATAAGAGAGAGAGAGAGAGAGAGAGAGTGAGAGAGAGAAGTTACCCAAAGGACCTCCCACACCTTAAATAACCCCAGAACTTTGTATATTATAAATATTGTTATTATACTAATTGTGTTATATATTTTGGTACAACATATTTTGTTGAACATCAAGCAAATTTCAAATATATATCCATGTACAAGACCAAATTTATTTTTAACATTAATTGATTCTTGGTTCCTATAGAACTTATTCCCAAATTATATTATTTTATCATTTATCTAAAGACATTTATAGACCTCAAATATGTTTAATTACTGGCTTATACAAAACAATAGAAATTTCGTGTAGGTAAGTTATTTGATTAGTACAGAAACGGAAATAATTTTAAAACATTTTGGAAATATTTTTTAGAAAGTGGCACCAAAATATGAAGATACAAGAATATTTAGAAATATAAATAGAAAATTATTTCAATGAAAGAAAATAAAATAATAAATCAATTAAATAACTTTTTATTTTGGTATAATATATTTGTTGAAATAGCTTGAGATAAATTGTTGGGCCCATTTCCTAACAGCTAGAGCTTTTGGGACAATTAGTGACTTGGGCATGTTATCAAAGCTCTGATTTCAGGAAGCCTGAGTTCAAATCTTGCTATTCCCAATTTATTGTTGTACACTTTATTTGCTGTATTGATGCACCTTGTTTGACTTGGTTTACTTGTCTCTACTCTACGCGTAAATTGGGATTGCACGTGAAGGGGGAGTTTTGAAATAGTTTGAGATACATAGTTGAACCCATTTCCTAACAGTTTAAGCTTTTGGAACAATTGGTGACTTAGCAATATTATATTTTGGTGTATTCCACAATGCTTTGATTATTATTACACTAGTGTTTCATTTCAGTCTATCAGAAAACATAGATGTTTATGTTTTCTCAATGACAATTTTTTTAATATATTTTGTTCCTTTGTACATTCATTTATATAAAGTTCATTTTTAGTTTTCAAGCATTTTTGTACATTTCCAAATTATTTATTGTTTCCATTTCCAAGCCAAATAAAACTATATATTGGAACAATAACTTGATCCTTGCAAAAAGCCAGACGGGGAACAACTTTTAGAAATTCAATAAACCACAATGGCATAAAAAAGCTCCAACTTATTACATTAGAGAGAGAGAGAGAGAGAGAGAGAGACAATACCTGAAGACGATCAAACTCTCTCATCTGAAACATCCAGTGGCCGAATAGACGGAAACTTTAATAAGTTTTCCTGGACATCTGAATGAACCCCCAAAAATTCCTTAGGTACAATTTCGTGATTGAGACAGGAGCAATGTACATATACAGCTTCCAGTGCAAAATTCTAGAGAGAGAGATTACTGCTTGCTTTTAAAGCATCCACGGTACTGACAGAATCCAGCAAAATAAGACATCTGGTGTTTGCAGTCCTTTGCTTGAGCCCCAATTCTGCTGGACAGACATGTTTCTCGCGCATCAATTTCCAAACCATTTAATGCATGTCTAAAAGATCAGACATCTTCATTCTTCAAGTGTTTCTTACTTCAGAAAAGGGATGCCAATTGCTAAAACAGAAGTGGCAACCATGCAATCCATCCACAGTGCAGTATCTCCAGGTGAAGTAAAACACTCCGCCAGACAAGTTGTTTAATCAGAAACAGCCCAATTACAAGATCATTCATTTGATAGCTGAATTATGCCACGCATCTGTAGGTAGGGATTCTCCAATAACTTTTCATTGTTGCTCTGACAACAAAAGCACAGCCAGTGTTATTACATGCAATTCTGCCATGCAATAGACAGCACTAATGACAAGATATGGAATATTATCAGTAAAAACACATGAACTTGGAACATTACAATAGTTGCCATAACTACCGGAGACCCACATGTTTAAGTCACCATACTACCTCCTTGCCAATAGCAAACTAGCCAAGACACTGATGACAAGCAATTAATGGCCAATGCGTATATGGATTCTTTTTTTTACACTTGTCTTTTCAGATACTATTACCTTACAGATAAAATGAAGCAGTTTAACAAAAATCAAAGAACTGTTAGTATCAAAATGCATTGGAATATAGTCATCCAATTGTTAGGTTCGAATTTCCACCAATTGTTTCACATGGTAACGATAAGAAGAAACAAAGGTGTCCCTGGTTTCTTACAAGCATCATCACTCACCAGTATCTATCCAAATTAATATTACCCACTTGACAATACCAGAGAGATGATAGCTCGTGTGCAGGCTGAAGTTCCAAGCATTATGTGAATTATGAAATTGTGGATTAAGAAGAAATTTTACTTATTTTATGTTTTAAAACTGTCAGTGCTTCAGGTATGCAACATGTTTCTTCAATCAAGCTATTTAAAGATCGCACCTGTTGAGCTCTGAAAACAAGACTCTGAAGCATACGTTGGTATTTTTCAGGATATTCTGTCATCATTCTCTGCAAAATGCAAACTTCAGATCAGTTTGTGCTGCCATGAACTAATGGTTTATTTTGTCAAGGGAAAAGAGCTTTCTTACCTTCAAAAGAAAAGTTGAGGCGTAATATGCCACCCTTGAGTCTGTATCATCTAAGAGCTCCCTGACAAAGATCCAAGGTGCAATGTTGCTTGACAATTAGTTATATAAAAAAGGGCTAAGTCATGGACAAAGAGGGTAGAATGGAAGAATTACCTAAAGAAGTCCTCTCCACCAAATTCCTGAAAAGTAGAAGGATCAGCAGTGCATTTACCAATTAAAAGTAGAAGAAGGGTAGCACGAATATCTGATGTGGCACCAGGTAGGTTTCCTCTTCCTTTGCTACCTACAGAAACACCCAGCGCAATATTGTCTGTTGCTGCTCCAGCAAGTTGAATCAAAGGCCAATAAAATAAAGCAGCAGGAACTCGTGCAATCAACTGCATGGGCACAATGGCCTGTCCATGGAGAAGTAATGCAGCCATTGATGCAGTCTCACAAATCATAGTGTCATTGTTGTGACCAAATCTGCTCTTCACATCTTCCATGGATTCCTCCCAGGAGGAGTTGTCTTGTTGAGGAACATGTTCTCCTGCATCAAACTTTTTATTCCCATCCATGCACCTGAAGACTTTACCATCTTGCAGTACATCTCTAAATGGAAAAGCAGTTGCACCGGAAACTTTTAGGCATAATTGAGAAAATAGAATGTCACACATCTGTATAGGAGCAGCAAAGAGATAGATGAGTGTAAGGGAAACGTAAAAGTTAAATCAATCTTACTAATAAATGATATGTGAGATGCACCTTGTTGTGAAGAATATATTGAACAAAATGGCAAATGCAGAACTACTATAACCAATCAAAGCCTTCAAACTCACCTATATTATGTTTCAAGTAACAATTAAAAGTTGTTGCAACACAAAGATCACTAAATATGGGGGAGTCAACTATAGTTTTGCAGCCATAAATTTTGTAACTATTAACCTAGAAAATAAAAGAAGTACTATTACACATGAATACATTTCATACTTCCATATCCTAAGATGTGTTTGGTCTGGGGAGAAGAGAAGAGGAAAAGAACAGAGAATAAAATTTTCTCCCTTCCATATTTGGTTGTTAGGTTTGAGAGAAGACAGAGAAAATAATAAAAGAAATTTTAACACATTTTCTCTCCATTTTCCAACCCTTTTTCCTTTCCCATTTCCCTTCCCTAGGTTCCAAATATAGCATAAATGAGCTGCTTCATACTTGCACAAGCCTGTAATAAACTGATCTATTCATGAACAGACTTAAGCTTGGCTCATTCATTTAGTAAACAAGCCAAGCTTGAATAGTAAAATTAGGCTCATTTAGTAAAGAAATCGAGCTTGAACACTACCTGACTCGGCTTACTAAGGGCTTAGTTAATTAATATCCAATATTTTGTATAAATAAAAAATTTTATTAAAACAGAGGTATTAAGGAAATGCCGACCATTTACAAGAAGCCCCATCTATTTAAATAGACAACATCTCAACAGAATTCAAAAAGTTGATCAAATCTGGATTTCTACCCCCCCCCCCAAGTCTACGTACTAGAAAAAATATACTTTTTTTGTATGGTAGCATATTTATCCCTTGAAAGACTTTTCTATTCCTTTCCTTCCAAATCAATCAAAAAATGCAAAAATGAACCGCTCGCCAAGACTATTTCTTGCCTGGGCTTGGTTTGTATCCCCACCAAGATATCAAGCAATCTTTACATCAGCCGAACTCACCCACTGCACCCCAAAGCTTGACAGAAAGTTGTGTCCAAAGGCCCCTTGTCCGCTCACAATGCAACAGGATACGATCAATTGCCCCCCCCCCCCCCTTTCCTCCCCCAATAAGCAAACACCTATTGACCATCACATGGCCTCTCTTCTGGAGGTTAACAATGCTAATATTCTTCCTCCGGCCACACAACATCAGAAAAAAGCCACTTTCATTGGTACCCCCGCCTTCCAAATCCCGCCCCATGGGAACACCTCATTCCTATAACCTACCAAAGAGTTATAGAACATCTTCACACCAAACACCTCGAATTTGGTGAGAACTCATTTGATCCCATCTGTCCCCTCTCTACACTTCACGATATGTACAAATGCCAAAAACAACGTGAATCTGTCTATTTCCCAATCAAAGACATTCTTGCATAGACCTATGTTCCACACCCAATTATTGCCAAGCTGCTCCAAGTAATTTCCACAGACGCTTCGTTATCTTCTGCTGGATCAAAGATGTCCGAGTACAATTCCTTCATTGTACCTTCATATGTTCACTTGTGACTCCAAAATTTAATTGTATCCACTGCCAACCTGCAACAAGATGTTATTTCTGAAACAATCCCATCCCTTACCGATGCCTTTCCACAATCTTACCCCTATTGAACTTGATCCCTCCTTTGAACACTAGTCCCCCAACTCAACCCCATACTTGACCTTGGTTGTTCTTAGCCATAACATGTCCCCTTCGAAAACAAATCTCCATGACCATTTACCCAATAATGCTACATTGAATTGCTTGAGTCCCTTACTCCTAACCCTCCCTCACTTAAGGTAGACAAACAGTGTTCCAATCCATGAGGTGATACTTAAAACCCTTCCTTATGCCTCCTCATAAAAAGTCTCTTTGGATCTTTTTGAGCTCCTTCTCCACCAAGGCAGGAATGTGAATGGTAGCATGAAATAAATTGGAGGCTAGATAAGGTGCCTTTTACAAGTGTTGTCCTCGCCCCTTTATATAGGTACTTTTGCTTCCACCCGGACACACATTTGTGAAATCGTTATATTACGCCCTGCCATGCCGCTTGGATTTAGAAGGGGCCCCCAAAATGAAGACCCACCACCCCTACCAGAATGATTTCTGATTTGGCCCAATTCACCTTGAGCCCAAATACTACTTCAATGCATAAAAGCACACATCTCAAATGACCTAACTGTAGAGGATCCGCCCAACAAAAGACAAAGATCATATTTATATAATCATAGTTTTAGAAATGTATGTACCACATAAAATGTACGATATTTTCACAAAAATTGAAGTTCAATTTGGCATTTTTCAGTGTTGGGAATCACGCATGTTCTAAAATAGGCGAGCCAAGCCGAGCCGACTCCAAGCTTTATAGACAATGAACAAGGCAATGTCAGTGTGCTCCTTTTAAAGCCTACCACATTGATATATCTACTCTTCTCAGAATAAAGCACAATATATATTGCTGAAGGAATTGGCTTTCAAGAAAGAATAATTTCTCATGGCTACAAGGCCACTGAATTAAATTGATATACAGTTCCTAAGATTATATTAACAATAAAAAAAAATGTAAAGGGCACTCATCAACAAGAAATTGTTGCATGCATTGTAAGAAACTGGAATGACTGAACAGGGTGAGGAACAAGTAGATAAGCAACATTTTACCACTTTGAGTTTGAATTACTAATATCATTGTTTTAGTTTTTGTTATGTTATCATTATACTTATCACTAATATTAAGCATTGCAAAGGTGAAAGACTGCAGACTCCGGGGATTTAAGGAAGTTGGACCCATTTAACATCTCCAAGAAGATTAGTCAACCTACCATATCTGATGCATGATCGTCAGGATGACCGTAGAAATATAAAATTTTCTTAGTCTAAGGAGAATGGTTCAACAAATATGTACACCAAACATCAAAGTACCATGAAGATCAAACAAATTTCTTTCCGAGTGTAAGAAGAATGGTTCACCATGCATATTACCCTAAAATCAGAATTTATACGAAAGATCAACAGTAAATGTCATTTGAATAACCACAGAGGTAGCTTTACTTCCTCCATTAAAGTCAAGCTAACCATGGGTACCAATTTCAAAGTAGGGAAATTAAAGAAATATATAAAATAAGTTAATCATAGTGCAACCACCCTCTTTGGACTACAACCAAAAGAATTACCGAAGTTCTCAAAAAGAAATACCTTCAAAATATTGATACGGTCTGTTTCATTTATCTGAGCCACCAAGGACAAAGCACTGCTCATAATGTCTATCACTGCACTTGCTTTCTCAAGGCGACTGTTGTCTTGCAAGTTGTGTCCAGCAGCTGCTTCACTACTAGTCGAATGATGTAGTTCATTTTCGTCTAGCAAAAATTTGCACCGCATGAGAAGCCTCTCTAGAACAAATAGGAAGCCCCACCTGATGATACTATTTTTTGACTTTAGAAGCCCACACATAAGCCAAATTGGTACTGGAACATCTGAATCCACTGAATAGTCATTCATACCAGCAAAGGCAATTTTCTGCTGCAAGTTTTTGATATTAGACCACATATTTGCATCCTTGTCCTCTCTAATTTCTGCTATCAGTAAATCCCCCAACCACACATACCCATTCTGCCGACAAACAAGTCTTTCTGAATGAAGAAGAGAATGTAAAGTTGCCCATGACAACTTCATTTTCATACCGACTCTGTGCCCCAGAACTCCATCCATAATACTTCTCATAGACTTGTACGATTTAGTTATATGTATCATCTGAGCAAATTCTTTGTCTAAATGAATAAATGTACTTACAAATGCATCAAGTTTCTCGGTAATCTTCTCCAAGAGCTGCAGAAATATCAACAGAAACTGTCTGAATTACAGAAAGCATTGAATGCAAGCCTATGGAAGAGATTTAAGTTTTTCCCACATATATATTTAAAAAAACTAACGACAAAGCCTAGCACAAATGTCTCAGTTTTTTCTTTCCAATTATGAGTAAATAAACTATATTGTGAGCAAAAGAAAGGGAAACAAATAGCTAGAATGCAGACTAAACTCAATTTTGCTCTGACCACAGTGTTTGACAATGTAGAGGCATATGAGACATGAGGAGCTAGCTTAAGAAGAAAAATGATGCATAGGCATGAACCATCTGACAGTTTGGAATTCAATAACACTAGTCAGACATGACCTAATCAGATGTCAGAGCAGTTAGATTCATGTTTAAACATTGAGATTTAATATTAGCAATTCAAAGCATAGACTAGAAGTACGTAGATTCAGTTGAAACAAAAGCTGCATTCGATTGAATCTATTACACCAAAAAAGGGCTTTCAAAGTACAATTAAATTGTTAGAATATATAAATCTATACAAGGAAAGTTTCCTACTTAGAGTTTGCCTTGCCTTGTTCAGTCCTGTGCTTAACAGCAGTATCTGTCCTCGCCCAAGACCATAAAAATGGAACCTTCTAAATATTAATGAAACTTATGATAGTATAATTAATTATATAATTACAAATATAAATCAAGTTAAAAAGGGGAAAAAAACAAAAACCTAATCATATACCAATTACTCCCGAAACACCATAATTCTAGCTAGATCCTAATTAAGGCCCAATAATCAAATGAACCATTTATGTTCAGTACAGCAACTGCACTGGACCTATATCTTAGCACAACTGGCTGCTTAAACCCTAGCCTCGGTTAAGAGTGAGCAATAGATCACATAAAAGCACACACATCTCAACGTTTTATAACAAAACATCTAAAATTACTAGCCTGAGATGTAGCTATAAATTCTGTAATCAACCAGTAACCAGATTCAATCTTCTAGCTTCCATCAATCTCATTTTCAATTCATTTAAAAAAAAAAAAAAAAAAAAACTATTCTTAAAGTGAATGTTATAGATTTGTGAAACTGTAAGTGAAACATCAAGGTTGTCATCAGAAACCCATGGCCATAAACATGGTGAAAAATTGTAGAACTTTGTTTTGGAAACCAAAAGACGAAAAGATCATGCATAAAAAACACTAAAAAATTACAGTTAACTGTCCCTTAAATTTCTTCGTAGCATAGAAAACTTGAAGTATGAACTAAAATCAAAATAAGTTATCATAGAAGGCCAACTATTATTTCATATATTAGCAGAATTTTTTCCCCATTCTCACAAAAGCCCAAGCTTGACGGAATTATATCTCGAAGTGCATTATTTCTCAGGTTTCAAAAAACCACAAGCTTAACTGAATCATAACACTCAAATGCATGCATACACATGCACAAAAGTTAAAATATTACTATATTTAGGCGATCACTGTTGGGATACGCAGACAGTGCAGCAGATATTGATCTTCTCAAGAGCTCCCCAATTCCTTCTACACCAAGTTTGACGGAAATATAGAAAGCTTCTGGTGCATCCGCAAGAATAAGCAGTGTAGCAATGGGTTGAATCTCATCATCATTATAATCTGGCACTCCTGTGGCCATGCATGTCTCATTTATGAGATGTAAAACATAGTCGAAAAGCACCAGATATAGATTGCTCCTTTCTTCCCTCGAGTTTGAGAGCACCAACTGCATCAAGAAAATCAGAAAATGAGACTTGAAATGGCTTGGGATGAGCACATAAGACATAAAATCAAGCTGATTCTCGAACGAAACATTTTTGTTTTTTGATAGATAAAATTTATAAAATGAGCATCGAGGGATGCCTCCTAGCTACTAAGAATGTGGCCCCTAACAAAAGACTCAGCTTAGCATAGCATCCAAATAGTCCACAAAATGCAAAATCGCAAGCATATCTGGGTCTATTCCTCCAGATAACTAGCCAATACTAACCAAAAAAATTCCTTTTCACTCTATAAGATGAACATTCAGTATTTTGAAAAGATCATCCATTTTTTCCCCCTCCAAATAATCCACCAAAGGCAAAAAGGAATAAGATGTCAAACTTTCCTCCTTGTTTGAACACAAGCACCCCACCAGACTTCAAAATCAAGCTTTGCCTCCTTTGGAAAGAACCCATTTCATTCCAAAACACAATAAAACCAAAAAAATCAAACTCATTCGTCCAAGAACAATGCACAAAAAGGGGATTACTAGACTCACCATCTCTTTTGCAAAGAGAACACCAATTCACTATTTTTTTAATGGTTCAATTCCCTAATGTTATCCTCCTCTCAATGACATTATCCATAGATGAATCTTACTGCACAGCAAACATGAGAGAGGAGAAGGGAGGGGAACTAACTTTGAAGGTGCTCTATACTTCCATATATTCTTCCGTGAAAACTCATTTTCCAATCAAAGCATTGTAGTAGGATTTAACCACGAAACCGCCAACTTTGAATTTTTCCCTCTAATTTTCCAACCCTTGCTTTCTTAGAATGTAAACTACCAAAAAGGTTAAACAAATTGTCAGATTCCCAATCAACAAAATTTTTCCAAAGATTAATATTCCAAAGCACAAACACCATCCTACAACGAAAGCAATTTGGCACTGAAGCATCTTTGTCAACCACCAAGTTATAAAATATCAAAATAAACACCACTCAAACACATATCCTCAATCCAAGGATCGCTCCATAATTCAACCGAACATCATCCCCTAATTAAAAATTAATATATATCAAAAACTTGGACCAACTATTCCAAATATCTTCCCATAAACTCATACCATGTGAACTTTTTCATCTCCAAAGTAGACCTTCCCCCAAAGAACAACCATATTTAGCCACCACTACTTTCCTCCAATACCTATATATTTCACAAACAAATCTCTAGAGCCACTTCCCCAATAACATTTCATTGAATAAGTTTAATCTGTGAAAACCAACCCCTCCCACACTAGCTTACTGGCAAATATATTGTATCCCAATACATCAAACCATTTTTGAACTCTTGCCAAATAGCAACACATAGGAAGTTCCTACATAGCTTTTCAAATTTTTTCTAGTTAGAATCTACAAGGAACAATTGTAAGAAATATAAACATAAATTATAGAGAGTAGTAAGAGAAAATTGTATTCAATTGTATTACTAAGGTGACATACAAGACACTAACAGTCCGTTTGGACGGTGAGAAATGGGAAAAAAAGAAGAGAAAAGAAAAGATTTTAAAACTTAACTCTTGTTTATGAGTTTCTTTTGGGAGAGAAAAGAAAAGAAATGGGAAGAAAAGTAAGGGCCCGTTTGACAACGCTGTCGTTTTTTTATAGTTGTTTTTCTGTTGCCATTTTCTGTTTTTTGTTTTCTGTTGCCATTTATTTTTTCTGAAATGAAAACTGAAACTACGTTTGGAAATGCAAGTTTGTTTATAATTATTAATTTTTTATTTTAAAAAATATTTAATTTTATTAGTTTTAAAAAATTAATAAAACTTAATAAAATATATTTTATATTAATTTAATTTAATTAATATAATTAATTAAATTAATACAGTAAATTATTTATTAAAATCATTTAATTCAATAAATATAAAATATATTAAATTATATTATTTATTAAAAATAATTTAATAAAATATATTTCATATTAAATAAATAATTAAATTAGATTAATTATTAAATTAAATTATTTATTTTTAAATTCATTTAATTATTTATTAAAAATGCATAATATATATACGTATATTATGTTTCAACAGCCGTTTCAACACTTTACTGGTTGTAACATGTATATGTGTAAAGAAGTAGTTCGTGTTTGCATGAACTCAACATGAATAATGATGGGGAAGTAGAAATCAATGGAAAAATTCAATTACTATCTTAATTTATTATTATTGTTTTTTAGTTAGGTGAAATCATGTTTGCATTTATTTTTAATCATTTCAAGATGGATATTTGGTCTTATTTGATGTGCTGATACATTATTTGCTAATAATATGGGGAAGTTACTAATAACGTAAAGGTACAATAGTAAAATAATAATAGACATTTTCTTTTCTTACTATTTCTTCTCAACTCAAAAATAAGAAGAAAGAAAGTAATAATCTTTTCTCTTCTAAACTTTCAAACAAATGGAAAGAAAATTATTATCATTCTCTCAAACAAATGAAAAGAAAACTATTATCATTTCTCTTCTTTTCTCTTCTCTCCTAATTAATGTTTCCTTTTCTTTTTTTTTTTTCTCTCATAAACTCACAAACGGACCCTAAAAGTGCCTTTGTAAAGGCAAGGAAAACACCAAAAATAAGCAAAAGTTACATGTTTCCTCATTAACAAATGCTTTTATTCTCAGTAACATATTTTATCTTCTAATATTTTCTATAATAAACATAGGCATCTCAAACAGAGAGGTACTTTTAATAAGGGTATTTCAGCCCCCTTTAGAAAGATAGACTTCTTCCAACTTGAAAGCCTTCTTCGATATTTCTCAATAATGCCATCCCAAATTTTCCTCCCCCTAGTAAAAGATCCAAAAACCATTACCTGTTTTTATTTCAATGATTGCTGAAAGCCTGATTCTAACAAAAGATTTTTTTCAACAGTAAAGAAGGCCCAAATACAGGGGAGGAACCATAATTCTACACCCATAATAGCACCAAGTCATTCCCATCATGAATCTCACCCACCAGAATCAATTCTGACTTACCAAGATTAGCTCTTAACAAAAAATGGCCTCAATGCGTAGCTTAACACATTTAAGATGTCACAACTGTAAAAAGGATCTGCACCGCAGAATATAGGGTTGGTTTGGGAACAAAGAAATCATTTTTTTTATTCATAGTTTTTTTTTTTGTCTTATATGATTTTTTTCACAAAATTTTATTATTATTATTATTATTTTCTTTTAATAGCTTCTAGGCATGTTATTCACATTCATCAAAAAAAATTCTAAAATAAAAAAAAAAAAAAGAAAATTTCAGGTATGGATTAAAAAAAAAAAAAAAACAGCTTTTCTATATGTACGTAAATTTTCCTATTTGGAAGCATTTTTTACTATATTTTTTTAGATGTTAATAACATGCCTAAAAACTACCAAAAAAATTCAAATTTTGATGAAGAAAAGCCATATAAGATGAAAAAATGCTAAAAAGAAAAACTTTGATTTTTCCATTTCCAAACCAAACGATAATAGAATCATCTAGAAAGAGTAAATGTGAAACTACCACAAAACCTCCAACAACGCCTCCCTCTACTACCTTGCTCGTCAATCAACTAAAATCTGTCATAACCGATATTGAGTAAAGTGAAAAGTAGGTCACCTTGCCTCAAATCCCTCGGTGACTTGAAAATACCAACAACAGAAGTACTAAAAATGTCAATGCTGATGTCCACTAAAAGATCCACTTCATTTTGGTTCAAATCTCCAAAAGATAACTCAAAAAACTCTTGACAGTCTTAGGCTTTCTCATCACACCCGTTATCCAACTCTTGCGTCTAGCCTCAACTACATTATTATATACTAGAACGACATCCAAAATCCAACAACCCTTCACAAAAGTATTATAAGATTCTACCACTTCCTTTTTAGAACAATCTTCATTCTCAAAGCCACACTACCCTAGCAATCAACTTATATAAACCCCCACCAAGCTAATAGGTAAATAATCCCGTAAATTCTAAGCCCCGCTTTTTTTTTTTTTTTAAGGAATTAAAACGATGAATGAAGCATTTAGATCCTTTATATAGATATTTTATGTAAATATTTAAGTTCAATATTTAAATTATAAAATTTTTGAAAATGTAAGAGATCACAATTTGTTTTTTCACAAAAAAAATAATTATTGTCACTTTTATTATTAATATATTATTTTGCTATTATATTATTATTAGTAAATTTTATTTACATATACTCTATACTTGTTTTCATCACAAGAAAATTCCCCTTATAAAATTCCCAAGCAATTGCACCATCCTCCCTAACAACATCCCGACAATTAGAGAAAAATGTCATCATCATTCCTTCTCATGGAACATTATCCCCATTTAGAAGCTTTCAAGCTAGGGGTACCTCTTCTCCAGAAAGGAAGAGAAAAAAACAAAAAAGGTATCGTGGGTGATTAGAACTGGATGGGATGACATGACCATTTGGGAACAATATTGAATGTCATCTATAGCAAAATCATTAAGAACGGTGGGATGAGAATTAAGGCATTCCAGAATAAGAGAAAGATCATAGAGAGAGTAATTCTGCTGATGGTGGTGATGATGATCTCATTGGGAAGGAGATAGGTATATATTTGTCAGGAGGAATCTCTTAAGGCATGGGTTAAGACATTGTATCTGCCTAACAGGGATTTAAGCCTATGTTGGCGTGGTCTTATTTAGTAAGGACACCTCTTGGTGATCTCTTTCTAAACCGATCGAGAGAGGCTTAATGAATCCCTTGATTCCAATCACGACCCCAACGATCCCACTAAACCATGAGGATTCCCCATTGAGAAAATCCCTAGACATTGCTCCAGGCCTAAGAAAGTCTTGTGGTCCCTAAATGATGGCTTAATATAGATAAACCCCCTAGTGGTGACACAGTATTAGAAGGGATACCACTTGATAGCTGGTCCTTCCCATGGTGACATCATGCAGTCCTCCTAATGCCTCCTCCTAGTGTTGAAGTGACCTGAATCTTGCTGACGTGGTCCAAGTACCCACAATTATTCCCCTTATGCATGTGCCTTTGATTAAGCTAACTGAAAGTTTACATACATCCCACTCACTTTGAAACGATTATGACTAGCATTAAATGCATCGTTGCGGGAGTGCGAAACGAGTATTCAGATCCTTGTGTTAGACAACCTTAGGATTTTCAGGGCATGCCCCTGAGTGTAAATAGGTTTGTTAGGATTTTCATGGGGTCATATTGATTTATTGGAGTTTAAGAGTGACCTCCTGAGTAACATTAAGTGACTTCGAAAATCTAATGAACTGTCACGGGATTCTTCAATCTAGTTCATCGTATTCATCATGCCTTGAAGAACATCTGCAAGATCTCATTCGAGAGTGAAAACTTTATACATTTCTTCATGGAGGACGTTCAACATCCATCCCCTTCTCCCTCCAAAAGTGAGAGTGCAAGTTTGGGTGCTACTGTGTCAAGTCATCTTTGATGCTAACGGGTCTCTTCTGTCTCTAATCATTGCCCTCGTGGCACTATCAGCGAGCCTGGCATATTAGGTTCCTTTATTATATTAGATTCCCAAAGGAGATCTCTCAAAAGTGAAATTAAAGTGCGGCACTGATAAGTTGATTCCCGTAGTTCCTAAAGAGTCCAAGTTGTTTCACACCTCCTTATTTATAGGGCAATATATGGTCCTAAAGAGTTCTTTTTGCCACTGATATTGGGAAGCATCTTCTAAATCATACCCTAAATTCTGAGCTTGAGGAAGAGAAGTTTATTCCTTTTTTTTTTGAAAAGATAAGTAAGATTTTATTACTGGCATCAAAAAGATGCCACGAACAAAACAAAATACATCGATTCCTTTCTTATTTTATACTTTCTATGAAAATCAGAAAACAACTAAGATCAATCTCTTTTCCTTCCTCCACCCAACTAAACAAACAAAAAAGAAATACACTTTTGGAATGCAAAATAGTCCTCTCTGAGTTTTCGAATATTCTCCTATTGCGTTCCTTCCAGATCAACCAAAAAAGGCAATACGAAATTAAGTTCCATATCTTCCTGTTTCTCCTACCCATAGGCTGTCCCCACCAAGCTAGAAAAAAACTTTTTAAGTCCATGGGAAATCACATTTGAACTCCAAAACAAGAAAGAATCATGCTCCAAATATCTGTTACCCAAACACATTGGATGAGTAAATGATCAATAGATTCCTCCTGTCTTAGACATAAAGGGGCACCTGTTAACTATAGCATAACCCCGTCGCTTAAGATTGTCAATTGTCAAAATCCTTCCCCTAACCGCACACCAGGTGAAAAAAATGACTCTTGTAGGTGCTGGAGCCTTCCATAATTTCATCCAAGGAAAGTTATCCTCCACTCCACTCTGCAAGAACATATAAAAGGAATTGACCGAGAACACTTTATTCACTGAATGCTGCCATCTCAGTGAATCAACCGAGGCTTCCATTGGGCAAGAATAAAGGATTTCCATCAAGGTCCTGAAGCTATCCACTTCCCAATCATTCAGATTCCTTCGCAATTGAACATTCCAACTTCTATTAGATCCTGTCCCCAATGAATAATCAGAAACCAAAGCATTCTTGTCCAAAGCAATGGCATAAATGTCAAGAAAAACATCGGAGAGGCTGCCTCCTATCAACTATTTATGTTTCCAAAACAAAATCCTATCTCCCCTTCCCACCTTCCAAGATAAACATCTCTCAAAACTCGGCCATATATTGCTTAAACTTCTCCATAAACTAACACCTAAAGATGGGGACCCAACATCAGATTTCCAACCACCTTTTACAACTCCATATTTGGTCTCAATCAAACGCCTCCAAAGACTAGTTTCTTCATGAGCAAATCTCCAAAGCCATTTACCCCTAAGGGCTTCATTGTGCAGCTTAAGCTGCCTGATGCCAGCTCCCCCCATATGAATGGACTTGCAAACAATTTTCCAATCTACTAAGTTGTGCTTGAACACTCCTTCACTTCTTCCCCAAAGGAAATTCCTTTGTAACCTCTCAATTTCCTTGAGAACACTAACAGGGGCAGGAAAAAGTGAAAAGAAATAGGTGGGAAGGCTGGATAAAACACTCTTAATCAAGGTGACTCTCGCTCCCGTGGATAAATAATTAGCTTTCCACCCTGCCAATCTATTTCTGCACCTTTCAATAACAGGTTCCCAAATTTCTTTAGACCTGAACTTTGCTCCAATCATCATCCCCAAGTAAACAGTTGGAAGGAACCCAATATTACATCCAAGAACAGCTACAAATTCCTCAATGCCTGTATTAAATCCCACGGGTAGTACCTCAGATTTACTAAGATTTATCTTGAGGTTTATTCCTTTATCATCTGTTCCTCACTTTGATGATCAATTTCCTCTCTCGTTTGCCACTTCCTAAATTATATTGCTCCTATTGAGTGATGAAACCTTGGATAGAGTGGGTCCTTTCCAAGTCAAGTGAATGCTAGGGTTTACGAAGTTGTTCGAAGTTCAAAGAAGTTCCGTGTTTCTTAGAATAATCTAGCTAGGGAGGTTATTCTTTCGCGGTGGAGCACATCCACCCACACCTTTGGTACTTGCGTATGACGAGATTGCCCTTACACTTAAGGATGTGGTGGCGATGATGGCTTCACTAGTTTGGGGAGATGAGGATGTTGTGCTGGCCGCAAACACCCCAAAGGATAGGGCTATCATAGATGCTCTTCTTGGAGCTCATTCATGTCAAAATAACACAAGCTCATTCTTTGAGAAGAATGGGAAACAGAGAGTTGAGTGCGAGGTTCTCACCCAGAGCACCTTCAAAGGATAAATGAGATCATCGTGAAAGGACTACGAAAATTCTAGAGAAGGGATGGGAATTGTGTAGGTGGCCCTATGCTAAATAACCCTCATCATATTGTCCGCATGGCTCTAGCGGCACTTTCTAGAGGACAATCTTGTGGATGGGATCATCCCTCTTGTTTTTTGAACTGTGGCCACACTAAACCAAGAAAAAACAATTGCCTTAGTGCCCCTATTTCTCGAGATTCTCTTCCACAAACTTGATCTCATCAAGGTACGTCTAGAGTGCTCTGTCAAAAGGTATGATACTCTATGATACTCTGTTGGGAACCAAATTTCAAAAAGAAAAGGAAACAGAAATTTGAGATAGAACAGGAAAGATGGATGTTATTGAATATAGCAATTCTTGCAAGAAGATTAGCCTCCTACAAGCCCTGGTGATTTAATGAGTCACCAGCTCTCCCATACAACAATTTCCCACAAACCCCCCCCCCAAAAGAGTTGCTCTCCTCCCCTATTTATAGGAAAACCCTTGCTCTTATAAGCTGGACAGTTATTACAACTAATACTAACTACCTGGGTAGTTATTACAACTAACTACTTATGAGCTGGTATAACTAATTTTCCCTCCTTATTCTCCTAGAGTACTGGTTAAGTATTGCTGGTCTAACATCACTCTCTCCCAGCACTTTCACCTTGTCCTCAAGGTGAAAAGATGGAAATTGCTGAAGAATTTGTTCCATTAGTTCCCAAGAGGCATCAATGGACGGCAACCCCTCCCAAGCAATGAGAACTTCCTTATGAGAGCCTAGTAAAAACTGATTCTCCCAAATAGTCAACACTTGTTGAGGTTGAACAACTAACTCAAGATCATCGGTCAAACCAGGAGGAAGAACTTGAGGGACTTCATGTTGACCCAAAACTCTTTTTAATTGAGAAACATGAAATACAGGATGAACTCTTGAATAATCCGGTAATTCAAGCCGATAAGCTACCTGTCCGATTTTGTCCAAGACTTTGAATGGACCATAGAACTTGGGAGACAGCTTTTCATTGAGTTTTTTGGCCAATGACTTGAATTTATGGGGCTGGATCCTCAAGAAAACTAGATCCCCAACCTAGAACTCCACCTCCCGACGTTTTTTATTCGCATACAACCTCATTCTTTCTTGAGCACGCCTTAAATGTTCTTGTAGCTCATCCAAAATAGCATTACGAGTTATTAACAAATCACGGACAACATCCACTTTGCCCACATCATCCATTAAACGCAACAAAAGAGGTGGGTCTCGGCCATATAAAGCCTTAAAGGGTGTCATACCTACAGCTGAGTGATATGTAGTGTTAAACCAATATTCTGCCCACGGAAAGAATTCGCTCCAAGACTTAGGGGAATAGCTGGAAAAACACCGGAGATAAGTCTCCAAACACCGATTAGTAACCTCGGTTTGTCCATCCGTTTGAGGATGATAGGCGGAACTATATTTAAGGAAAGTGCCTTGGAGTTTAAATAGCTCCAACCAAAACTTCCTACGAAATACCGGATCTCGATTTGAAACAATGGAGGAAGGTATCCCATGCAATCTAACCACCTCCTTAACAAACAATTTAGCAACATCAACCGCAGTATATGGATGAAATAATCCCCAAAAATGAATATACTTAGTCAAACGATCAACAATAACAAAGATAGTGTCAAAGCCTTTTGATTTAGGAAGGCCTACTATAAAATCCATAGATAACTCATCCCAAACCTTAGTAGGAATAAGCAATGGTTGCAATAATCCTGCTGGGGACAAAGCCTCATATTTATTTCTCTGGCAAACTTCACAAGCAGCAACAAAAGATTGGACATCCTTTTTCACACCTTCCCAAAACACATTTGCTACCAACCTTTTAAATGTACGAAAAATTCCAGAATGACCACCTGAAGGAGAACAATGGAATTCTCGAAGAAATAATTGTGGCCATTTGGAAACTTTAGACAAGACTAACCTCCCTCTATACAACAATCTACCATGCAACAAAGAATAGCCCGGATGAGAATCTGGATTGGCCAAAATATCAGAAATTATTCGCTGCAACTACACATCTTCAAAGACAAATTTTTCCAACTCATCTTCATGAACCATGAATGGGACCGTAAGTGCCTGAAGTTCCATAGATGTAATATGCCTAGATAATGCATCTGCCACCCGATTCTCGGGCCCTTGTTTAAATTGAATGTCAAAGTGGAAACCCACCAATTTGGACCACCATTTCTGCTGTTCCGGAGTAATCAAGCGCTGGTCTAACAGAAACTGGAGGTTTCGCTGATCTGTACACACCAAAAATTTTCTTCCAAGCAAGTAATGTCTCCATTTGAGAATTGTCAAGACGAGCCATCAATCCTCTCTCATAAATTGATTTAAGCCTCTCTTTTTGAGATAGAACCTGGCTAAAGAAAGCTATAGGGAGCTGTTCTTGCATTAATACAGCTCCTATACCAAAGCCTAATGCATCCGATTCCAGGACAAAAAGTTCAGAGAAATCTAGGGCTGACAACACCAGAATAGAAACCATTGTTTTTTTCCAAAAGCTCAAAGGCTTTTTGAGCTTCTAAGGACCAAACAAATGCATCTTTCTTCAATAACTTCGTCAAAGGTGCAACAGTACTTCCATAACCTTGCACAAAACAACGATAGTAGCCCGTTAACCCCAAAAAACCTCGTAATTCTTTAAGGTTCTTAGGAGTAGGCCATTCCACCATACAAGCGATTTTTGATTGCTCAGCTGAAACCCCCTTGTCAGATACCACATGCCCAAGGTACTCAACCTGGGTTTGACCAAAAACACACTTTTTCTTATTTGCATACAAGCAATGCTGCCGAAGTAAGCTCAACACCATTCTCAGATGTTGCAAATGAGATGTTAGACAAGTACTGTAGATCAATATATCATCAAAGAAGACAAGTACAAATTTTCCCAAATAAGGACAAAAAACCTCCTTCATCAAGGCTTGAAAAGTGGCTGGAGCATTTGTGAGGCCAAAGGGCATGACCAAAAATTCATAATGGCCATCATGCGTGCGAAATGCTGTCTTTTCCACATCCACGGCCTTTACTCTAATCTGGTGATACCCTGATTTCAAATCCAATTTCGAAAAAACAACTACTCCACCCAACTCATCAAGTAACTCCTCTATAACTGGAATAGAGTATTTATCCTGAATAGTCACCTTATTTAGAGCTCTGTAATCCACGCAAAAAGGCCAACTGCCATCCTTTTTAACCAATAGCACTGGACTAGCAAATGGACTTGAGCTCGACCGGATAATACCAGCTAATAGCATTTCTTTCACCAATTTCTCTATTTCATTCTTTTGGAAATAAGGATACCTGTAAGTGCAGATATTAGGGGGAGATGCTCCTGTTTTAAGAATGATCGCATGCTCCTCGTCTTGCTTAGGAGGAAAGTCGGAAGGCATATCCAATATATCTTCAAACTCGGCCAACAAATCACAAACAGCCACTGGAACTTCCACTGACTTTTCGGCCTGCATCAAGGATATGGAATTTAATTCCACAATCACCCCCTGGCTGTCATGTTGCAGCATTTTAAGCACAGTTTTCAAAGACACCAAGGTCTTACTCAAAGTTGGATCACCCTTCAACGTGTGTGTTACTCCATTCAATCGGAAAGTGAGGGATAAAGTCCCAATTTGCTTTAATGTCACCCAAAGACTGCAGCCAACAAACTCCAAGAACTAAATCTGCACTGCCTAGATCAAAGGGATAGCAATCAATTTTAAATTCCATATTTTGCATCAAAATATTCACTCCTCTACAAATCCCTTTTCCTCTCACCATCACCCCATCACCAACTTGTACCCCAAAACTAGTGTTGCCATCAATCTTAATTATGCGTAGCTCCACTGTCGATCAGCACCACAATCTCCCATTTCCCAACCAATCCCCTAATCTTCATAGTGTTATGTTGATCAGAAATTCCCACAATAGACTTCATGGACAATTCAAAAGTGCTTAAATTCTTCTGCGCAACTTGCTCCTTCTGCACCTTTCTACATACATCCTCCTCCTTCCTCAGAAACAATTAAGATGTGTAATTGCTTGTGCTTACAAACGTGAGTTGGAGAGTACCTTTCAAAACATTTGAAGCAAAGGCCTTGCTCTCTACACCTTCTATGCTCATCTTCAGAAATTCTTCTCACCATTCCACCTTTTGGTCCAGAACCTGTAGCTGGATTACGTTGGATGTTCGGCACAACGCTACCCTTTGTATTCCTAGCTTCCTGCCCATTTGCCTGAGAATTAATGGTGGACTTTTCTTAGCTTTGGCTACTATTCAGCCCCTCATATGCAGAAGAAACCCTTGGAAAACTGAATCGTGGGCTGCTGCCACCCCAACCCACACTTGATCCCCCTTTAGAATTATATACTACTCTTTTCAAGGCTTCGTTCCTTCTTTCAACAGACTGAGCCAAGGACATTATATTTCCCAATCCCTATGGTCTAAACATCCTTATCTCCACAGCAATCTCATCCTTCAATCCATTCATAAAGGCTCCAATCAACACCTCCTCACTTACTCCTCTGCACATACTAGCCATAGCCTCAAATTTCTCTCTGAATTCCTCTACTGTACCTTCCTGACGCAGCGCCAGCAACACCTCACATCCCAGGGAGTCTTGTTTGTCTTGAAACCTATCCAGAATTTCTTGCTTCAGTACCGGCCATGATCGGAAAGGCTTTCTAGCCTCAGCCCATGTGAACCATGACAGCGCCTTCCCATCTAAAGCCACTACAGCCGCCGACAACCACTCATCCTTCGGAAAACCCCCCCAAAACCAAGAACCTCTCAATCTTAATGATCCACCCAACGTGGTCTTGACCATCAAAGATCAGCAATTCAAGTTTCCTCAACCTGGAGTCTAATCGAGACTCCTCTATCATTCTAGCCAGTTCTTCAACCCTCTTCCCTCTCTTCTACCTCTGTCGACTATTCTCGTGATGCTTCACCATCAAGAACAGATTGGTGTCCTCTCCTATCTTGCTTCTCTGCCTGTGCCTCCATGAAAGACAGGATAGTCTTCATGTTCTGCTCCATGCTCTCCTTGAATGCGAAAAATTCCTCCTCAAGATTCTCTACTTTCTCCATTCTAGTAACAACCATTCCCTTCGCCAAGAACCTTGAGGCTCTGATACCAAACTTGTTGGGAACCAAATTTCAAAAAGAAAAGGAAACAGAAATTTGAGACAGAATAGGAAAAATGGATGTTATTGAATATAGCAATTCTTGCAAGAAGATTAGCCTCCTGCAAGCCTTGGTGATTTAATGAGTCAACAATTTCCCACAAACCCCCCCCCCAAAAAAAAGTTGCTCTCCTCCCCTATTTATAGGAAAACCCTTGCTCTTATAAGCTGGACAGTTATTACAACTAATACTAACTACCCGAGTAGTTATTACAACTAACTACTTATGAGCTGGTATAACTAATTTTTCCTCCTTATTCTCCTAGAGTATTGGTTAAGTATTGCTGGTTTAACATACTCCAACCTATGTCTCAACTTCCTTTTTGCAATGTGTTTGTATGAAAGGTTTTCCAAGCTTGGACCTAAACCAGCCCCCCGAACCACGATGGTGAAAGTGAAGGGTGTCGCCATTGCGAGAGCCGAGTTCGTCTCGTTGGACTAGGCATATGGAAGAGGTTGGCCATGGTTATTAACCCCAAAGAGGAGTATTTCTGGAGGCTACATGTGAAGCCCATCATGGAGGTGGTTCCAATGAACTGGGACTTTGAACAGGACACTCTAGTGGATACTTCCCACAAGGAAACTTGTATCCTTGAAGTCATCCTCTGGATGGCATGCTCTTACCACGAAAATTTGATGTTGTGGAAGAAAATTTCAAATCATCTAAAAGAGGCCTCCATTAGAAGGCGTCCAGCGGAGGCACCTGTTAGAAGGTATGAAAGTATGGAGATTGATAGGAGTAGGAGAGGTAGAGGAAAACCCAAGAGAAGTTGGAAAGAAACTATTAAACATGACCTGACCTACTTAGATCTATCGGAGGACATGGCCCTAAACAGATCTAATTGGCGTCGACAAATCCATATAGCCGACCTCACCTAGTGGGAAAAAGCTTGGTTTGGTTTGGTTTATCTAAAAGAGGCCTCCATTATTCCGGATAATAAATTGGAATAAAACTTCATAGTACATTCTCTCACATCCTCCTCTTGAGAAAGCAATTGCCTGCCAATACACAACTTAACAACCTGGTTGAACCACCAACGAGAGTTCGCCATCCTATGAAAAAACTTGGTATTTTTCATCACCATCTTTCAGCTAAAGAGCCCAAGATTTTTAGCGCTAGCAAATGTCCTCTATCTTAACTATGTAACTAAAATTTGATTTAAACCCCTAACACTCCTCATCTGCTGATAATATTCCCATTTCACCCTTTTGATTCATTTTACTTGTATCCTCCAATAATTTGAACTTCTTACCCTCTAGCCTTCCAAAATCCTCTGTTCCTTGTCGATAAATCATGTTTTAATCTTTTCAACTTACTTTGCAAACATAAATCTCGGACAACCCCTTTCCCGATATTGACAAAAATAGGAAAATGATAACCAGTATGGGGAAGCAAGGATTGCACCAACCCAGAAAACTACTCTTCTCAAATATTTGATACTAGGAATCAGTCAATTCATGATTTACTGTGCTTATTGCACCAGGAAAAATCTCCACCAGCCACTGGCAAATCCGCCAATCCCAAATTATCAATGAATTCAGAGGAAGTCTTTATGGATTTACAGATAGAACCATGGAAGCACAACCCACTCTTCCATTAATAAATCTGATTAAATTAAGATTTCTGAATCTTTCAAAAAGTTAAAAGTTGCAAGCAAATTCTCCCAATTCAAAAATGATGCACCACCATACAATTTAGGGGATAGAACCAAAGCTCGTTTCAATTATAGATACTGATAAGTGATAATTTTGCCCATTATAACAGTGAAAAGATAGACACTCAGAACCAAGTCACTGTAATTTCTTTGAAAAGCTTTTCATTCACCTGCATGAATTTCTTCTAAAGAGTGATCATGACACAAGAAATCACAAGCATACCTCAAGAAAGATGAACTCAATTCCTCCAATTAGATCAACCTGCTCAACCAGAAACTTTGGGGTACTTGACACAGTTGCATCAGAATTGTGATAAAACATGTTTGTTAGCATGCAAATAAGCTTGCTGCGAACAATGTCTGCCCAAGAATTTCTCCTGCTAATCTCTATAAGAACCTTAACCACCTTCAGGTAGAAGAAGAGAGAAAAATCAAACCCAAAACTCAATAGATATAGTAAAAAAATTTTTTTTTTTTTTTTTTTTTTTGAAAAAGTAGATATAGTAAAATAAAGCATGCTTAATAGAAGGCTAGACACAGAACTTTATTGACTAAGCAGAAACCATAGCATGACACAACAAGGTACACACCCAACAAATCTACACAATTATTTGATTGGAAATTGTTGTAGATTCTCATTATTGTCAATCAAGGAAGATCACCTGTGTCATTACAATGGTATAACTTTAAACTTGCTCTCATTACGTCACCTTTTTTAAGATTTCACTGACAATACACCATTACTATAACACAAATCAACTAAAGAACATAAGTTGACAGAATATGACTTGTTTCAGGTTCATTCTTACTAAAAGCATGACTTCAATGCAGACCCAATAACAAGCCCTTCCAGTGTCTCAAATTTGGCCAATAAAGATCCCCAACACCAACTAGGCAAAAATCAAGCAAGCCACTTCCTCTATGCAAGCACATGTAAAAAGTACAATAAACTACTTTACATAACCTTTTCTCCCAGTATTTATCTAAATTATTTTATGTATGATGCATGAACTTGCAACGCACATCATCAGCCAAAATAAATAAATAAATGAACAAAAAAATATTTATAATAATTGGCAAGCCAGAAAATCATCAAAATTAGCTACTCATCATTCTGAACCTCTGCAGGGTGAAGAAAGCAGAGAAAGCATATCAAGCAGGGAAGAAATGACTTACCCTTATGTCAAGACCTTTTAATTTGTTCCTCTTGATTTTGCCTCTATCACAGACAAAATAAAGTAAACAGCTTAGGGCAGATGCCCAGACAGATTCTTCCTTCTCTTGCATCTGTCACATAACAAAACAGTAAAGTAACACTTAACAATGGCATGAGGAATGGAAAAGACACTAACCAATGAATAAGAGCTATGAACAGCAAGGTGAACAATCAAAGTAAAACAATCTAGAGCAAAGTATTAGAGGTTGTCACCAAAATAACTTAAAAAAAAAAACAAAAACAAAAACAATAATAAAAACAAAAGCATTGATAGTGCCACTTCAACATCAATCAATAAGGCATTCTAGCTCCTGTCTTGAAATATATCCGGTAAAATAAAATTTGGATAAAGAACGGTAAATTCTCCCACCTTCTTCACTAATAAAAGAATTTCATGTCATAAAGAATGATGATTTCAAAGTAAATAAAAAACTTCTAACATCAATTCTTTTCAAAAGCCATAACAAGTTAATTTAATACAATTGACAAAGTGTTCCATCTTTGTGAAGCAAACAGATGAACTTTCAGATCCCACAGTTGACACGAAAACCATGAAAGCACCATGGTGTATTATTAATGTAGCATAGACATGAAGACAGGATACACAACACAGACACAATTAAGCTGACATGGAAAATCATGTAACACCACAAGGTAAAGGCAACGTGTTAACGTATTCATATAACCATCCCTATTCCATTACTACGCTTCTCATCACCACCCCACTGCAATTGATACTAGGTAACAGTTTAACAATTTACAACTAGTGTCTTCCGTTGTTTCTGGCGAGAAGTACATAACCACGCACAGGACAGTTCATTCAATTCTAGTTGTAACCAACCTCTAGCCAGTTTGAAGATATAAGTTTCCATACACTAACAGAAAGTAGAGTTTGTAAATGCACATTTCCAATTTAAGCCTAGCAACATATCCTATCAATTATAGCAAATCCTTATTTAAGTAGCACCAAGAAAAAGTTAAATCATAGAATGTAAATATTTATCTATGCCTATTTGGCTTGACCTTTCATAAGTGGAGACAAAATAACGCGTCTTGTTGGCTTTACCTCCTATTTCTTTTACAAAGAGAATAAATCTTTTTATCAAAGGATCAAGTACCAAATAGGTAATAGCAAATTTTGTTGAAAGAAATATGTCCGGAGCTGAAATTTCCAAAATGCAATAAACTCCTTTCATACCATCCTTATAGAATAAAATTCCTAGTTCTGAAGTTTATGTTCATATGATACACACAATAATTACTTCTAAGCATGTAACTGAAGCCATATTGGGCATGGAATATTATTTGTACAATTTAAAAAGAATTTCAGTGTTAGATAATAACAAAAAGATTGACAAGATGTACCTGAACAAGTTGAAGAAGAATCTCATATAGAATGCCTAAAATCCAATTCTCAAAATTATTGATAGCTGAAGAATTTTCCATCTTGTTGGAATAATCTGATTTTCTCTTCCCTAGAGTTGCAAATTGCACTTCACTGTCAAAGTATGATTCTTGAGAGTAATCTTCTTCAATTCTGGAAGTATCATCAAGTATCATTGGCTCCAATAGATGACCATGAACCCCCAGGTTTAAGATTAAATCAAAAGCACGAGACCTCGAAGCCAATCTAGGAGAACTAAGCATTTCCTGAGAGATGATTCCAAAAAAGAAAAAATAAAGAAATAAATAAATATATATATATATATATATATATATAAGTCTTTAAAACTGTCATCATCACTAAAAAATATGCAAAGATGCAGCACCTCAAGCATAGACAGAGTGAGGGGAGCGGCAGTTCTGGAATCCAATAAATACCTACAAAAGAAAATTTTGAAACAATCCTCCATAATCAATTTTATGAAACCATAGATTATAATTGAACACTTCACGCAGACTAAGATTTTTATAATTTTCATAATCCATGAAAAAGATTAACTCAATGAGTTCTAATTAACTCAATGAAAAAGATTTTCACATTGCAAGGGAGTGTCCTATAAGTGTTGATGACATGACAAGTGTACATCACCTTCATACTCCGTACTTTTTAGGCATCTAGACCCCCCTTGTTTGAGAGTTAGATCCCTTAAGATTTAATAGTTGAATCAATAACAAGAATATTCTACCTCGGATGCAATGCCTCATTGTAATTATGACATTAAAAATTATGACTTCACTTGTTTCAACATAAAAGTGTTCTTGTAAAATATCTTTCTTGTTTCTCATTTTCTTTTTTGATAACTCAGGGTATCCAAGCCAACTTTCACACTCCTTGACTAATTTATGGAGTCCTGAGGTTAACGATTGAGCAAGCTTCCAGTGGCCTCCAGGATAATCTTTATCATTTTTCGTTGTTTGGCTTGACAAAAAGCAAGTAAAATATTTTTATGAAGGTTATTTTCCATCAAAAGCCCAAAATTGACTTGCACTCAAAAAATTTGTAAGCCAATTTTACCACTCTAGCCCATTCAACCATCCAAAAATCACGTTGAGATGAAATTTCCAATAAGCCAGTGAATACGGTGTCATGCAGTTCATGCCCATGAGATACAGCTTTCACAAGTCACAACATTGAATAATGTGTACCACCATTATATTAGTTTGTTTCTTATGCTTTGATTGCACCAAAAATTGTTAATGAACAATTTTTAAAGGTCAAACAATATTAATTGAGAGAATTCCATAGACCTTGTTCCTTATCCGGGAAAGATAGGTTTTCCAAGGCAGATTCTTGCAGCAGGAATGGTGCCGCGCAGTTTCCTGCGGCCAATTAGGGGCATGTTACCGCGGGAGGATAGATGGAATGAGCCTGGGCCATGAAGCTGCGACCCAGGTACCTACAGTAATTATATATTTAATTGTTGTAAAAATATTACATATTTAATTTTCAAAGGCATAGATGACAATAAAGAGTTGTACATAAAGGTAGATTAGTCATTTCTTTGAGTCAGTTTAATGTATCCCAACAATGGAAGCTCGCCTATTTTTCAAACCAAGGGTTCTAGTTGCCATATTCTGAAACATCCAAAATGCAATTTACTTTTACTAAATATCAGGAAGCTCACAACAGAAGAAGCTTGCAAGTTGATTGATGAGAGTTTGAAACGCACTCACTGTGCATGAACAGTCATTACGAAATGCAATAATTATCATACGTATCAATATGGTTGGTTTTATGCTTTTTTTTTTTTTTTTTTTTGTGCTCTAATATTTTTTATGATAAGATGTGAAAATATATCAGAGTCGTCTAGAGGGCACCAACCATATATATGATATGACTATAATAGAGGAGGCCCAGGCACCAGTCCTAAGAAATGAACTATTCTCAAAATGTTTTCGAGGACATCATTACTTGAGAAGATCGATAGATTGATATACAAAACAAATGTTTTGTATGAGACATGGCAACACCGAGCAGCTAAAACCCAGTGATAATCATATACATGAATAGCTAAGGACAGAGAGATTGAAAGTATTTATTTAAATGATCATTAACATGCATACAAAAGCCATTCAGAATGGAATGAAATAATGCCGTCAATAAAATGCATCAGAACATACATGTCAATTACAAGTTTGATGAGAACGCTCACAGCCACATCCATTGATGGCTTTCCACTGTTGTTACTTAGTTTAGATGACACAGTCATAAGATTAGCATTTGGAGGTGTCTCTGAGCAAACTGCAGCAATGACCTCACACACCTCTACTGGATTCAATCGCAAAGGTTGTTGCTCACTGTCGCATAAATAATCATTCTATGAGATAAAAAAGGAGGGGGAGTAGAGGAGAGATCTGAACGATGACAACTAAAATTTTTGTTATATACATAAAAGCAAGCAAAATAAATTATGCTCATATGAATCACCCAATTGTAAAGTTGATTAAATAGAAATGCCTGACAGACTGACAGTGCAATTACAATGCCACAACCAGACACACATAAATTGACCACAGCCAAAGGCACAAAATGAATCTCAATTACTAAGGGCCCGTTTGGCAACATTTATGTTTTTTTGTTTATGTTAAGACGGTTTTTGTTCTATATTTTTTTTCTTTTCAGTTGTCATTTTTTTCTTAGAAATAAAATAAGAAACACGCTTGGAAATGCAAATTTGTTTACAGTAATTAACTTTATCTTAATAAAATATTTAATTTATTAAAATATATTTTTATAAAATTAGTTTAATTTAATCAAATATGTTTTATATTGTTTAATTAATTATTTTAATAAATTTAATTTAAATTTATAGTTTAATTATTTAATTTTATAAAATATTTATTTTTTATAATAATTGATTTTAATAAACTATATTAATAAAAACATAATTTAATAATATATTATTGTTTTATTTATTAAATTATACTTTTACATGTAATTGATTTCAATTTTTAATAAAATAAATTAATTATTATATATTTATTATATATTAAAAATAATTTTAATTTTAATCATAAATCATTATTTTTATTTTTATTTTAATAAAGTAAGTCATTATAATAATAAATTATTTTTATGAAAAAACTAATTTTATTTAAATAATTTAATAAAATCTGTTTGCTAACATTTATGGTTTTTTCGTTTATGTTAGACGGTTTTTGTTATATATTTTTTTCTTTTCAATTGTCATTTTTTTTCTCTGATATAATATAAGAAACACGCTTGGTAATGCAATTTTATTTACAGTAATTAACTTTATCTTAGTAAAATATTTAATTTATTAAAATATATTTTTATAAAATTAATTTAATTTAATAAAATATATTTTATGTTAATCTATTTATTTTGTTTAATTATTTATATTTATTAAAATAATTTAATTTCATAAAATATTTTAATAAACTACAATATGTTTTTAAATGTAATTAATTTCAATTTTAATAAAATAAATTAATTATATATTTATTATATATTAAAAATAATTTTAATTTTAATCATAAATTATTATTTTTATTTTAATAAAAGTAAGTTATTATAATAATAAATTATTTTTTATGAAAAAAACTAATTTTATTTAACTAATTTAATAAAATATTTGAATAAAATAAATTATTTTAATATGATGCAACAAAAATTGGTACAAGTGTTTAGGGCCTGAAATTGATTTTTCAAAGTGTTTATGTTGTTGGGGGGGGGGGGGCCAAAGTGAAGACATGATTTTTCTGTTTATGATTAGGGCCACATTTTCAAACAATTTTTCATTTTTTTTTGCATCAAAAAAAAAATCTGCCAAACACGTTTTTGTTGCCAATTTTCAAAACTTTATAAACATAAACCCAAAAAAAAAAAAAGAATACAATAAACAAAAAACGTTACCAAACAAAACCTAATTTGGTATGGATTTTTCTGCACTCAGTGCATAGAGGTTCAAAGCAATTTAATGTTGCAACAGAAAATTCTCAATATTACGAGTAGGAATATAGCTCTTCCTCCAAGAAAACTCAATATCTGGAAGAATAAACCAATATAATCTTGATAAAATTGACCATTACCACCAGATAGAACCATATGGTTCCGGAATTATAATGAGCTGGTTATTGATTCTCTAATAAACAAACACTTAAGAGATGTATATTTATTTAAATTAATAGAATATAAAAGATGGAATATCTTTCATTCTGGTTTACCTGTAGGGTCGATACTGGAAAAGTCGTCGAGCACGTGGACGAAATGTGCTAACCGGAGATTCTTCCCTGAAAGAACAGAGAGTAAAAAAAAAAAAATCATATTACCACAACATCAAATTAATTATACCAATTTAATGAATCACAAATTACTGCTTTGTATGTTGCCTAGTCTCTTTTAACTTATTTACCCATGCACAAGCATCCTGTGATACTTACTAAACAGGAATCAAAATTTTCATTATTGCCCAAATTTTCTTTGGCACAGGAAAAACATTGATCCTAAATTACATAGAGCACATTGTGAGTCCTCCATTTCTAAAAATCCAAACATTCTATACAATGATTCTCTTTCTTTTTGTAACATCTAATGCTATCTAGCAATTCACAAAAAGGATTCCCATCAGTGGAATCCAAACTCCTCTGGATTCGAAGGACACACATCTCAGAAGTAATTTAATTTTAAAGTTTATGGGCAAATGATAATTTTAAAATTTTGTTGTTAATAGTGTCTATTTTTTCATGAGGTTATAGCAGCTAACCTCATACCAGATACACCTCCAAATACAGAGATCATAATGCTCTCTCTCTCTCTCTCTCTCTCTCTATATATATATATGAAAGTAAGGTATTCTTTCCCTTCTTTTTCTCCTTGTAGTTATAACTCCTTTAACTTCTCTTTCTCCTTTTAAACTCTTTAACAACAACTCACCTTCAAAATCCTCTCTCCCATTTCTGGTTGTGTAATCAAAATTCCTCCTGTTCCAATCCACAATTAGCTTGAACCTTGACCGATTAACTCTAAGAACGTCCTTAAACCTTATGTTCATGTTTTGGTTTCTTAAAAATCAGGCATAATAACCCTCTGATGTAACTAGGAAACAGGATTTAGAAACGCTACAAAACCCAAAACCGGGAAAGAAATAGAAAATAAAAAAATAAAAAACCACCTCCATTCTGCTCTTCACCCTAAGCTGAATGGTGGAATTACAACTCTTGCACTCCCTTTCATTCTAGCTTTGGTTATGCTTAGGAGAAAGCAACCATCTCAAATAAATTTTTAACACCAAGGTTATACATGGGCTACATTTCTTTTTCAGTACAATGATCATTCATGTAATAAGTAAAAAAATAACAGCATAATAAAAAGAACATAGTGGCAATGATATAAAAAAATAACACAGTGATAGAGAAAAACATGCCATATTTGGTGAGGGCCTGGTTTAGTGCGTTTAGATGCTGTTATTGCTCTCAAGTGTGCATGAGCAGAAGCAGAACTGGTGACAGTAGTGAGCAATGAAGGCTGCAACAGTTGATCAAGGTAAGGCATATCAGCAGTCCCAAACCAAGGTTGGCCCTTTATTTTAGCTTCCATATCTCCCACAAGAAGAGCTGCTGCACCTACTTCAAGAAAATTATGTGTACTCTTGTCTTTCGGACTCAGAACATCATTGCTGCAAAGTTTAGTTTATTTAAGCAAAACAGGAAACCACAACAGTGTAAACAGCCAAATCAAGATCCTTTTTTGTATTTTCATTAATTTTTTGATAATAAAAATCACAATAAATTGTTGTATAGCAATAATCAACCAAGAACTAGGAAAGGTACAAGCGGAAATCAATTACCTTTCAGTTAAAAGCAACAATGATTGTTCATCCCTACACCAGCGCCATTTCAGAACATCAGGGACTATGAACTCAAGGTCATCAATTCCATCATCTTTTTCTGCAATCGGTGAGTTTGAAACAGACAAAGCCAATGCCTCTGTGTTCTCTGAAGATTCTTTATTATTTGCCGGGCTTAGGTGGGAATTGAAGGATTTGCTCAACAAAGATGACAATGTTGGAAGTGACTGCCTAGATGCAGAGGGAGCCCCAGCAAATGCAGCAGGTTGGAAAGACCGTTTTGGCATATGTTGAGCCACTAGAGAACGAACATAATTTAATGACTTCTCAAGTGCCGGCGATGCAAAACTTGATACAGGCAAAGAAGATATATTGGTCGGTGTTGTTGATGCTCCAGTTTGCTGACTTGAAGGTTGTAACCATGATGACGATCTTCGACTTGGGCTAAGATCACATTCAGCAATTATGTTCACACAAAACCGATCAATCTGTTGCAATGTCTCCTCACTGGGTTTATATCTGCAACAAGTGAAAAACAAGCGTACACATTAAAACGAAAGAACAGTTCAAAATTCCAAGTGGCCCCTCAGATGTGACCCATTTAAGTTGGCTCAACAAAATAATGATTAAGCAATTAAAATTGGGAATCATAACTATTTCATTTATCCAGCATATTAAAAATGTTCTAGAAGCATAAGGTTGACACAGTAGCCCACGATGGGTTCTTGAGATACATAATTTTTTTATTAAATAAATAAAATTTAATTTAAAGCAAAGGCACTAAGGAAATACCAACCATTTACAAAAGCCCCTAACAAAACTAAATAGAAACAGTCTCAACAAAGCTCAACAAGTTCATCAGGACCGGATCATGCAAATGCATTGCATTCAAGTAATGAAGGATGTAAACTTTACATTCAAATAAAGAAAGTCATGCAATTAGAATTCAACCTCTCTCTGACTCAAAGAGAAAGAACACAAAAAAAAAAAAAAAAAACGTAAACACATTGACGAAGTGGATAGAGATGTGACAAGTTAAGCATCAAAAGTGTTTCTCCCATTAATTTAACCATTAAGAATAGTGAAGATTTACATAGACCACTGTAGATGGATGTTGCACAACATAAGGGGTGATCACATATGCACAGAAAAAAGCTGAGAGCATTCCTAGAGCTTTTTAGATGAGACACGCGCGCGCGCAAGCAAGCTCACAGTAAAAAAGAGTAAAGTGAAGAGGACATAGTAATGGGGCTATATCTTTCCAGCTAAAGTACTCTGATAGGCCTGGCCCCACTATGCTTAACAGGCTCACACCCCAAATTAACTAATCTTTGTGACCAGAGAATCCTCAATTTCTGTAACAGATCTTGGAGGCTCAATAATCCACAATTCTGCATCCAATACAAAAATGAAATAATAATAATAATAATAATAATAATAATAACAAAAATGACAACCTCAAGTACCACCTATGTCCGATTGGTCTGGAGAAAACGACCCTAATATAAAACTATATAGTTTCTAAACTGGTCACCAGTATAGATAAAAAGTAACCATCCATCATACGTCCACACTTACACAAGGGCAGTTTATTGCAAGTTATTTTTCCCCTTCTGACAAAGAAATTGATACCCCCAAGAACTTGCCACAGTGGGATTAAAGAGGCAAGACGTATCTCTTAAAGCTCCAAAGTATGTACTATTCAAGTGGTGGCACCAAACCCAGGCATACCTAAAGAAAGACTAGGGGTATCTCCCTCACTTTTTTTTTTTTTTTTTTTTTACTTCCAAGATCCTCTTCTTCTAAGTAAGGCCACATTGGAGACACCCACTGGATTAAAATCTGGATAACTGCAACCGCCCTCAATCATGCTCTTCGCAACTTCTATTCTTCTATGAAGGATGCATAACTATAACTTTATTTGTTTTAATAAAAAAAAATTAAAGTATAAAGAAAAGCAAAGCATCAAGAAGATGCCAATACTAAGCAACAGAGAGTATATTCTGCACCGCCTCACCAACGCGGACATGCTTTCAAGTTTCAACCAAACCAAATCAAACCAAGCCTTTTCCCACTAGGTAGGGTCGGCTATATAGATTTGTCGACGCCAATTAGATCTATTTAGGGGCATGTCCTCCGATAAATCTAGGTAAGTTAGGTCATGTTTGATGGTTTCTTTCCAGCTTCTCTTGAGTCTTCCTCTACCTCTCCTACTCCTGACAATCTTCATACTTTCACACCTTTTTAACAGGTGCCTCTACTGGACGCGTGAGTTGGGATTACACATGAAAAGGAGTGTTGAAAATAGCTCAATATACACTGCTGGGTTCAGCATTTCCTAACAGCTTAAGCTTTTGGGATAATTGATGACTTAACAATCAATATAATGTAACTGAATTCCTTTTCATGTTGGAGTGGTTTACCTACCTATTATTTATCTCTCAAGCATACAAAGTTCCAACGTAAAACCAATATGATTGTTTAAATGTTGTTACCGACCTAGTCTCCTTATTGCACAAAAGGAATGACCAAATGAAACCCAATGGTTATTGAATTACTGCTTAAATCATAAAAGTAGACCATTGCATAGGGGAAAATGGTAGTTTTATAAGCATAGGACATCCAAAATGACAACTAGCAAGAGGGGGGGGGAAGGGGTTTGTAGAATACTTCACAAGTTGTCAGGCAAGCAATGAAAAGGGCAAAACTAATAAAACGAGGAATGGTATAGCATGATTGATGTCTTATTCATTCAATTGCAGGCATAACCTAAAGTCAGGCCCTTCCCAACTTTGAACATAGAAAAATAAAAGTGAAAGGAAATCTGTTCCCCGGAAAAACCTACCTTAGAAGGTGTCGTTTCAAAAGTGCCACACACCTTGCTACTACAGCTGGGCTGTTGCAAATAAATGTTTGAGTCAGCAGCCAAAATAAATATGTATCACCAGGAAAATGATAATTTGCACAAACAAAAAGAATTACGTGTAATTACATTTATCATCCTACTAAAAATGGAACAGCATTAATTAAAAGTAATTTGTATTCTTAAGGGTGACACACAAAATTCTCTTTTCACTATTTCAGGCTTAACCAACAATGGAATAATCTTCAGCACAAAGCATCAAATAATCCACAAATAACAATGAGGGCTCCATGTCGTTTAGCATAAAACGCTTTACTTTGAAAAAATATTTTCATGACAAAAAAATTTTAAAGAACAAATTTATTTTCTTGCAATTTTTCCGGTGTTGGATGAAATATTGAAAATTATTGAAAGTTGTTCTCAAAAAAAATTCTCAGATTTTAACTAAATTAGCTATCGTTTGTAAAACCCAAACAACCAAAAAGCTTTCCTCTAAAGCTTTTAATTTGTATATGTAATGCTTGTTATGAACAGCGTTATATCGTTGCAAGGGCCAAAGGTCATTACGGTTAACGGAAATGTTTTATAAGACAACGATTAGACCTACTAAGTTATATTGTTCAAAGTGTTGGGCAATAAAAAACCATGTTAATGAAATGGATATAGCCAAGATGAGAATGCTAAAACTGATGTTTGGTAAAACGAGAAAAGATATGATTAAATGATAATTGGATTTGTGAAATGGTAGGGGTAGCACAATTGAAGATAAATTCAGGAAAAATCAATTGAAGTAATTTAGCCATATACAATGAATACCAAAAAATGAACCAATTGGGAGTGTTAGCATCCAAACATGGATAATATAAGGGGGCAGGATAGACCAAAACTAACATTGGTAGAAATTCTAAAGAAAGACACGACTCAGCATGGTTAATTAGAGAAAATGACCCCTAGCTGAGCTTAATGTAGCCAATCCCATTTAGTTAGTGAAAGACTAAGTTGACTTGAGTTGTGTTTACAAAAAATGATTAATAGACTATTTTTCATGCATACATACATACACTCTGTATATTTGATAATATGCCCCCATCATGTCATGATTCATGCCCTAATATTTTTAAAATTTCCGTGTCGACGTGTCTGAGTTGTATCATATCCATGTCCTGTGTGCATATCTATGCTTCTTAGGGATCAACTTTTACAATTTAGAGGGGCTAAACTCTATTTACTCATCTAACTAATTGAAGGGTGTGCATCCGATGCACTATGGGAACCCACTCTTGCTAGTTGCATCTAGAACTTATCAGTGATTCTCTAAAGATGGTCTTACAAAGATGCATTTATCATGAAGCCTCTTAAGAGACTGATAGTCCTGTTCTCAAAAAGTTGCACTTCATGTGCGTTTAGATCCGACAAAAATCATTTGCAATTTGCAAAAATAACAGAACTGTGCGAGATACTGTGCAAGATAAATCTAGTAACTCATAATGAAAGATCTCAGTTTGAAAAGGAAGTACTTATACTAAATATACTATTAAATGAAACACGGCAATATCACTTTATCCAGTAATATAATGCGTCAAAAAGGAAAAGATCAAGTAACATACTATTAACAAACACATGGTACAAACCTGCGCTCCTTCTCTGCAAGAGTATGTTCTAAGATTACACCGTAAGCCAGGTCAGTTGTCGCACGTGCTGCAAGATAGTCCTACCATTGAGAAAGGAAAATCATAAATTCTATATTTTGAACATCTAGATAATCTTTAGGAGCATGGAATTATTTCCGAGAAGCCATCCCAACAGAGCAATGCCACTGATCTTATTAGTGGCACAAGGAATGTGAGTTTCAAAGAAACTTTTTTCCTCCCACCTAATGAACTTTTACGAGCTTGAAAGGTAATTTAAAATTTCAATCTTGACAGAGTTTGCCTTCATTTTTAGCTTCAAAAATTCAGTGGTTATATCTTCCAGCACTACTAATTTGGTATTTTAACTTTAAATATTTTCAATTTATCAAACAACCAACTTGCAAAATCAAGTCTAAATGCTTGTCACTTGCTAAAATAGCAACAGTTTTATTGCACAACCAAAAATACACAATTCTTTTTGCTTTTCTACGAAATTCCTATTTATGAGAAAGAAATAATAATTCATACAGAAGAGACTGACTAACCCATCTAACCCGTGACTGGCTCGTGAACTACACCAACCCAAATACCCATTTAACGGAAAATCCCAAGTGAATTAAACTCTGCCCACAGAAAGGCTCTAAATTATAAGAAACCAGAGAAGCCCACCAATTAGACTGATAATGCAAAGTAGCAAACATCAATTCCGGAATGGATCTCATACTCAGCAGTCGGCGCTATATCCTCTACTCGGCCCGCTACGCGCACTCCCAATTGTCACAATATACATACGGTGAACCCTAGTTTTCAAAATAAGAACTAGCGAAACAGAGGATAGCACAAGATCAGGATCTAAATTGAGAAACAAGAATGAAGAGATTGCCAACCCGAAGAGTTCTCGAAGCTTCGGAGACAGAGGCCGAGGGGTTTCCATGGTGAAAGGGCGCAGAGGACGAGAGACAGTCGGCGACGGCGCGGCGGAGAGGCTCCGGTGGCTTCTTCAAGGAGGAAGATCTCAGCCGCGAGGCGCTACCCAACGGTAACCTCGAACCCACAGGGCTTCGCACAGGACTATAGGTGGTCGACATCGATGGAGTGCGGTCACTCTGTATCTACGAAAACATACACATGACCTAGATTCTGAGAATTCACACTACATTTGAACTGTTCGTTCTTGTCTGAGTGAATTGAAATACAGAGAAAACATTATATATATTCTGTTCGTATAGGCGTAGTCTTACGAGACATATAGCTGGCAGACCCTGCGAAATAATAGCTTTAAAAATTGGATAAATTATACATAGTTCCCCTAAATGTTTAAGTAATTATATATATACCTCTTTAATATTTAAAATTTACAAATACCTCTTGTTTTAAAAAGTTACTAACCTTTGAATCCCTCTGTTAATTTGAATACTAACTCCGTTAAAATTTTATTGTAAAGACAAATTTATCCCCAATTTAATTAATTAATTACAAAAAAATATTTTCCTTCCTCCTATCTCTTTCTACTGTAAAATATATATACAGAATGTATACATGCCACCGCCAATCATAACATTGTCCTTCCCTTTCGGCACTATCCAAGCTGAGCTTATTCGGAAAAATCAGGTATGTCGACTCTCTCTTCGACTAATCGAAAGTTTTACTTCGTAAATTTGTTCATTGTTCAATCATCATGGGACATGCAAACCAATGTTAAAAATAAAAGTTGCCCCTTTTCTCCCCCCTTAAGATAACGATTAGATTGCAAACGCAAGCTTTGTTTTTCAATTCATCCATTGTCGTCATCCTTTCGACACTAACTAGATTCTTAACACAATATTGTTAGCTTACTCCTCATTTGACTCAAAAAACACCGGAAACGTTATGCCCAAATGCAGCTGCTTGTAGCAAAGTTTCTGCAAAAGATCCTCAAATGAATAAGTCAATTTTATTGGTTCTTTGATTCTCATCTATATATTAGTTCAAAGAGATCAAAAACCTGTTTCTTATTGGATGAAAATGTGATAACTCGTTTCTTTTGTTTTATGATCTCTTTGATTATTTTAATTCGAAATATGATTTACTTTGGAGGTTTTGAGTTGATTTTTTTTTTTTTTTGGGCATTTGTTTGTTGAGTATTTGGGATTTATTAAATTTTATTCGAGATTTAGTTGATAGGGTTATGGCTGTCGAGTTGTGGAGAGAGAGTTTGCACTTAGGTCCTTAAGTAGCTTAGAGGATTCAGACTAGGCAATCTCCTCTTCTCAGTCTTGAGTTGGGTCAGTAGAGAAAGATCTAGAGGAAAAGAAAAAAGAGAAAGAATAGATAATGGGGAAACAGTGGAGCAGCGGTTGTGATTGACAATAAAAAGAGAAAGGGGGATTTAAGGAAATGAGATTGTATTAACAATCGGAGGAGAAAAAGGACTCGCTGAGACATTAATGGCATTCTCCGCATTTTGACAGTTTTATGGCCGTTTTAAAGGAGCGAAATGGTAAGGGAAAAAATAGAATTTATTTATTTTTTCTAATTTTTTAAGGAAAATAAAAAGAAAATGATAAATTACACCTAGACTCCTTAAATATTCAAGTAATTAGGGGGTGTTTGGAGGCCCAAAAAAACTCAAAGGTTGAGGTTGATGTGATGTAAAAATGATCGGTAGCAAAATTTGATTGAAGGGATTTGAAAACTTTTGAAGTTTTTCGAGTTTTTTTGAGATGCCAAATGCACTCTTACACATAGCCCCTTAACATTTAAAATTTACAGATACCTCCCTTATTTTGAAACGTTACTAACTCCCGACCCTCTTTTGTTAGTTTAACACTAACTCCATTAAATATTTGTTGTAGAGACAAATCTACCTTTAATTTAATTAACTAATCACATATAAAAGAAATACAAATTTATATATATGTATTCCAATATATATATGAGCAATGATACCCAGTAGCAAACACCGACGGCATGTACAAGAACAGCAATGGGCAGACATCGGGGGCAGCGGCCCTCTCTCTCCTACAAGTTCTTTCAATCCAACACCTCATCTATCTCTATATCTATTTCTTTCTCTCTCTCATTTTCTCTTCCCACATGAGTCTCGACCTAACCCATTTGTGCATATATATATATGTATTGAGGTCAGTGAATGTTTGTATATGAGTTTGCAGTGAGAAAGGAAAAAAAGATGAGGTGGGGTAGTTTATGGACTTTGAACCCAATTTCATAAGAGAAAGAGAAGGGTACCTCAAGAAGCCAATTTCACTTTGGGTGCAATTTTTCGAAACCTTCATCAACAATTTGACCATGTTGAGAATAGTGCTAGGGCAATCCAATTGTTCAAGGTTTTATGTTCAAAGTTTTTTCTAAGCTTTGGAATAAGGAGAAATTAATATTTAATTTTTAATTGCATTCGCTTCAGTCAAACCCTCATTCAACATGTCTACCATCAATGACACCATCGCAGGTTGCATCAAATTCGTTTTTAATTCTGAATTGAGGTCCAACATCACAAGAATCCCAATTCCTTCCAACCCAACTGCGTGCGTATTGAAACGACCCAATAACGAAGAAATAAGGGAAATACCTCCATTGTTCGTCACTATTTTCTTTACTGAATCGTGGGCAGCGACGACCTGTCTGAGCTCCCTAAGGGATTGAACTCTGGCTTGACCCTTAACATTTTTCAGCATCGTCGCAGCCGCCCAGCTAGCCACTGCCTAGTCTATTGGCTTATTTTTGTGAATATATATATATGTGTGTGTGTGTGTGTGTGTGTATGTTTTAGTGTATATAAGTAATGGTTTTATTCTCTGCTTCCAAAACTAAACATCATCTGTTGGTTTTAGATACATAGCAACCTTCATTGACCTATATATATATATATATATAGGTTAGGTCGAGACTCAATAATGACTTTCCTCCTAATACACTTGCCAGATCTGTGATGTTCTCTTTTATTTTTGTGGATAATTGTTCAACTCTCAGAAGAAAAAGAAAAGCAAGCAAATGTGATGGTAAGGCAAAGAGGGATTTAATGTGTTTGAATGGTTAGAGGTTTAACTGAAAGGTATTTCAATCATTTTGTATATGATAAAAAGGGTGGAAAAAGGTAAAAAATTCATTCTGATCAAATTATATGGCCGACATCATCGTTTTTGGGTAAAACCCTAACGGCAGGCAGACGGAAAGAGGTTTGGGATACAAACATTTCAAAATAAAGGAGGCGTCTACAAATTTGAAATGTCGAGGGGGTTCATGTGTAATTATGTAAATGTTTAGGGGGTCTAAGTATAATTTATCCAAAAGAAAAATATAAAAACCAAAATATATGAGGTAAGGTTATTTTAGTTCAATCACATATGCTAGAGGGTAAATCTTGTATATTGAAAAAATTTTTTAGTTGAAAAAATTTTTTAGCTAACGTCATCGTTTTAACTGAAATCCTAACAGAATATTAACGAAAGGGGTGTTGAGGTTAGCAACATTTCAAAATAAGGGATATTTGTAAATTTCATGTGTTTAGGGGGTTTATATATAATTATCCAAATGTTTAAGGGGTCTATATGTAATTTACCCTAAAGATTTGCTAGTTTAGTGTGTGAAAATGTGTGTTTAGGGCTAAAAACATAAAAATAAAAATAAAAAACAATAATTTATGTAATGTTAAAAATGATAAAAAGTGTAAAAATTACAAAAAAGTGTTAAAATTTTGTGGAGTTTTATGATTTTTTTTTTTTTTTTGAGCTTCGAACACACAAATAATGATATCTTTTAATTAATTATACCGTCACTTCGAATTATACACTCTTACCTTTGAATTATAAAATGCCTATCCCTAATTAGATAGGTATACATATCTATTATTAAATTTTTAATATTAATATTAATAAAATAACATTTTACCATTCTAGACAAAATTTAAATGTATAATTTTTTCTCTGTTAAATGATCAAATCTAGTTATACTCATTAATAACTTTAAAATATGAGTAGCAATAAAGTTGGAGCAAATATTTTTAAAGTCATATTATATTTTGTAATAGCCTGAGTTTCGTCATATATCATTAAATTTCAAATTTCATGCGGTTGTGAATTAATAAGTATCTTTATATGGTTGAAATGATGTACTAGTAACTTGGTTGCTCAATTCGATGTTAAACTAAAATACTTTGATCAATACTAACAGATTTTTGGAAGAAAATGAGACCTTGAGAGCACAAAGGAGGACCCTGGGCACATACCCTCTATGCTCGAGTGCCCAGATGATGATGTTAACTCCTAAAATTATTAAAAGACGTTCTGATTTTCGCCGTACTAGTTTTATGCCAATTTCAGTGCCTACACCCATGAGGCTAGCCCTAGGCTTGCTGCCCACCTATCAACGCTCTGCTTTCTTTGTTTTCCTTCATTCCGAAGGATCACTAGTATATATATGTTTATGTACATATAATATATGTTTGGTTGGGAAGCGACGAACCGAGAGTGAAACCAAACTTCAGTAAGTCTTTTAACCCTCAACTAAAATCAAATTAACCCTATAGTTCTTCAATTAGATTGATATTAAACAAGTTGTTATGATTATTTTAGTGTTAAATGTTGTAGATTGATCATACAGAGTTTCTGGCTTTTCTAAAGTTTCTAGCCTCCATTATTTTTCGTTTCTCTTTTCTTTTAATTAACCAAGGTAAGGATTTAATGCATTCTATTCACATATATGATATATTAAAGATGCCACGAAGTTAGCCATGTGTTTATTTTGAATTTTGGAAGTGTATAACATGATTTGATACAACATGTATATTTGTATGCATGTATTTATGAGGGAGATGATGAATAGTGACTCTTAATTTTGTTCCATGATTATTAAAATTACAAATTCATTATTTTATTTAGTTCGTATTTGCTTCATAATGTTAATTGAACAAAGAGATTGCTAAAAATTGTTTAAAATTGTGATTTTAAAAATTTAAATTTTAAAGACCAACATTCATAAACAGAGCAATTTCAGCCATATCCACTGGACAAAACTCAGGGGCACAGACCCCATGTTCGATCGCACAGGTGTGGGACCCTAGGCACCCAACCTCTCATACTTTCTGTTCCTGAGTTCATTTTCAAACATTATTTTAAAATAAAACCTTTTTCTAAATTGTGATATTTAGATTTACAAAGACACTAAACTTCAAAGAGGATAATGGTTTATAAAAATGATAACCAATATGCTATGTTAAGATTCATTATTTGAGATGTGATGCAACATGAGAAATAGTGATGTGATTAAGAGTGAATAAAATAATGGAATGATATTATGGTAGTGTTGGTTGTGATAAAAGAATGATATTGGTAATGATAATGGAAAATAGATAATAAAATACAATTGATGATTGTGATTTCACAGTTAACGAATACTAAAAAAATGAGGGTACATGAATACCTTTAGGTTAAGAGTCCCTAAATCTAGTCAAGGTTTGATTATCGTGCCAGTAAGTTAATAGTTTATAATACAATGCTAATATTGGTGTATCGTGACCATCAATAATGACGATAAGTTAGCGTATCGTGGCCCTTGAGCCTAGGCTTATAAACAACGACAACTTGATTCATCGTTTTTGTCGAGTGCTAACCCATAAAAAACGACGTTAGTCTGTGCTTACTAATCACAGATCAGTCTTGCTGAGTGTCCAGCTCATGTGTTATGTGATGATGAGAACTGGTAAAAGGATAATAAAAAGATAATAAAAAAATTGATCTATGATATTGAGATTGATATAAGATGATATGTGGTTATTCAGATGTTGACGATATGATATAAGATTGTTATAATATTTATATGTTGCTATTATTATTATTGCATGATAGTACATTGCTAGGACATGTATTACATATTATATTTATTTATATTTATACATCGTGGGGTATAAGTGAATTAATGCTTACGTCCCTACAGACTGTGTTGCAAATGTAGCGTATAAGACTTAGGTGGGCTCCGTTATGTTTTGATTCGTTTCAGTTTATTATTATCCTTCTATACCTCCGAGGAAATGGAGTTGATTAGATTATTTATTTTCCTCGAGAGATGTATTAATTTGTACTCGCTAGTTATTTTAATAGTTGGACATGGTTGTAAAGGCCTGCGTGCCTGGATATTATATTGGTTAATATGTTGGAGTTCTATTGCTCGGTTATAGCCAGGATTTTATTATTATTATTTTTATTATTTATTATTGGATGTCTACCCCAAGATAATTGTTTGGCTCTGATTAGAGCTTTGATTAAATTATGTATGATTGCATATGATTCATTTAGTTCATCCTTCGAGTTACAAAATTTAGGCTGTGACATATTTAATATATATATTTTTTATATTAACAACTTACCTTTATTAAATTAGTGAAAAGTCAAAATTTATATTCATTGTTTGTTGAGTTTTAAATGCTTTTCTTTATTAACTTTTAAGTTAATATTTAATTTTTCCCTTACTTATTTTTTTTTTTTTTACATAACAAGATTTTACCTTTTCAGTTTGACTTTTTTATTTTTCCTTCAAATAATAATTTCAACTTCAATTATTGTACTTGGTTTGAATTAATTATAGTCTTAATTTTAATTGTTTCCATTTTCTTATAATTTTATTTATAGAAGTATAAATAATATACAACTGATGTTTAAGGCATGGTACATTTAATACACTCATTTTATGTTGATAATTTAATCCTTATTAAGTAAACAAGAAAGTTTAAAGCTACGTGTTAGTCATAAAAATTGATTTAATAATAAATTTTTCTAATTGATTTACCTATGAATAGTTTGGATGATTGGTTTAAAAATTATATTACTCTTTTAGTCATTAGAATTGATTTGATAGTAATTTTTTTAAATTTGAATTTTATATATCTATAGTTTAGTCATGAAAAATGATTTAATTAAAAATTTTACTAATTGTTTACTACTTAATGAAAGCATGAATAATTTGTAAAATTAGTTTAAAATTTTCAATTTTATATATTTATCTTTTAGTCATTAAAATTAGTTTAATAAAAATTTTACTGATTAATTTAGTAATGAATAAAAAAATGACTAATTTGAATAATTAGTTTTAAAATTTGAATTTTGATATATTTATCTTTTAGTTGTGAAAATAATTTGATAATAAATTTTACTGATTAATCAAAATATGAGTAGCTTGGGTAATTAGCTCAAAATTTGAATTTTGTATACATTTTCTCGACTTAAGAAAATCGATTAACTAACTAATTTCATTAATTAATTTAATGCTTATCAAAAAAATATATACTTGATATTGTTAGTATTTTTTAACTCAAAGAAAATATAAGTTCAATATCATTTATAATTTGCATAGAAATTTAAAGTTCTTGTCATCTTTCTTTAAATTCACCATTTATTAAATTCTTTTTGAAAATTTTCAATTCCATTTACCAAGTTATCATGTACAATTTCAAATAATCAATAAACCTCAACACATAAACAAAATAAAATACTAATAATAATAATAATAAATAAATAAATAAATATTCACAGAAATTACAATAATTTATCATGCAACAAAACAAAAAGACACCCACACCCACACAAGGTACACCTATTAATTATTCATCAAGTTTCACTTCAAATCTACATTAAATAAAATTTTTCTTTCGTTACGAATTTTCATATAAAATTATAAATTTATACCATTATTTCAACTACCATATAATTTAAATAATTAAAAAAATATAAACTTTACTTTTATTTTTTTTAATTCATTTCATAAACACCAATATTCCCATTACCTAATCAATCACTAATAATATACTTTAATATGTGTATATAAATACTTATATGCACTTTTGAAGCAAACGATGAAAGGCGATTCTTCTTTCTTTTACTTTTAATTAAATTTAAATCCTTGAACCCATTCTTTCAGTTTGCCAAATATATTTAATAAACAGATCTTATCATTTGCATAAATATCATATATGATTAAGCCTTTTGGTTGCATTGATACTGTGACTCTACGAAGTAAACTCGATCGGATATATAAAAGAATTTATATATACATATATATAACATCGATGTACTAGATCAAATCCTTTTTCATTATTGGAACAAAATCGCTTCACTTCACAAAGCTAGGGATTTCATGGAGAGCTAGCAGAGTGGGGGGTTGACAGAGGATGTGCTCATATGGTTCATAGAAGGATATGATCAACTCGTTGATTGTTGGAAACTTTCACTCATCTATATTCAAAATATACCTTGCTTGGAGCATTACAATCTGCAGTTCAAATGGTCCTTTGTGAAGTCTCTATTGGTATTTTTCTTATTGTGCATCTTATGAGTGCGTTTGGATTCGCGAAGACAATTGCTCAAATGTTCCCCTAACCCAAGCCGGCAATGGACCAGAGGGAACCACAGTTTGGGGAATGTTTGCATCTCATCGCAAGGCTCATTTTTTGTTATGGGTCATAGGGTGGGCAGCTTTATCTGATAAAAGGTTAGGGCAGGAAGGTCATGGTACTATCTAAGTGTGAAGAACCACGGAGGTGACTGCATTGAGCAAAAATCTTACTCCCTGGCCTAAACGACAAGCAAATACTCAAAAGTGAGAGCAAAGGACCACCCAACGAATGGATGAGCTCCAAGGAGGGAGGAGGGGGGCAAGAACCATGCTTTTAGAGAAGTGGCGGTCCGAATCTTATCTAAATTGCGAGAATAACTGATTAAGCCGTGCCATAAATCTCCAAACGGGATGAGGCCAAGCCTTTAGGTTGTTTAAGTAGGATGGGTGACAGATTGGCTATAGGAGTGCTACAGGATATAAACCAGGGCAATGAATGTTGAGCTTACGACGATGCTACCTAGTGATAGGGTGATATGGGTTGTGCGATGCACATATTTTCATATTATATGATTAAGTTGGGTGTAATATTATATGCAAAAATAGTTAAATTGTAGAAATACATTTGAAAACAAAATACATTGTTGTTTATGCAAATTCAACCTAACATATATGTCAATTAATATGGAGAATTTTCAGGTACGTACCAACTAAGTCACAGAAATTTGGAAGAAAAAATTGCTAGCAAATCACAGAGAATTTAAAAAGAATATTGTTATAATAAAAGGTCCTAATGAAATTTGAAAGATGAGAAAAATTGAGATCTATTTATAAATTTTGGACACCGAAAAAGTCCTATCCCTCATAGAGTAGAACACCGTAAATTATTTACAAATATTAATAGAAATTTGATCAAATTCAAGTTTCAAATCCTATTACTAAACGGAAGATAATTTGATTACATTCAAATTTTAAAAAATAAAAGTAAAAGAAAATTAGAGTTTTAGAGAGACCAGAAGTAGCACAGAGAAAATAACTAAACCTAAGCTAATTACCAAAAAAAAAAAAAAAAAACTAAACCTAAGCTCTATGATTGGACTAAATCTCTTCCTAACATTATCCTTTATTATTACTACTAATTATTATTATTATTAAACAAAATAAGTACTATATCTTAAATCAAAATGTTGTTTTCTTGAAATAATTAATATATAAAATAAATAAAAAATTCTTTGATTAATTAGAATACAAGAGAGTCTCCTATTCTACTTAGATTAGAACCCCATGAATAATTATAAATTAAATAATATATATATGAAAGATTTTAGAATGATAGACTTATGTGATAAATTAATTTTTTAAAATAACTATAATTAGGTCTCATATGATAAATAATATATATGCAAGTCTTATAAAATAAATAATATTCTTTGGTTAATTAGAATAGTAAGCTTATATAACAAATAAAATTTTTTAAAATAATTAATATGTAAAACAAATAAATATTTTTTGATTAATTAAAGTATGAGAAAGTCCTATCCCACTTAAATTAGAGCACCATAAATAATTATAAATTAAATTAAATAATATACATGAATGACTTTAAAAACATAAATTTTTGTTTTTTAAAGGATAAATTAGTAAATAACTAAGAAGGAGAAACACAAATACAAAAACTTATCCTATTCGGCCACTCCACCGATTGCTTCACCTCGCCAATGCCCTCTCATCTAATTCCGATGGTCGATTTAGCGTCTCTGTTGACTTTGCAGTCTCCATGACTACCTATGAAAATCAAACTATACCTTGATTTCTCCGGATGGGATCAAAAGACTATTCTCAAATTTAGAGTCCAATCCAATAATGAGAGTTGCAGGATGAAAGTTGCAGCCTGTGGCCACAAGAGCGTTAATAGTTATGTGAAAATAATTGAAATAAACAATACCCAGAAACCAAAATGGATCAAACTGCCCAATATAGAGCAGATTGGAACTGTTTTAGTGAGATATTACACATGGGATCAGAGTACTGAAGATCCATCAATCCTCACGACGGCGGTAACTTTGGCTCGACAGAAGCAGCCATACGAGACTGCAAAGTCGAGAGGGAAGCCCAATCGGCCACCAGAATTAGATAAGAGAGTGCCGGGAAGGTGAAGCAACCTACGAAGTCCTTGAATAGAATACATTTTTGTATTTATGTTATCTTTTTTAGTTATTTATTAATTTATCTTTTAAAAAATAAAAAAATATATATTTTTAAATCTAATGGCCAATCTAACTTGACATTAAATAAATGGTTGAAATTTAAATTTAAGAATTTAAAATTAAAAAATAATTTCAAGCTCCCAAACACTTCCATTGTTTATTTATCATGCTATAACATAACCCGTATTCATTTATTATACTTAGCATTCATTAGTAGGACAAATATTTTACAAATATTCTCGAAATATGAGATAACTTTTCCTTGAGGATGCTCATAGTGAACAAAAAGATATAAAGGCAGTTGAACAAAAGCAAGTAAAAGAACGAAATAAGCTGAAAAATAGAGAGAACACATAAATGTATGTGATTCTACAAGATCGCCTACGACACATAAATGAGGAACTGTTTCCACAATTACAAAATTAAAAAAGAAAAAAATCACAAAACCATTAAAAAGAATTTGGGGAGCTGAAATAAAAATGTTATATTAATACGTGACTTGTAATTAAGATTGTTAAGTTAAAATTTAATAATTTAAATATATTTATACTATTTTAATAATTTAAAAAAAATATAAATACATCTGAAATTTTAAATTTTAATCTAGACGCCGTTACATTCAGAGAAAAAAAAAAAAAGCCTAAAGTCGCGGGACTAGGCGGCTCGCATCCTCGACGGTCTCGTCAACACTGGCAGCGTTCAACAAATCAGTAAACATAACCTTTCGAATCTCACCGTACACGTGTCCATCCCATCTCCTCCGCACCAGCTCCTCCCCCAGTTTCACAGCAGCTCCCAAGGTCTCCTCCGCGCCATCGTAAGCCGACTCGATAATGCCCCTCTGAACCGCCGCCTCAGCCGGCAGCTTCGCGCCCCTCAGCAGCACGTCGCGCCGCGCCTGGGCCGAGCCGATCTTGCACCGGATCACAGCGCAGAACCAAGCCGGAATCCGGAGCCCGATGTCGACCTCGCTCATGTACAGAAACCCCCGGTCCTTCCTCATCAGAACATAGTCGTGGCAGATCGCGAAAATGAAACCGGCGGCGGAGGCGTGGCCGGTAACGGCGGCGATGGTTGGCATGGGAAGCGAAATCAGGTCTTTGATGATTGATCGGAGCTTGGAGGACATGAGAACGAGGCGTTCCCCCATGGCGGAGGCGGGACCACCGTTTTTCACCCAGGCGAGATTGTAGCCGTTGGAGAAGAACTTGCCGTGGGCGGTGGTGATCAGAGCGGCGGAGGATTCGCCGGAAGACTCTGATCGGACACGGGCAAGAGCGGCTTTGATAGCGTCAAGTAGGATTGGATTCAGGCGATGCTCGTCATTTCCCGTTAGTGTGAGGATGAAAAGGCTCCCTTGCTTCTCTAAGGTGCACATTTCTCTGTATATCAGCCTTCGATCAATCACCGCCGTGGAACGACCGAAGCAGAGGAGAAGAGAACAGGCGGCTTTGTACGAAGAAGGTGGACTGAAGTTGGGGCGACTTTCAGTGCCATCGGAGGACAGCGTTTTATTGTAGGTAGTGTTTGACTGTTAAGAGATTTGGGCGATCCGGAAGTTGTAACCTGAGTCGTTGATTTTAAATCCAACGGCTGACATGTATGTATGTTTATTTTAAATTAAAATAATATAAATACATTGGAATTATTAGATGTTAATTAAATGATTACCAATTCAGTATCACGAATCTGGATCTGGATTTGATATAGCTTAGTTATGTCACCGCCACTTTTCAATTTAAGAAGAGAAAAAATTGGTTTTTTTTAGTAGTTATTTTTTTAATTTTAGTTAATTTGATATTTTTTTTATAATTTAAAAAATTTAAAATATAAGAAAAAAATTTTGATTATTTAAAATAAAAAAAAACTGAGTAGCCGTTTTCAAGTGCATGCTTACTTTTGGTAAATGTGCCGTTGATTAGGGGTGCATGGATCGGGTCAGTTTAAGTTTATGCTTAACTTAGAATCGAATTAATTTTTTCAATTTTAGAAAATTTAGACCCGAAATTGAATTAATTTTAAGTTGGAACCGAATCAAACCAAATTAAACAAAAAATATCGGGTTGAATCTATTCGGTTCTTCGGTTAGTCTAAATCGGGTTTAATCAGGTTAGTTTCGGGTTGAATCAGATTATTTTTTTTTAAAACATTCAAATAAATAATATATTACGCATTTACGATTTATAAATAAAATTATAAATTATAAATATTATATATATAAAACAGAAAATTGATTTGCCTATTCACTCTTCGGAAGAAGCCATAAGTAGACGAGAACCTGTTAAAACAGAAAAACGTCACGGATGCTCTGCTTTGATGGTTACATATTATTAACTGAGAAGAAACAGAGAGCTAGACAGAGAAAATCCAGACTAGTAGAAAGAGAAACACGTAGAAACGAAATTCGATATGGGGCTTGTCAGAGACAGCAAAATCAAAACTTATTAATTACAAATATTATAATATATATTATATATTACATTTTTGGATTAGTTTGGTTAGTTCGATTTTGATTATTTTCAGTCCACTTTAGTTTAGCTTAGCTCTTTTATTTACTAAACCGAGAATCAAATTAAAAATATCAAGTAATTATTTTTTAATACAGAACCAAATCGATTTTGATATATATCAAAACCGACCCGAACCAAAGTGATCGGATTAGTTTGATTTGTTTAGCTTTTTTTGTGCACCCCTACCGTTGATACCAAAAAAAAAATAAGGGCAATGTGTAAATATATATCCACCTACACTATTATAAACAAAATATTAGGGACATTAATGAAGTTAAAAATTTAATAAAATTTCGGTGAATTTTTTTAATTTCTTAAAATATTTTATAACTTCTCAATGAATTTAAATATTAAATTAAATAATTTCTAACAATTACCTCTAATTAAGTCATTTTATAAATTTTAAAATTTTAATCACTGAATTGTTTTACTTTTATATCTTTAATTAAATTATATACATAATTTTTTATAATTTTTGTTTTACTAAAAAATTTAACAAAAATCATATATGGGTCTAGATCAAATTCGTTAGATCCATACTTGATCCAAATCTAATTATAATGGATCCGATCTAGATCCAAAAGTAATTGGATCTAATTTACAAAATCTAATCAGATTCATATATCCGAATCTAACCCGTTTTTAAAACTAAGTTTTTTAACTATAATTTCATAAAAATAAAAATATATTTTATTTAAAATATATATTACATATATACATATATATGACAATAGTAAAAAAAAAGTTTTGGTAGATCATGATTGATGAGATTGAAAATTTAAAATTATGAGGTCTATCTTGTAAACATGTTTAAAGCCCCTTTGGTAAAGTATATTTATTATTATTTTTTATGTATTATAAATTTTTAAAAAGGAAAATAAAAAATGCACTTGTTCATTAGTTTCTTCCACTCTATATTACTTTTTTTTATTAAAACCAAGTGAAAATATGCCGGCCCTTTTGAAAACTGACAACAAATGAAAACTTAAATAAAAAAGTGTTTTCACTCTTGTTTTTTTTTTTTTATGGTAAACATTTGTCAATTTTAACATTTTATTTATTTTTATTGCATCATATTAAAATAAAATATTTTATTAAACTAAAACTATTTTTAATAAATAATATAATTCAACTGTTTAATTAATTATTAATTAATTCAATTAATTAAATTAATGTGAAATATATTTTATTAAATTATTTTTATTAAATAATATAATCAATTAATTAATTTAACATGGAATATATTTATTAAATTATTTTTAATAAAAATATAATTTTATAATTTCATAATCAATGTAATTAACTAATTTAATATGAAATATATATTTTTAAATTATATTTAATAAATAATATAATTAAATTATATTTAATATATTTTATTTTTATTGAGTTAAATTATTTTAATAAATAATATAATTAAAATTATTTGTAAATCATTATTTTATAAATATATATATATATATTATTCAATATATATAAAATAAATATATTTTATTAATTCGTACATAGTGATGATTGCTAGCACTTAGCGCATTAACAAATCAACTTTACATGTATAATTTAGTTTTTATTAATTATTCACCTTTAATTTTTTATAAAAAGTTGAACAAATATAAATTAAAAATAAAGTATATTGACAAAACTGAAACATGTAACCATCACATGCTCTATATATTTTTTTTTGTTAAAAATTAATTCTTTAATGATATAATAATGTGAATAAAATTTTCTTTTAATCTATATATTTTGAAAAATTATTTTTAATTTAATTACAATATAGCCATATTTAAAATGAATGAGATAAATAATCTCACATAATTAATATGCAAATTAATTAAGTAATATAACCTTTTATATATGTTTCATATATATATGTACATATAGTAGAGTAAAATAGTTAAAATAATTGATTTTATTCCACGTAAATTTTTTTATTTTTTATATATTTTTTATTTTCAAAAATAGTAGGTTTGGCAGATGAGTTCGAATCTAAATTCTAAATCTATTAGTTCTTGAACCTAATAAATTTAGATTCATTGGGTCACGAATTTAATTGGACGAATCTTATTTAATATTATTGGATTTAGTCCAAGTTAAATCTGGATCATATCTGATCTATTGATAGGCCTATATATGTCACAATTGTAGTATATATGTAACTAGGAAAGATCATGCGCTTTTGTTAAGGGTATTTTTGATGTAATTAAACTCTTCACCCTTAAATTTGAGAATGTATAATATGCATAACTATCTATCATTATTGTTGTTAGAAGTATTTGATGAATCATCGGTAGTCTATTCATGTCGTACTTTTTTATTTAAAATATCTACACGTGTCACATTTTTTTTAAGTTTATAATGATTATTTTATCTTAAACATTTTTATTTTTTAATGTTTAAAAATTTCATACTTATTTCATTAATGTTGCTTTGTATTTTGTCTATGAGAATATTTTATTTATCATAAAATTAAATATATTACAAAAACTCACAAAAAAATCAGGACATTTTATATTTAATAACTGTCTATGACAGATCACTAGTGAATTGACAGCTATTCATTATTAAAATTATTATTGTATCCAATATCCATATTGGACATTTGCTTCAAGTTACTCAATTAAATGATCATCTTAGTATTACACTAACTTTGATTCTATTTAACACACCCTTCCTTCAAGCAATATATTTTTACACATGTTTCTATTATTTTATTTTATTTTTTGTGTTTTACCTTTATATTTTTAAAATTTGGTACTTGTCTCACATTTTTTATATGTTTTATTTTTTATTTTATTATTTTAATTATTTGTGAGTGAATTTATATTAGATCATTTTATTATTGTTACAAGTATTTGGGTTATTTTTTATGGCGCCCACTTGATTTGGAACGATTAATTGAATTCAGTTTTTGCAAGAAGCCTCTACATTTGTGTTGCCTGCTTATACTTTTTTTTTTCCTTAAAAAAAAGAATAATAATAAAAAATAAAAAATTTTTTAATTTATCAATGAACAAATATATCAATTAATTCATTTAAGTGATATATAATTTTGCAAGCCTTTTTTTTATATAAAGTTGATAGGTCTAACTAATATCCTTTTTGCTAAAATTGAATGCCTTTTTTTAATTTATTTTAAAGTTGTGTTTGGAGTGATAAAAGATAAGATAAGTTGTTTGTAATTTATGCAGTGAGATTAAAAGTGAATAACTTTTAAAAATTTTTTAAATTTTAAAAATTTTAAAAAATTTATGAGTAACCAAACGGAGCCTAAATCATATTAGAAATTAAAAAAGTCAATAACATTTATAAATTATATATACAGTTTGTCCCCCTTTTGATTAGTCCGCCAACAAATAGAGGGGAGGAGCCTGTTTCCAAACCCTAAACTGAAACTACTTGACCCCAGGGGTACTTTTGTAAATAAAGTCATCCCGAAGTCCAAATTCAAAACCCTTGGCTCTCTCCCTCCTGGCATGGCTTCTGCTTCCCTACTAACTATTTCACCATGTGTCACTGTTTTATACTTTCACGTATTCTCCCATATTAATAAATTAGTATAGATAAGGTAATATCAAAATAATCGTTGAGGCTAAAAATTTTATGAAATTAATTATTTAATGAAAAATTTTAATTTATTTTATTAATATTTTTAATTATAAAATTGCTCACCAATATTTTTAAAATTTTATAAATTATATAAATAATATCATTCACTCATCCTTCCGCCTTCTTTAAATGCTTTTTAATTATTTATTATTTTCTTAAATGTCCTTTAATACTTATTATTTACTCAAACATTTTTTAGTTATTCATTTTTATTATTTTTATTTTAAATTTATTTAAAATAAAAAAATTACATTCAATAGTGTGCTCTTTCACTCCTAATAATTTTTTTTTTTGGGTAAGTTTCACTCCTAATAATTATAAATGCCTGCCTGTTAAGGTGTTTGGACGGTTAATTTTTACAAAAAGATTGACATAAAAGTAATACACGATGAAATTTTATTGAATGAAATTAAAAAAATTGATAAAAATTAAAATTTCTTAATAATTTTTAGACAATCAAACACACACTTAATGTAATTTGACCAAATGAAGTGGCGTGTTACTCAACCAAATGAAATGGCCCATTAGTGCAATACCCACTTCCCCATTCCTCTTGTAATGATGAAATTAACTTGAGTATAATACTAAAAACTATAGATATTCAAAATTGTTTAAATTATTTAAATATAAAATATAATACAAAAATATATTACCACTACTTATATGAGTGTGTTTGGTTTGTTAAAAATCACTTAAAATTACGAAAAAGTATTAAAAATTTACAAAAATTATTTACTTTTTATTTTACTGCACGAATTACGAATTCAATTTTTATTAAATTTTATCATTTTTGCCACTCCAAACACCCCCTAAATCATTTTTATTAATAATATTTTTTGTGCATTGTTATAACATAAAAAAATTAAAATAAAATTATATAACTGGAACACAATATTGTTCAGATAATCAAAACTCTAACTCATCTTAATGAGGTTTTTTTTGATTATTTACTTATAAAAATGTTTTTAATTATTTGTCCTATATTTGATTCAAGTATTGGACAAGTTTTTATTTATTATTCGAATTTCATAATCTTATTAAAATGGGTGAATTACAAGGATCTCATTTAAATTTGTAACTAAAAACACAGTTGACTTCACATTGTTTAAATTGTATAATAACACCATATATTTTTTATTATTATTAACATTTAACTCTTTCCATTAATGTGTCATTTGATATTAAACAAATGTAATGACATAATGAAGTTATTTAGATAATTTAATTTATTAATTTTCTTTTTAGAAGAGAGTAGAAAATTTATAAAGAAAACAAAAGATGGGACAAGTACAATGTACAAGGCATCATTTGATACTAAACAAATGTAATGACATAATGAAGTTAGTTAGATAATATAACGTATATATATATATATATATATATTTTCCAGAAGAATAGGAATTTTATAAAGACAACAAAAGATGAAACATATACAACCAACAAGGCATCATATGCTAGCCAATGAAAGTACCAACAAGAAGAGACCGTAGAAGGAGAGAGATTTACAAAAATATAATCAAAAAATAAATATTGTACAGAAATCGATCACGGGATAAGTAATAACAAAAATCGACTCGGTATCAGCAATGCTACCAACGACACACTAGGCATGTCAGCACTAGCATTTACGACACTGAATCTTCCATTAATTCTTAGTTCAAAGTTAGTGTTGGCAATAGTATTGACGAGACCCAACAAGTGGTCTCATCATGTCAATAAGTTTAATTGAAGTCGTCACTACTAGTGACGACATCCTCTATGCCCAGCTTCTCCTTCCCGAGGTTCTCGGCAATAACACGTCAAATTTGATAGCTCAGTGGGTGTGCATGATGTGCATCGAGTAGCCAATTGCATCAATCTCTCTTTTATAATAAGTATATTTGATTCAATAAATATATTTATTAACTATTATTTAATTCAATAAATATAAAATATAATAAATTATAATTTAGTTATATTATTTGTTAAAAATAGCTGAATAAAATATAATTTTTTAATAACCTAGAACCTTTATCTAAATGATTAAATAAATTATGTTAAAAAATAATTAAAAATTATAAAATAAAATATATTTCATATAATTTAATTATGATATTTATTAAAAATAATTTTATAAAATTTATTTAATGCTAATTAAATTAATTATTAGATTATATACTAAAATATTTATTATTTTTTCCAAAAAAAAAGGTGTTGAAATAAAAAATAAAATCATACCTAACAAAAAAAAATTTAAAATTAAAATATTAATATTAAGAACCCATTTAATAATACTGTCATTTTTCTTATGTATATTTTCTGTTTTTTATTTTGTACTTCCATTTTTTCTAAAATGAAAACTAAAATTACATTATGAAAATATAATTTTATTTACTATTATTAATTTTACTTTAAATAAATATTATTTTAATTAGTTTTAAAAAATTCATTAAATTTAGTAAAATATATTTCATAACAATTAAACTAAATTATTTATTAAAAATTATTTAATTCAATAAATATAAAATATAATAAATTATAATTTATTTATATTATTTGTTAAAAATGGCTGAATAAAATATAATTTTTTGGTAACCTAGAATCCTTATTTAAATGATTAAATAAATTATATTAAAAATTATAAAATAAAATATATTTCATATAATTTAATTATGATATTTATTAAAAATAATTTCATAAAATTTATTTAATGCTAATTAAATTAATTATTAGATTATATACTGAAATATTTATCATTTTCCCAAAAAAAAAAAGGTGCTAAAATAAAGAATAAAATCATACCTAACAAAAATAAAAATTTAAAATTAAAATTTTAAAATTAAGAACCCATTTAATAATGCTGTCATTTTTCTTATATATGTTTTCTATTTTTTTTTCTATTGCCATTTTTTTAAAATGAAAACTAAAATTATATTTGAAAATACAATTTTATTTACTATTATTAATTACTCTTTTAATAAATATTAATTTAATTAGTTTTAAAAAATTCACTAAATTTAGTAAAATATGTTTCATAGCAATTAAATTAAATTATTTATTAACTATTATTTAATTCAATAAATATAAATTATAATTTAATTATATTATTTGTCAAAAATAATTGAATAAAATATAATTTTTTGATAGCCTAGAAGCCTTATATAAATGATTAAATAAAATATGTTAAAAAATTATTATAAATGATTAAATAACATATATTTCATATAATTTAATTATGATATTTATTAAAAATAATTTAAAAAGATTTATTTAGTACTAATTAAATTAATTATTAGATTGTATATCTATATTTCTCGTTTTTTTTCCAAAAAAAAGGCACTGAAATAAAGAATAAAATCATGCCTAACAAAAATTAAAATTTTAATATTAAGAACCCATTTAATAGCGCTATCATTTTCTAATTTATATTTTCTATTTTTTATTTTCTATTGCCATTTTTCCTAAAATGAAAAAAACTTAACAAAAAAGTCACATAAAAAAGTTATATATATTAAAAAAAAAAAAACCCGAAGAAAGATAGCTATTTTTTGTTTACTAAACTGGAAAGTTCGTGTAACAAATCATGTCCTAAATAAACAATATCATTTAATTAAGGTAACATTTTGTTTGCTTTTCTATTTTTTATTTTCTTGTTTTTTATTTTTTGTTTTTATCTCATTTTTTCATTTTGCATTTTTTAAATTAAGAAAAATTGCTCAAAACATATTTGATTACTTGTATTTCAAAAATTTATTTTAAAAAATAAAAAATGATAAAAATTTATTTTTAGCATTTTTAATTTAAAATAAAAAAATATTAAAATAAATAAAATATATCATTTTTTATTTTACTTATTTTGAAATTTTAAAATATAAAATATATAAAATAAACAAATAACAAATAAAATACGGTGAGGTAGTCGAGGGAGATTGATGCAATTGGCTACTTGATATGCAAACCCACTGAGCTATCAAATTTGACTTGTTATTGCCGAGAACCTCAGGTACGAGGAGGGCGGCATAGAGGATATCGTCACTAGAAGTGACGACTTCGATTAACACTTCAAACTTAAACCAGTGTCGTCAATGGTAATACCGATATGCCTGCTGGCTCTCGTTAGTACTATTGCCGACACTAAGTTTGGACTAAGAATTAATAGATCATTCGGTGTCGTCAATGCTAGTGCTGACATGCTTAGTGTGTTGTCGATACCACTGCCGATACCGAGTCGATTTTTGACAATACTTCTCCCGCGATCAATTTCTGTACAATGTTTATTTTTTTATTATATTTTTGTAAATATCTCGTAGAAGGACCTACAAAGTCCACGTAAAGGATACAGCAACTAGAAAATCAAACAAGAAGTTGAAAACACCAACTAGCCCGTTGTAGACCAAGCAGAGCTTCAGTTAATTTCTCCAATTTCTCAAGCATAATTTATCTTAGTAAAACCCACAAATGAGCACACTCATGTCACAGGTTCGACCAAAGCGAAACACAAACAACAACAAACCTCCTTAACAAACTAAACGCCAAAGCTACTGCAAACATCCTGACTCCTCTGTAACGATAGGATCATCCTTCAAAGATGGTTTCTTGGCAAGTTCCATTCCCTTTGAAGCCATAAGTCATCATAGGATCTGAATACAACCGGAAACAATGAACTCTAATATTTCAAACGGAAGTTAGATAGAGAAAATCTCAAAAAAGTCTCTATTTTATCAATAATAAAAAATTGTGGACAAACTACGAAAACAAAAATTTTTATCATCGAAAATGATCTCAACTAAGTAAACTCAAGTTGTCACGTCGTAGGGATTTAAAAGGTCTTTTTTTTGGAAAGATATTATAAGTTCTGTAACTCTTTACGGATCAAAAATTATGTCCAAAACAAGATTTACCGATAAAACTTTAGATCCATTAATTCTTGAGGTTCTGACAATCCAATCAACCTAAGAACTTATCTGTCGTTTCTAAGTTAGATCTACTAATATTTTGCATATAATTATTTTGAAACAGGTATGCTCTTTTAAATAGAATAAGTACTAGTTATTTGTACTATCGAAAATTTATCTGAACATTAATTTTAATCATTAGTTTTAAGACTACAAGAATAATCAAAGTTTGCAATTTTCGAGTTGCTGTCTAAGCACACCACCATGTGAGATCAACCCATGTCATATATACCGTACATGAGATCAACCCATGTTCTATTATATCATTGGAAACCAATTTTCTCCGTCATAGCTAATCATATTATGCCGGTGAAGGCCTACTCAAACAATAGATGACTGTGATCTTCAATGTTCTCGTTGGCATTTTTAATTTCAACATATCATAAAAATGTTCTTAAACTATTTTTAAATTTTCTAATAATATTTCTATTTTGATTAGAGATTGAAGTTTGTTGATAACAATATTTATAAAATATTCAGTGCTAAGGTAATATTGCGATGATTTAAAGCGTATTTATACTTGACTAAATATTTAAAAAAGAACCTTATAATTTACTCTATTTAAGATTGGAGTGAAGAATGTAATATGAGTTCTTATTTTTTCTTGTTATTTTCATATAATTTTGAGACTTTGTTTGATCCCCTATCCATTTGTTTGTGTAATAGGCTTAGAATTCTTGTGACGGTGGAAGCAAAACCCTTAGAAACAGGGATGGCAACGAGTATTGCCCCCCATCGGACCATTCATGTCTAAATGCAAATTTTTTTTCTTTTTTCCTTTTTTTCGGCTCTCCCACATTGGGAGAGTTTGGGTGCGTTGGTGTGTGTTTAAATCTCAACTTTCATTCTAACTTTTGAGTTAGAATGTTGGGTTGTGCAATAAATTTAAAAAAAAAAAAATCTTGACAGATTTGGTGTCGCTCACTACCTCTGTGGACTACTCCATCCTTCGGGGCTTTGGTCCAGGAGAAAATGGTGGGCTGGTTCTCTCACATCCGTTCATCCTTCGGGGCTTTGGTCCAGGAGAAAATGGTGGGCTGGTTCTCTCACATCGGTTCAGTTTAAGAGTGTTTCCCTTTGGGTTTTGATCTAAGAGAAAATAGTGGGGTGACTCTCTCACATCAGTTGAGTTTAGGGTACCTCAACCTAAATATTGGGTTGTATGATAAATCTAAAAAAAAGAAAAAAAATTATTATTTTTTCAATATATATATATATACCAGGCACTCCCTCAGACTCTCTAGCTCTTACCTTATTTTCATCTTGGTCAATATAGTGATATCACCTATTCCGATAAACCTCAGCAAAGCGAAAAGTTGTCGAGTTTTCTGATTTGTAGGTTGTTTTCCTTCCGTATTGATCTCTTTGCTAGCTCTGATATCAAACTCTATTCATCTTTGTTCTAACTGTTGGCTCAAGTAAAACTATCCATTCTTTTCCAGTGGTAAGTGGCCGACAGGGGTATCAATATCTTGTATTTGTACCTTTAATTGTGACATAGTAACTTCCGAAATTTTCCTCGCTATAACCCGATGGCAATGACAATGTGATAAAGACCAAAAACCCTTGAAGAAAATTTTGAAAGTTTCTTTTACTTTTGGCTAATAAGAGCATGTGCAACAAAATAGGTAAATAAGTATTTTATGTATTTTTACTAGCAAATATGAATTATGAAGAAAATTATTTGCACCAGATTTTTCAAAACTACAGCTATTTTTGCTCCTACTATAATAACTCTTCATTTATGCCGAGTTACTATTCACCAGTTAAACAATTATTTATTATTTATTGAAGAAGACAATAACCTTTATATTAAGAAGATAATGGGCTCCAATTTTAGAAAATTAATTTTTTAATAGACAATTGGTAAAATGCTTAGTATTAGTATGGCTTGAAAAAGAAAAACTACTAGCTAAACTTAAAATGTGTACTGTTTATTAGATAATTTGACTATCTATTGGTGCACTTGCTCTAAATTATCACCTTCTTTGTACACACTTCTTTCTATTTCCATGGCTAATATAATTTTCAAAAAACCGATATGTATAAGCTTCCTGCACGGACTAGGCCTATGTCATTTTCCTTAACAATGTAGATTTAGTAACCCAAGTCTCTCCTCTTGAACTCTATTACTTAAACATGATTTATGGATATCTGAACAATTTCTAAAAACTTTAATTCCCTTTAATAGTCTTCCAAAGCGTAATTCTGGTGTAAATCTTAAGATTAAGATTAAGATTGAAACACACTGGATTAAGTTAAATAAATATATAATTATTTATTTATTAATAAAATTCAATAATAATAAAAAATATTTATTAATAATTAATTAATTAAATTATTTATTTATTTATTAAGAGATTTTATTCATAAAATAATTCTATTTTTTTTTTTTTGTAAATTATAAGCGTTTTCTAAATTTTTGCAAATATAAATCATTTATTGCGATTTACAAAATTAAATGTGATTGAAATTATATTAATTTCTCAAAATTAATTGAACAATTATATTATTTTAATTTTTCTAATTTATTTAAAAATATTTTAGAAAATATTAAAAAATATATATGATTAATGGGGCGGGTCAAGGACGGATTTTCTTGATCTTGCCCGGCCTGACCCAACCTCACCCAGAAGGGAGGCGGGCCAACTGTGGTGGACTGATCTCAACTTGGTCATTGTTTGATTTTTATCTAGTTGTAGAGTGTTTTGATTGAACTTGGACTCTTCGAACTAACTTGAAGTAGCATAGACATATCTAAAATATTGCAAGAAAATGAAGGTGTCGAGTTGGTGAAGTCAGAATAGCAAAATGGCATCTAGATGCTGGAGTCTGGACTAAGGTAGGGAGTCTAGCAAGCAAAGTTTGGATAACAAAATGGTGTCAAGACGCTAGAATCTGAGCAAAAGTAGGGCACCGAGATGAGCAAAGTCTAGACAACAAAATGGCGTCTGAACATTGACGTTCAGACAACTATCTGACTAGTTGACTGTTTTTGCTACCTTTACCTTAAGTCCTAAAATGGAAGGAAGAAGATTATAATAATTAATTAATTAATTGTGCACTTAATTGTTCAAAAAAATATTCATAATTATTAAAATTACCAAGGACTATAATTAATTATTAGATCTTATCAATTTATTTGTTTTAATACAAATTTTAAGAGTTTAAATTAGAATTGCGAAAATGTTAAATATATATTTAAAATACTTGATCTATTCTAAAATTGATGCAAAATTAATCTAAAATACTCTTTCGAAAATATAATTTTAGAGATCAATCACCAAACCTATTTAATTATAAGTCTGGACCCATTTGGATATGGCCTAGACTTGGTCCATTGCAGGCCTACTTTCATCCTCTTTTCTTTTTAACTACTTTCCCTCGCTTCCTTGGTTATAAAAGATCCTTACATACCCAAGTTTCATGCGTGAAAATGCAGGACACCAAGAATTACAATTTAGTGATAATTCCATTCTAAAATGTAGCCAAAAAGAAGAAAATCACGTACAAAATGTACAGTACTGAGTGATCTTCAAGTGGAAAATTCCTATGTTCTAGGAATACTATGTTAGTTTTTTCTTTTTTTTTTTGAAAGGTAAATACTATGTTAGTTTACAGTGTGAATTGTGGAATACATTATGTTTGTAGTTGGCCCGAGGTGACGTCACATTGTATTGCTGAGGTGCCGCCCTCCAATTTCGTATCTCTCATGCCTTAAAAAAAAAAAAAAAAAACCAATTAGATAATCGAGCAAAAAATTGTGGACGTTTGAAATTTTCTCTATACAGTACTCAACTTTGCCAACTCTTTCTTACTGATAGTCCTGTCAGGTTGAAAACTTACCAACATACAGACCACCTCAAGCATAGAGCATGGCCTACCTATCCTATCAATATATGAACGATCTGCAGCAAATGACCTATTTACAACAGCAAGAGTGCCTACTTTAGCTCAGCACTTGGGTTCCAAAGATTGTTCTGCGTGCTCCATCACCTTGGTTTGAAAAATTGTCTGCCATACCCCGACTCATAGGGTCTGAAGATTTCCCTTGCGTGCTCTAGAATCTTGGTTTAAACAATTGTCTCGCGTGCTTTGGCACCTTTGTCGTGTCCCGAATTCTGTTGACCTGGGGATAGGGGTTAAATTAAACATTTATCATCATCACATACATCCTGTCCCAATCAGAGACAACCACATTTAAAATAAAAATAAAATAATTAAAGACAAATACATCATACAATAAATTCGTAGTCCCAGTCAATCACCATACTCCACAATAAACTGTACAGGCTTTATTCATCTTGATACAACCCCTTTACAACGATAGCAGACTATATACATCATATCTCACCCAGGTACCAAAAGAATAATGTATATCAAACCTCACATCCGAGGTATTAAAAGAATTTAAAGTACTTAAAAAAAAAAAAAAAACTATATCTTGTAACTAGTCAGTCCTATAAACAGTCTTGTCTTAGAATCTGTGATCATATATACATAAGAAAGTGGGTATGAAATTCACATGTAATTACTATGTAGCAATAATGCATATGACATGTTCTATCATACCACTAAATATGCTCATACTAATTTACAACACAAAAGTACGCGGCTATAGACATCTCATCCTCAACAGAATAATAATAAATGAATAAAAAAACCAGTTCACCACATCACCCATCTCATAATCCTCTGATCTTTACTGTTGATCCATCATATTATTATAATCAAGTTATGTACACTTATCACCTAAATATTTCTACATCTCAATTAGAATACCATCATGCCCTACAGATTTTCTTATTTTTCTCTTTTTTCAGTACATGATAGAGTTTAAAAATTTTTAATTGACGAAAAGAATCTATTTTTCAAAATGTGTCTGCTGCAATTATTTAATTCCAAACTTATGTTTTTTATTTTATTTTTATTCTTTTATTTTCTCATTTTGAATTAGTACTTGTGAGTTCTCATTTTTAATGCATTTTATGTAATTAAACCTCTAATGTTTCTCCTTCTCAATTTAGAAAGTTTATGTATATTTTTTTCCTTAATCGTTCCTTCTTAATTTATTATAAAACATTATCAGAAGTATTAGATTTAACATCATTAACTATTTTTTCCCCTTTTTTTTTAGTTTCGTTCATATCGAAACTGGTAAAAAAAATTAGTTTCGTTCCTAACAAACTTACATTGGCAAATATTGGTAAAAAAGTAAAAAATAATTTAGTAAGAAATAAAAACTTGTTTATACAAATAGGGGGCCATTATTCGCAGCTCTATTTTTTCTCTAAGCAGCCCAGTTAATTCATGTATCTTATGTTTTCTCTGCAACCCAATAATTTTTACATGTAACCCATAAATTGCACCCAAGGTTATAAAAATGCCCACAAATTGTTAAAATTTTTCAACAACTGATTGTTAAAATTATTTGATTTTTTTTAATGAGTGATTGTCGATATTATTTGATGTTTTTAGCAAGTTCCTGTCGAAATTTTATGGAGGGTTTTTTAAAGCGTGAGTTATATGTAATAAATATAGAAGGTAAGAAGGTCATTGTGCATTAGGGTATTTTTATCCTAAGATGTGAAAAATTTAACTGGGTTGTAAGAGAAAAATAGGACTATAAATAGTGGCACCCTACAAATATATATACATTCACGAGTAACTTGAACAATAATTAAAAATTAGTTAAGTTACACTTTGCATCCGTGTAGTTCACACTTAATCTCAAGTTAGTTCATAAACCTTCAATTGTAACACTAAACCACTTGGGTTTACAATCATGTTACAATTTAATTCTTCGGTAAGGATCCGTTAAATAAATTTGATAAAAAATATCATGTCTTCATCATGCATGTGTAATAAATATGTATCATTTTTTTTTGTTAAAAAAATTAACAAAAAAAGCTAAATTGAAATTTAACTATGAAACACGTTATTGTTACAATTAAAAGTATACATACTAAAGGGTTCCGTGTAATTTAATATTAAAAATTAAAAAAGAAAAATAACCACAAATTTAGTATTACAAATTATTTTTTGAAGTGGGCTCCAGAGCATGAAAAAAAAAAATTGAAACAAGGCTAGAAACTTGCTAGTAATTCGTCTCCACCCTTCAAAATAATAATAATAATAATAATAATAATAAATACATAAAATAACTTAGCTAAAACTTCGCCCCCATAATTTTGTATTCTGATGTTTTCAACTTATATTCCGATTCCGTTTTGTCTAAAACTTTTATTGGGAATGGATAAAAGTAATCAAGCTTTCACTTGCGTAAGAGTGTTAATGGGTCGGGTCGGGCTTGACCCGCCCTTGACCCAGGGTTGACCCGACCCACAGGTGGCCTGCCCCAACCGCTCTTCCTCTTTTCAGGTTGAGTCGAGTTAGGGTCACCAATCCCCACCTCTGACCCGCTCCAGTTGACTCAGTCTATTTTTTAATATTTTTTATTTATTTTATTTTTTAAAGTAAATAAAATATAGAATAAAACTCAAACAAACACATTAAAATAATTATTAACAAAAATTAAAATTTATTAAACAACAAGTAATTACATAATTAACATTAAATTCAAAATTATAAATTTAGAATTATAAAAAAAAAAAAACAAATGATAGAGTAATAAATAGGTATATCACCTCAAGTCTTATATATTCCAACTAGGTTGGCATCTATAAGAGTGACTATCATTTATAAATATTATTCTATCTATACATTATTATCATTCATACTAGATCCACTAGTGCGTTCTTCTCTTTCACCCAAATATATTGCATCAAAGTTAATGGTAAGTTATTATTTTTCAGCGTCTTCTTATTGTCTGTTTTAGCGAGATACCAATCTCGTAAATACATTAAAACCTTTACTGTCAGAGGGACCAATCGACTCCTGAATTGACTAATAATACGCCCACTTGCGCTAAATGGTTGCTAGGATGCTATGGTAGAAACTAGAAATACAAGGATATCATGGGGTAAAACTTAAAGGATTGAAAACTTAGACTATTATCCATTCCACTAGTATAAAAGATTGAAATTATTTTCATGTTCTATCGATCGAATGTGTACCCAAATAACATTGCAGGTCAGATGAAGTTGAACTACTATTCGTTGATGAATTTGTCTGTCGAGATTTCATTCTTCTCCAAAGGGAGGTATTGCCAAAGTCACGATAATAGGATACTGTTGTGGCGGTGATTGTTTGGACAGTTGTACGACTAATATCATACCGACTCATTACAACTTGCATTTGCTCTTTAATATTATTTAATTATTTCTGGGCACTTTCAGGGCCATATATCATCTCTAATAATTGAAAAAAAAATCTTCTTTATATCTAGGGTCTAAAATAGTGGTAATATCAAAATGTAAAGGAAGTGGTTAAAATATTTATCAAAAATTTCCTTTATTATAACAACCATAGCAGTGTAATATTCTTGGATAATATATTTTTTGAAAATTTCATCAATTATCCCCAATTGATAAATAATAGTAGAAGAGGTAGGATAATAAATCCCACAAAATATTTTAGTAGTAATGTCAAAAACATGTAAAAAATTTTTATGAAAAATTGTATTTGCCCAATCAATAGGATTAATTAGGTCTAAACCAATAGTTTGATTACTTAAAATAAATAAATCAATTACTTTTTGATATTTAATAGCAATTTTTAATATAACATAGGTTGAATTTCATCTTATATTAATTTTCATAGGTAATTTCCTAGGTGTTAAATTAATTTGACTACATATGTTGGCAAATGAATAAATTCTTTTTGAAAAACTCATAGTACAAATTATAGCTCGTTGTATTTTAACAATAGAGAATTTATAAATATCTAATTCATCTTTTATAATTAAATTAAATATATGGGTGCCATAACGCCCATGAATTAATGGACCATTCGTACGCAAAGCAATAAATAAGTAATTAAAACAAACGTTATTATATGAAACATTATATAAAGTAATAGAAAATATTTTTCTACATAATTTCCATAATACAAGTTCATTAAAAATAAGTTTTCTAACACCTAATCCAGTAAAGGGTTGTTCAACTAATTTAAACGAAATAATACATTTATTTAATTTTTAATTTTAATCAATGTAATGTGTAGTTATGCAAATATATTCAATATTTTAATAAGACTTCCACATAACGAACTCAAGCAAATATTTCCTTCAAAATTGTCAAAATAAATTTTTAATTCATTTTTTTATTTTAAACTCTCATAAAATTTTATTTTTTAAAGTATTTCTTGAAAAAATGTGATATTGTAGTGTAAAACTATCACGAATAAATTCTTCAAAATATGGATTTTCACTTATTGTAAAGAGTTGTTCATCTTTAACAATAAATCTAACTAGATTATTTTGTGTTCTTGTGAAGTCATATGAAAAAATATTTAAATTATCCCCTTCATTACCTAATTGATTTTGTGTAGCGTGTGAAAAATATTGATCAATTATAGAATTGATACAGGAATCGTGTTGGTACTTTTTTTGTAAATGTCTTTTGAGGTGACTAGTTCCAGAAGTAGTCCTACCATCTAATAAATCCTCACAGATATTGCATTTAACTTTACGTATTCCATCATTGCATGGAATTCTAATAAAAAAGTTCCACGCTTTCGAAGAGGCACATTGTTGGCCGTGCCGCGATAGTGATGCTCCAACATCATCAATTGTACTAGCAGGTGTTGGTAGTGGTGGTGATGCAAATTGTTCCATTTGTTCTTAAAGAGAAAAAGATATTGAGCCCCCACTCTCCAAATTAAACAAATGGGAGTCTCTAGAATCTGTTTAGAAAAAATAATTCGATGAAAAAATTAAAGTATGCAAATTAAAAAAATATTAAATACTTACTTAGAATAATCAAAAACTTTGAATCACTTAATTTTTAAATCTTGACTTTAAATTTGACATAATTTTATGCACTTGAGCACAATTGAAGAATACACTTGAGAGTTGTTAGTTTGGTAATATAGAAATTTGAGAGAGAATTAGAGTTTTTTAAGTATTTGATGAAATAGGTTAGGGGTTTTTATAACAAAAGCTTAGGGGATTTTGTAATAATTTTTAGGGAAAGGTTTTGTAATTATTTAATTTGTTTTTTAACCGTTGGTTATCCTAACGACTCACTAGCACACTGCCCAACCAACGGGGAAAAAAAAACACTGTAACGATCAAAAAGAAAAAAAAAATTTTAACTTCGCCGCCTCCCCAATGGTCACTGATAGAGGCATGGAGATGGGAGTGGTGAATAGGGTCTTGGGTCGGGGGCAGGGCGCGGGGCAAGGCAAGCCGTATGGACAAACGGGGCCAGGCAAGGTGGGCCAGGCCAAAATGCGTCGGACTGGGTCAGGTGTCGAACCGACCCACCCCTTTTCCATCCCTACACCAGTCTAACCTTGTCCTTTTCCGCACAATGCATGATGTGAAATTCCATAGCAGAGCATCCAGCATCCGCATCCGTAGTCTATAAAAAGACAAAACTCCAAACCAAACACCTCTTTGCCATATTATTTATAAAATTTAAGTCCCCCGGAATTGCCCTTACTAATCTTAGAGCCGTAAAAATCAAAATCAAGCATCAAAAAAAAAAAAAAAAAAGGGTACAAAATGAAACTCACAACGAGAAGACACAATTTAGAAGTATTAACCAAATCAAACACTTGAAACTCAATTAGTGGTGGGTTCGCCAAAATCTTATTTAATATTTATGAAATCAAACAAACTTAAAACAAATTTTCAAGTTTGCTAAAGTTTTCAAACTAAATTTGCCCAACCTGGCACTCAAGCACGAATTATTTGCATCCTCAGACACAATCAAATTATATAATACATATAATTTAAGTGCAAGGTCAGTTTCAAGTGTGAATCAAGAACCATAACACCCATCTAATAAAAAAAAAAACATTTCAAAACAAACAGCTACACCATACTTCCAAAAGAAAATTCTATTTTGTGCCTCCAATCATTTCAAATACACAGATGAAAAAAAAAAAAAAGGCCTCTGCTCGAAATCAACCCACATCTAGACACAAATAAGCTGCAACAAAAAAGCCATCAACCAGCTCATGAATACCTACGAAGGCCACGATCAAACATTGGAACAGAAGGGCACTCATAAGCTTGATGTCCCCTCCCGCCACAGTTGTTACAGATGGCAATAGACACGCAATCACGGCTGATATGGCCCGGATGGCCACAATTACGACAAATCATGTCCCGGAAAGGACCCCCTATGATTCCTGTAGGCGGCAGGCTCGACTTGGGGCATTGACGCGCCACGTGACCCGATATATTGCAGATGTTGCAAACAGGTTCATTGGAGCAATCACGAGCAAGATGACCAGTTTTACGGCAGTTGTTGCAGGCCTTCTCGTTGGTGCAATCAGCAGCAATGTGGCCTGGCTTGTAACAATTGTTACAGAGCCTTGCATCGTGAGCTGGCAGACTTGGGCTAAAGCAATCCCGTGCCAGGTGACCCATCTTACCACACATATGGCAGACTGGATCATTGTTGCATTGGCTTGCAAGATGACCTGGCTCCTTGCAGTTCCAACACATGGTTGTTGAAGTGCACTCAGCAGCAATGTGACTGAGAAAAAAAAAAAAAAAAAAAGAAAAAACGAAAATGGAATTGAAAATATCAGATCTTGCAGCAGAGAGAAACCATTGGTTGTTCAGTCTTTTGAGGAACCACCACGGCCCATTATTTTTGGCCATAGGATTTGTGTGATTTCTTCATTTTGAATAAAAGCTGTTTTCCTATACATGGAGAGCAAGGAGAAACTCTACAAGATCCAAATTCCCAAAACATGCATATTCTGTCACTGGACTGCAGAGAACCTCTGGTGGAGATCTATAACAATTTCCATGCTACTAACCTAGAATCAAAGCATATCATAACATGGACGTACTAATTATTCATGAACCTCAGAATCTATTGCGATTCTCAAGGGTTATGTAAAGTTTCAGAAGGGACAAAAATGAGAATAAAACATAATTCCATAAAGCACAAAGTATAACACTATTAAAATGCTTTTTATATAAAAGATAACAAGAAAGATAATTTAGAACAAAAAAATGTTCATCTCACCCTGGAAGCCCACAGTTATTGCACACAGTCACATTTGGACAATCTCTGCCAAAATGTCCAGGTCGTTTACAATTATTACACAGACTCTCTTGCCTGAAATAACAGAAAGATCATAAGTAAAATTTCAACCCGAGGACCAAAACAGTTTAAAATAAAAAATGAAAAATCACTATTTTAAACATCAGCAATAAGTTCGAATACTTGTGATCACACAAAAAGCGGACAAGAACCCAATCACAGAACAAACAAAAGTTAACACTAAAATGTTATCAACATGTGACTCTCTTGCCTGAAATAACAGAAAGATCATACGTAAAATTTCAACCCGAGGACCAAAACAGTTTAAAATTAAAAATGAAAAGTCACTATTTTAAACATCAGCAATAAGTTCGAATACTAGTGATCACACAAAAAGCGGACGAGAACCCAATCACAGAACAAACAAAAGTTAATACTAAAATGTTATCAACATGTGAAGAAGACAGAATAATTCTTCAGAACGAAACCCACCCCTGGTTGGTCCAATGAAGCGGGAGTCAAGCCTAAGGCTTGGGTGATATACCCAGGTCGCAGGTTCGATTCTCACCTGGAGCAGCCAGGATTTAAGCGGGGGGCCGTGGCGGTGGGTTGCTGCGCTAGTTTCTCCGAAGGTTTGTAGCTCAGTTGGTAAAACCGCTGAGTGATTTCCCCCATTACTAAAAAAAAAAAAATTCTTCAGAACGAAGACCACAAAAATGATATCATGAATCATACCAAATGTTTTCCATGTAGCAAAATATAAGCAAACTACAGTTTTCCTTTTTGAGTCAGAGAATTATGCTAGAAGCAATTTGAAAAGAATTAAACTTCTTGAGTGCAATAGTAAAATCCAAGAATAAAAACAAGGACAACTGATTGTTACGGGCTTAGAATTTCAATGCCTTTCACCTGCAGCATTAACACTTCAAACCCCTCGTTGATGTGCTAAGTTAGCCTAAAACTCACTAGGAAGCAAGAAAGAATACAAAGCTAGCAAAGAAAGCCAAGTAGAAAAGAACACTCAAGAGAGGTGTACTTGGAGTGCTGGGAGAACTTGGAGAATGCTTTGTATTATTTTTCTTGTATGGACTACAAATGATAGTGTCAACCCTGTTTGTAGTCCTCCACCTCCTCAATAGACGATGAGGATTTAATTTAACCAATGGTGAGGATTTAGCCTCTAGAATCCTCCCCCAAGATATCAAGCATATTTACAAAACAAAGTTTATCAAAAAAGCCTCCTGCTACTAGAATACTCCATGATTCTCTATAATATGTATAAGAAAAGCTTCTGAAATATACATGACACTTCTAGAATATTCGAGACTACCCTAGCCTTCCCAAGCACAATGTAGAATACTCTAAAGAAATCCAGAATGTACTAGAATATTCTAAACATTCTAGAATCTTTTGGAGCACTGCAGAATATTCTAAAACTCACAAAAATGGTCTAAACAATACCAAAACCTTGCCATTTTTGTCACTACCATGTAGGTATCCATGTGGTGCCACGCAAGTGCCAACATGGTGAGGCATAACATTCTCCCCCCCCCCCCAAAAAAAAAAAATCTGGCATCGCCACCTTTGCTAATGCTAGACAAGTTGGGTTGTGGACTTCCTCTAATATCCTTACACCCCCAACTTGCCTCACTAGCTGATCCTTCCCTCCTGAAAGGTATTCCATCTTGGCACATTTCCTGTAGAAGCTCTCCGCAACATGCCTTCTATTGATTGCCTTCAAAACTCTTCTAACTCAGGCGTAGTTAACCTCTTAGGTGCCACGATTGACAATTCAGCACTTGCGTCCATTCTAATTTGATAGTCCACCTCCCTCATTAGCAAATCTTCCTTAGAGCTTGTTTGACCTCCCTATAGTCCTCTAACACATGTTGCACCTCCTTTGGTATCTCTATAATGGTTGATGAAGCCTCGTCTTTCCTTGAATCCTTAAATAGTTGCATCGTACACAAAATCTTGGCTTTCTCCAATGCCTTCTGATTTAATGGCAACACACATGCATTCCCTTCACCCATGATGCATATGGTCCCAGCAAAGGGGATAAAGAATGCTCGCACTCCATCTAGAAACTCCATCCCTAAGATAACAAGGTAGTCATCCATTGGCACCACTGAGAAACTCACTTAGCCACCAATCCCCAATGTGTAGCCTAACTTTGCATATAACTCAAAATATGGGCCTCGCTACAGAGTTAACTGCCTTGAGCCAGCCCCGCTCTTTCTTATACTGGAGTCCCAACCTCTTAACTTCACTCACCTCGATGAAATTATGGTTAGATCCAGTGTCAAATAGTGCCTTGGTGTCTGGCCCACTCACTTTGACGACCACGAGCAAGCGTCCTATTCTCTCTAACTTGGGCACATCAACCTTAACCTTTATTGAATTAAGAAGCTGCAACAAACCCATCTTGACTTCCTCTTGCCTCAGCCTTTCTTCTTTCACTTGAAGAAGGGCTAATAGCTTGTTCTGCATCGGACACTCTTGGACTAGATGTGGATCGTCACAAGGGAAGCATCGAACTTATGCTTGTCACCACCTTTCTTCTCATGGTTTAGCTTCTTCTACATCAATGGCTTGTGGGTGTCTGCCTGATTTCTCTTTTCCACCATTACCCTTATCAATCTTATAGTCTTTTGTCTCTGGAAAGTTTGCTCTATTGAACTCAATCTTGGACCCTAGAATGGATATGGTAGTAGCAAGCTCATGGGGTCCCCATCGCTACACCTCTGGTTTGGCCCATGATTGAAGACCATCTGTGAAGGTAAACAAGGACTCCTAATCTGAGACATCCGGGACTTCGAACATAAGTTCTGAAAATTCTTTAAATACTGCTAAACAGTGCCATGGTGAGAGAGTTGGCGTAACTTGGCACGAGCATCATGTTTTGAGTTTTTGGGCAATAATTGCTTCTTAATCTCCTGCTTAAAGTCATCCCAAGAATCAATAGGGTACATACCTTTCTCCACATCAGCATGCCTTCTCCACTATAGCATTGCAGCATCCGCCAAGTGTAGAGGGGCTGTCTTGATTGTCTTGGCATCCTCTACTATACCAATAGCCTCAAAATCTTGCTCCAAGTTTCATATGAAATTATCAAGCACCCTAGCATTTATAGATCCACCATAACTTTTGAGCCTAGGGATATCATCTTTAGGAGCAAAAGTGGAAGCAAACGTACCTTGGGTTGCCGCAACCTTGCATAAGGAGACCTCACCCTTCACTTCCTTCATTGCGGCAAGTTCTACTTGAAGCATATCGTACTTGAAATCTATATACTTCCTTAACTCTCAACAACAAAGTTGAGGGAACTTTGCATCTCCCCCTGGAGTTTAGCATTCCCACCTTCGATCTCCTTGATACCTCGGTCTAGTTCCTCAAACTTGTCCCAACCATCCACCACAACAAGGTCCACTCTTGCAAGCTTGGGTTCCAACATGGCTATCAACATCCCTTTTCTTCTCCTTTAAACCCTTGCCACAGGTAGGATTTTTCACTCCCTCTCGCTTTGCTTCATACCCATGTAGATATTGTACAACTTGTATGCCATCACTTTAACACGTTGATACCAACTGTCATGGAATTAGAATTTCAACATCTTTCCTATACAACACTTAACACTTCAAACCTCTTGTTGATGTGCTAAATCAACGTAACCCTCACTAGGAAGCAAGAAAAAACACAAAGCTAGCAAAGAGAGCCAAGTAGAGAAGAATGCTCAAGAGTGGAACACTTGGAGCACTTTAGAGAACTTGGAGAATGCTTTGTAAATCTTTTCTTGGATGGATTACAAATGACGAGGGGGGGGGGGCACCCCTATTTATAGTACTCCACCTCTTCAATGAACGGTGAAAATTTAATCTAACCAATGGTGAGGATTTAGTCTCTAGAATCCTCCACCAAAATATTTACGATATTTACAAGATAAAGCTTCCCAAAAAATCCTCCTACTTCTACAATACTCCATGATTTCCTACAATGTGTACAAGAGAAGCCTTTATAATATATATGACACTTCTAGAATATTCAAGACTATTCTAGACTTCTCAAGAACAATCTAGAATACTTGAGAAAACTAGAATGTACTAGAGATTCTAGAGTACCCAAGAACATTCTAGAATCTTCCATAACTCTTTACAACATTCTAGAAATCCATTAAGTATTCTAGAGTTCTCATAAATAGATTAAAGAACACCAAAACCTTGCCATTTCGTCACTACCATGTAGGTGGCTAGTGGTGCCACGTAGGCACCAACATGATGAGGTCTGACATGATGAACTGAAATGATATCAAAACAAGCATGTCAACCTAAATAGCCCCAGATAAATTCTCAACTTAACAAGCCTCTGACAGATATGGATCCAATTTCTCAAATGATTTTGTTCAAAGTCATATCCTCAATTAGGTTGAAGGTAATCATATCATTTCTTATCACCTCAACCCAATTTCCTTTATTTCTTCTACCACCCTCCATTAGGGGTGTACGTGGGTCGGAGCGGTTCAGTTGCATGCTCAGAACAGAACCAAAACAGTTCAGATCTGATCAGGTTGGTTCTCAATTCTTGCAGCTCAGGAATCAGTTCCAGAACCAATCTGACACCCCCTCTTCCTCTTTTTGCCTCCCCATTTCTTACTGTTCAACGGTCAGCCACACTAAATTCTATTTAGCATTCTTCATTCATAACTCGAAGGATACAGCAGAAACCATTTACCATTCAGTCTCACTTTATATAAATTATCATTCAGCCATTAAGTGTAAATTCACATTCTGGATTCAGTGAACACAAAAGCTCGTTCAAAGGAAATTTTCTATGAATAATATTGAAAAGGGCCATGACACTGAAACAATTAATTCTCACAAATGAATGAACTGAACTCTTTATCAGCTTAAAGATTGGCCACGTCACACTCTTCCATATAAATTATGAACGAAAGCTCCAATTCCATCCAAAGTCATATGGGTTTCCCCACAACCGAAGTCAGCTTCATACACTGGTATACAACATGAGCTTATAAAGATCTTCGATCCTTCAACTTCAAGCCCGAGAACAAGTAAAAGACTAGAAGGCGACTTTGAACCAGATAGCAAGGAAGAGATCCTTGAACCTTAAACTTTGAGGGCCTTCTCTGGCACACCATAAGGCAAAGCAAGAGATAGATAGAGCCAGAAAGCAAAGCAAAGGGGGGCGTGAAAGACTGGAATATGCTTCATGTTTTATATGTCTAGAGATGATTATTGGTTCTACAATCCAATTCCGGGCTAGAATGGTGGTAACTAGGGATTGAGCCGACATTTTTTTTTTAGTTCTAGCATTTTCAGAACAAAGAATCAACCCACTATCAATTAGAACTGAACTCAACCAATGATCTCGGATTGGTTTTTTGGTTCTTCAGTTCTTTTGTACACCCTTATCCTAGATGTAGATTATATCACTCTGAATAGATGAATTACTAGGTCTGTCATGTGCACGGCCATACCATTAAAAGAAACTCTACCCCATTTAATCAATTGGTTGCTCTTTCTAATTTCTTCCCAATTGAGTGTTTGTTAATTCTAGTCTTCTTTGGAGGTTTCATAAATTTTTATGAGATTTGAGGGAAGATATGGGATGCAATAAAGCAAGTGGTCGTTGGTGGTGGACTTTGCAATATTGGTTGTTTTAGGGCTATGGATGGAGGGGCTGAGCCACAAGATGGGGATGTGTGGTAGCACAATTTTGGGAGGAATTCGATCGAGTAATATAGGTAAGGGAAGCAGGGAAAGTTGATTCAAGAAATGACTTGATAACCAGGGCTACTGGAAGCTTACCCGATCATTAACTTCAAAATTCAAGAAATTGATCTAGGTACACACAAGGTAGCACAAACACCCTGAGTTATAACAAAAAAAATGACTTGGATAGGTGGTATGTGATTTTTGGCAAGTGAGTTGGCTTGGGTGTTGTTTGGAGACAGGGGGTGGTTGAATAACTTACTTGAACAAGAAGAGGGACACAGCACATCGAGTCGTTTCTATGAAGTATTGGATTTCAAAACAGAGGGATGGTTGTACTATGGAACAAAAAGAAGTAGAAAGCAAAATTTGGTTCATTTGTCAATTGAATATTCAAAATTTTATGGGGGGAAAAAAGAAAAAAGAAAAAAAAAAAAACTAATGGCTCTTAAATTGGTACTTTGGTAGTGATGTGAGTCGGAAAGATGCTTATTTTCTAATTCTAGATGTTGCATAATTCTCATGAAAATTTGTTGCCAATCAACTACTTCCCAATAAACTAGTGTGAAAATGATGGAAATGAAAAACTGCACATGATGTTTACAAGGCAGTAGGTGAAGCAATAATGACTTGGGAGGTTAGAGAAAGCTATGATTATTGATTATGTATATATAGTTACCATGTGTGTATATATATGGGAAAGAGGCACAAATTGATTTGTTTAGTATCTTAAATTTCCTCAGTTATAGGTAAAAAGGTCATTTTACTCTCTTCTGTTTCATCTTTTTAAGCGATAGAAATTTGTCAGGGAGGTTAGTCAAATTTTTGAAGCCCCGTGAAGGAAGATCTATTAATGTCAAAGCCTAAGAGAGGTCCAAGTAATATACCCTACAGAAAAAGTTGGATAAACTTAATTTTGAATGGACCTGGAGGAAATTAGACAAAACTTATGGCTCTATGCTTGAAGCCCATGTTTGATAGAGAATGAGGTTCCAAAGAAGAAAATGAATCACCTTAATGTGCCTGTTTCTGCGCTTCACGTTCAATGTCACATATTTCAATGATTTCCATCACTATCAGCTTTGAAGATTTTTTTCCTTATTGCATTCCAGGAGCAAACACAACACAAGTTTGCAATTCATAACCATTGAGATTATATTCAGGTTCCTCTTATTTTCTTTTATTTCCCATTTTAAGAAATTTCAAAATAATGAGAAACCAATGATGAGATAATGGTATAAAAGGATACTAAGATATAATATTTCTTTTGCATGCCTACTAATAGCAATGATTATATCTCCATGATATCACTATCTTTCTGATTATTATTTTGCCTTATTTAATCACCACATTAGAGACACAATATATAACCTAGATTTTATGATATTTCCTAAATATCTCTAGAGATTAAGGGAAAATTAAATTTGTTCTCTCTTTCCTTATGCCTCCTTTCCAACTACCCCAATACAGTTTTTATGCAAAAATTATCTTCCCTTGCTAACAACATAATTATCCTTCAATTTCTTCATTCCTAGTTCATCTATGCTTCATGCAGAAACTTATTTGCAAAAATTTTCGTTTGAGTTTCATCAATCCACAAAAATTTCCTCCAATTGGCACTTAGTTTTTGTTGACTCTAATCCTCCTTTTGTTACTTTCTTATAAAATTGCTTATTCTGGCACGGTTCAAAGTTGCGGTTGCAGTCGCTGTATTGCCCTGAGAAGATTCGATGCAGTTGTAGCGTTGCAGCGCGATATCGAGCAATGCGCAACTTTTAGCCTTTTTGGACTTAAAAAAATTCAAAAAAATAATGAAAAAATTCTAAATAATAATTAATATTATAAACTTATATTTTCATAATTTATTTCATCAAAAATAATTCTAAAATTATTGAACAATGTTTAACATCAATGGCTTGAAATGTCATTATTAAATATTTAATGAAAATATTAAATATTGAAAAAAAAAGTAAAAGTAAAAGAAAAAGAACTGTAAAAGAAGAATAAAAGAAATACTGTTATATTAATGGGAGTCATTTTGACTTAGCAAATATTTTTAAAACAAATATTAAAAAGAATGTTGTTATATTAATCGGAGTCATTGTATTTACTTAAACAAATATTTTAATAAAAAATTTAATATCATACCCCAATCTATTCACTTGAGGAAAGATAAAATAATTAATATATCCTTTAAAAAGTTTGCATGCCAAACGCACAACTAAATAACATTCCTGAAACCAATGGAAAAGGGGGAAAAAAGTAAAAGAAAAAAAAAATGGTTACAATAGGAAAAGGGCAAAGGGCAACAATTCCAACGATCCTGTACAACTGTGATGGAGGGACGATCTTGTACGAGCAATAGGACGATTGACAATCGATCTTGCATGATGATTCCGATGAACACTAGTTAGACTCTCTTGTGCTCTGCTTCAAATTTATATTTTTTGGGTCAAATGCCCTTCTTCCTTTTTTATATTCGGATCGGCGCTACCTCGTTTTATTGTCGAGATATCACTACAATTTCCCCTTGTCTCGGAGTATTGTTGATATCTCAAACTATATCAGCTACGAGAAACCGATTTACATAGTTTCGGCAATAACTATCGTCTCGAGCTGAGATCTCGACATGGCACATGACAATACCAAAGCCGAGACAGCAAAATATCAGCTGTCTCAACTGATACTTTGAACCATGTATCATAGTACCACACGTCTACATAAAAACGAATAAAATGTTTCCAATTCTAAGAGTCAAAAGAAAAACAATAATGGCATAAATAATTCTAATATTTCCATACATGCATGGTAAAAAGAAATAAAAAATAAAAGAAAATAAACCACAATATACCAAAATTGATAAGTTATTTAATTAATTATTAAATTCCCTAGATGAACTTAACCAAGTAAAGCATACACCAAGGCAGCTTGCGCTTCAAGGAAACACAACTGTTTAGGGTATCAACCAAATGTACATGAAGGCAATTGTAAAGTAAGCCTACTTTACACAGTAAAATATATTCAATGCAACTACTTTCAGAACTGATAGAACATTCACCAAAACAATATTTAAGGTTTTTGATCCTGCCACAAAGCATATGGAGACGGCATGGTGCTTTAAGACTGTCCCATTGACATCTACATGTTTTGTTCTTGTAACCATGAACTAAAGGATCCACAATAAGCTATAACAAGAATATCATAGCTAACAATGCAATGCAGATGAAATTTGCCACAGGCCTATTACAAAGTAGTTTTCTCAGCAGATCAACAAGATACAAATTTAGCTGAGACAAGTCTCATTTTGTACCTTGAAACCAACACAACACAAGTAGCCAAAAAAGCAAGCCAAATAAAAACTTGGGCAAGGTCAGTAACAAAAAAAATGAAAGAAAGCACATGTAATTAAACTACTATAATAGTAGATACACTTAGCATTTAGGAAGAACATTCCTCAAGGAAGAAGCATCATGCAACTAATACAAAATTGTAGGTATTGCCTCTTGGCCACTAAAAATTGACCCCCAAAAAAAAATATTGATTTTTCCTGAAACTAACAAGCGTGTATACCTGTACATGCGACGATCCCTTTGGTAAGGTGCATCACGGTATGATGCACGCTCACTGCTACGAAACCTCTTGGCTCGTGGAGGACTCCTACTTCTGTCTGGAATCATATTCAAGCGTGTAAATTTCTCAAATATGTGATGGTAAACAAGGATCCACACAGCTACACAAAGCAGCTCCCAAAATCAGAGATCCAGATCCACACAGCTACAGCAGCTCCAAAAATCAGAGACCCACATCACCAAAAGAATTCCATCCCTGCCCACATGACCACAAAAGCCAACACCTCAAAACATGTATGCGTATCCATCTCCAATCACTGAAACCAGAATTTACATATGATCCAACACAATAATAAATGCATCACTAACAAAAATAATGAATCAACTTCTTCATTTTCCACTAGTAATGTACACTAACAAAAATAATGAATTAACTTCTTCATGTTCCACTAGTAATGCATCTAATATTTGATGCACTTCAACAAAAGTATTTCGTGTGTTTGAAAGATTCCACCCAAAACATTCCTTTCATTCTAAATGCTAACACTTCAGCAATCAACTTATACAACCTTCCAATCAAACTAATTGGTCTAAAATCCTAAATGTCCTCTACTTCCGTTTTTTTGGAATTAGCGCAATAAAAGAAGCATTCAAACTCTTCTCAAACTATCCATTCCCATAACAGTGGTCAAACGCCATTGTCTCTTCTTTTAAAACATCCTAGCAATTTAGAATATAGACAATGTCATCCCATTTGGTCCAAGTGCCTTGTCTCCATTTAAAGACTACAAAGCTACCCACACCTCTTTTTCAGAGAATCGACATAACCGACCAAATAGAAATTCTTAAGAATTTCAATTCATCAAGTATAGGAATCCATTGCTCCCTTTCAAAAAAACAAAGAGGAATAAAAATTAGCAATTCCATCCTTGATCTCACCTTCACATACTAACAAACTTCCATCAATAACCACCTCTGCAATGCAGTTACGTTGAATCTTCTCCGAGCGTTGGCTATCGCCACCATCCTATGTGAAAAACCATTTTTTTTCAAATCACCTTTAAATCACAATGCTTTAGATTTCTATCTCCAACTGATTTCCTCAATTTTGCCAACCTGCTGAATTCTTCTCTCTTTTCTTCTCTATACAGGTTTTCATTATCATAAAGAAGGCCAAGATTATCCCATTGGTCCAATCTGCATATTTCCTGCATTACCTTGTCCTTCAACAACTCAATCCTCCTGTTCCATGTATACGTTTTAAGCCACTTCGACATTCTAGCAAAAATAAAACTAGGAGTACCTCTTTCCTGAAAGCTGCCCCACCATTTTGCTATTTTCTCCTCAAAACATCTATTTTTAGCCGAATGTTCTCAAATCTAAAAGGCGTTCACCACATGATAATTCACCACAATGTAACAAAATATGCCAATGATTTGAAATCAATCTTGGCACTAGAGATTGAACAATTCCAGCATATTTCTCTTCCCACTTGACTGAAATTAAAAACCTATCAGTCCTAGATTTGGAATTATTATTGGCCCATGTGAATGATCCCCTGGACAATGGTGAATCTAATAACCCCAAGTCTTCAACAAACTTCGAAAAAGTTCTCGCACAGCTAGAAAGTGAAGTATAGCTCAATTGTTTATCTATAAACCTGATTGCATTAAAATCCCCATACACCACTGCACATCCCGTCTAAAACCCATTGTGTATTTCATCCAAAAAATTGCTTCTTTCTCATTAATCAACTGGACCATATGACGACAAAAATGACCACAAAAAAATTATCATGTAACTGCTCATTTCTTGATCTTCCAACACAGCACTCTATTGTCCCACATTATAAGGTTGCCCATAAGGCTCCCACTACTAGTAAATGTAACCATTTCACCCATCTACCACCCCATAAACTTCTAACATCAGAACTATCAATATACTCAAATTTTGTTTCCTAGAAGCAAACCACATCAAGCTTCCATCTTAAGAACTCCTCCCTGGGGGTTCATTTAAACCCATCACATTCCAAGTAATAGTTCAAATGTTCATAAATCAATGATAATAATCTTTCCCCTCTTCTTTCCCACCTCAACTTTTTTTTCAGATATATTCATTCCCTATCTTATATTTTTTCATGTTAACACATATCCACCTTAATATCTCTATTATGCGACACTCATCTTATGAAAATGTTATTTCTTAATGGCTCAATACTATATACCATAAAGCATAGTCGGCATTATAGCTATCCTATACATTTTTTCCTTCTAACTTGATACATATTCTACGATCACATAAAACACCCGAGATACTTGTTCATTTTAATCACCCTGCTCGAATCCTATAGAAAGCATCCTCTTCAATCTCACCATTTGCATGAATAATAGATCCAAAATACAAAAAAGATCCATTTTTTTGCACTTCTTGATCCCCATTTTTCACAATGCCTTCATTTGTAGTTTTAATTTTACTCAAATGCAATGCATATAATTTATTTTAGTCCAAAATACTCTAAAACATTTGAATTCTAAAGCGTGCCGCCCAAAGTTTTAACTTATAATTTGTGTTACAAAAGCTCTCCGTTTTAGGGAAAATACCCGTGTCGATATGAAACCAACATGGGCATAGGATCTATTGGATATGCACTTCTCGGTCTAGAGATCAACATTTCATTCCTCATCACCCATCATTGTTGTTGTCGGTGATTGCAGTCCCAGGAGTAATTGTTTGATTTGATCATTACAATTGCTAATTGTAATGGCTGAGGTTCCTTTCGTGTTCAAGACATGGATTGGTCAGCATACATAGATTCGTGGGCCATTCAACTTTTCTGATAGGGTTTCAATTCATGTCAAGTCCTTGAGGATTATTTTGATATTTTCTTTTAGGCCTCAGAATATCTTTTTAACAAACTTTTACATTTTGCAAAAATGGGCCTTATATAAAAATAAAATAAAATAAAAATAAAAAACTAACATGTGCCCAAACTTTTTAATAGAACCAATCTAAATGTAGGCCCAACATTTAAAAGCCGAAATTTTATCACTTGTTTGATTAAAACATCTTAAAATTCATATGATGGCAAACCAAAATCTATCTTAAATAAAAGAAAAATATGCAACTACGCTAATATTGAATATTTCAAAAATATATTATTTATGAAAAAACAATTATTTTCTAATTTTTACATGTGTTCCCGTACCCATGTCCCAATTTTGGACCCTTTTTAGCCATTTCGCTGTATCCTAAAATTTAGACAACAAGTGAATCTGACCTCTCACATTTGACATCCATAAACTAATTGTAAACTTAATTTCGTTTATCAATAGAATATCACATGCGAACAACATTCAACAAGGAATGTCGTTTTTAATATGCTTGGTAAGCTCGTCCATAACCAAAATGAAAATAAGGCATAAAAGGAATCTTGGCGTATATCAATTATAATTTGAAAGTCATTTATATCACCACCAACAATTCTTATGCTAGTAACTACTCTATCATACATATTCTTGATCATTTTAACATATTCCTTGGTTATTCATTTCTTTTCCAATGTCCACCATAAAACTTCTCTTCGGACCCTATCATATGCTTTCTCTAGATCAATAAAAGATCATGCAAATATCTCTAATTTTTTCTATATTTTTTTAATTATGACTTTTATTAGAAAAATAGCTTCCATAATCGATCTACCAGGTATAAAACTAATTTGGTTCTATCATAGTTTTATCACACATCTTAATCTAGCCTCAAACATTCTCTCACAAAGTTTAATAATGTAACTCATAAGCTCAATGCCTGATAGCCATTACAATTTTGGATATCCCATTTATTGTTACAAATAAATACGAAGATACTTTTCCTCTATTAATTCGCACTTATTGGTATGCAAGATCCTGTTAAAAATTTTTGTCAACTAACTCATCCTATTAGCACCTAGACACTGCCAAACTTCAAATTGGGGTACCATGTGGACCAAAAATGTTTCTTATCTTCATCTTTTTTCATAACCTCACTGCTGCAAACCTAGCACCACTTATAAAACTAACATTTCTATCATCTTTCTCAAATTCTTCTCATGCCAGCTATTTCATAACTTATCAATATTACTTCCCCACATCTCCTTAATAACCTCTTATTTTACCAAAATTCTTTGGTTCTCATTTTTTATGCACATAACCAAATACAAGTCCTTATTTTTCCTTTATCTTGTTGTAACCAACTTATAGATATAATTCGTTCCATCTTTTGTCCTTAGTTTGCTATACAATTCATCAAGACCTTATATATAGCTTCTCTTTTTAGTTAATTTGTACCTTTTGTATGCTCCATCATCTTTACACTTTAGTAAATTCATACAGCACTCTCTCTTAGCATCAATTGTCACTTGTACCTCCTCGTTGCACCACAAGTTCCTTTAAGAATGGTAACTTTTTCTCTTTCTTTACTTTTTTTTTTTTTTGATAAATAAATCTAAATACTTTTACTTGCATCATGGGGATGCCACCAAAAAACATAAAAAATTAAATCTCCATATTTTCTACAAAATATAAGAAAAAAGAGAGAAAAAAAGGCTACTAAATAAGGCTCAATACCCTCCTATGAGGATATTCTTTTCCCTTACATATACCTTATGTTTCTTCAAACACTCCTTTAATACATTTAGTCATTCAACATGATATTTACTATAGCATTTAAATTTCATTTTCCTTTCTTGAGCATTTTGTCCTTAAAGGATACACACGTCTTAGTTCTTGAAAGAGTATCTCATCTATTCCTTCTTTTCCACTTTTTAATACGCACAACTACTACTAGTAACTTATGTTGTATGGTTAAATAGACTCTTACTTGCTATTACCTTACAATCTTTACATGAAGCACGGTCGAGCTTTCTAAACCATTAATGTCTAGTAGCTATAATTGGAGAGGAGTGTTAAATATTTTGTATGAAGGCAAGGTTGAAGGTAGTTGCTCTATTGCAAGGAATAGTGTGAGGGCAGTATAACATTTAGTGGAGGATGCAGGATTTTGTTATACTAAGGTCAACCCAACAAGTAAGGGTAGTGTACTTGACATAAAAATAAAGGTAAAACTTGTAAATTGTTTAAGATATAGGGGGCAACCTATTTTGAGAGATATATTTTATGGGAGTAAAAGTACAAAAATACCCCAAAAATTATAATATTTTCAACAGAAATTTTGCTTCCAATGGGGTCAATTAACCCCCTTGCCCCCATGTGCATCCGCCCCTAGTGACACCCAATTAATTAATTCTCATGACGGATGTTGTACGGTGAAGAACCTTTATGCATAATTTAATCCACTATCATCCCAGCGTCATCCCATCTATAATTTGACTCAATATAATTTGATTGACCAGATAGTAATAGAAAATGTAGCTAGATGTGCAAAATATTTCGAGGGAAAAAAATCCCATTAAAAAATAAAGACAGAAGTATCCTCCACGGCCCTTGAAGATTGATCCAAATGCAGTCAAATATTAAAACAAGAAGCATCATCAATCATGATACTAAGTTTTTATAGAGGCAAAAGGGTTATAACTTAAACACCAATCATGTATTTTGCAATTTGGTCCAGCTTTAACTATATTCAGTTTCAAATATAAAGGGAATTATGCGAGTGCTTATTAATGTGATGTAAAGGAAAAGAAAACAGACTACCTATCATTCAGCTCTGCATCAATCACAGCCAACCTTGGTGGATGTCAAAGTCATATCCCAAATGCATTAAGAACAAGATGAATAAAAATGGACAAAATTAAACTCCACACATAAAAATTCAATGCTAAGTCTCATATAATCGACAAATCCAATTAAGACCCTAGAATAATTCTCTCTCAAACAGGTAATTCACAAATACAGATAGAGAATTATGGGGAGAGAGAGAGAGAGGGGAAATTGAGACGATAGGATACAATGATGTAATAGAAAAATCTCGGAACCATGAATATGTGACGAAATATACACATTTGCATCGATATATCGCCTATATATATACAAGGAAAAAGAGAGAGGAGGAGAAACCTGAAGGAGCCGAGGTAATCATCGAACAAGTTTCAACCCTAGTTCACTGTTGATATTTGCAGTGATAGAAAAATAACCCGGTTCACCAGAAGCCGGTTTAAGTGAATATTTGGTTTTAAATGATTTACGAACGATTAATGAGAAATTTAAATAACAAATTATAACAATATGATACTAGCGATCATCTTATTATAACCAAATAATACTTTAATATATTATTCATTTTAAATTATTTTTTAATTAAATCACGTTGTTTTTGTTAATTTTTTTTATCAAAGTTTTAAAAAATACCTTTTGTATTAAATTATATATTTTACGTGGTGAAATTTTGTGAAATTAATTTTTTAAAATTTTATTTTCCTTTACTTTTAATATTTCTGCCTCCATAGCACATAGAAATGCGAAAATAGAAACATTTTTAGAATATTTCAAAAAGGCTTTCGAAAATAGTTTGAAAGTGACATGAAAATGTTAGATATTTGGAAGTATTTATTAAAATCTAACTAAACTTACAATAATTTAATAATAAAATAGCTAAATAACTTGTTATTTTGATATACTATTGTGGGTACCCCAAATTGTAATATTTGAGAATTTTTAATTTTTTTAAATAAAATTTAAACAGTTATTCGATAAATTAATATTTTTTTGGTGTTAATAAAAAATTTGGTAAAATGTAAATTTTTTTAAACGAATTAGAAATTCAAGTGTTAAAGAAAATTTTTGTGGAAGAATCAATTTCCTAATCTTAAATTTTAAAATTTTTTCCAATTGAATTGAGAGAAAATAATGGTGAAATATTAGTTTTAGTAACTAAACAATCCCTGACAGTTATATCCAGACCCATGACCCATGGATTAATTCATGACCCAAATCATTTCTTTCTTGGCCCATTTACAAATTCAAATTTGCAGACAAGCTCGAAATCTCACCATGTACTCAATACTCTTCTTTTTCAAGTTTTAACCAAATTTAATTTTATCCACACTTTGTCGGATAAATGATTTTTACAAGCCAATCTACTCCTTACCCTTGCAAATTTTACATCCAGCTCACTAATTAACTTACAATGAATGTGATTTTCTTGGTCAACTTTCGATGGAAAAAGACAATAGTCTTAGAACTTAATTGGGAAGAGAATGAAAGTTCTCGATATACTGGTGGCTTGTTAGATAATAAATCAAGTGTAGGTTTGGACAGTGAATTACAATGAATTGAGAGTTCTGTAAAAATAAAATACTTTGAAATTGGTGATCGATTCTGATGGGAAGAAGAATGGGTTAAAAGTTTGCACTGTCTTTGTTCTGGCAATTTTTGAAGTCTGAATTTTTCATATCTTTGGATCTTGTCACCAAAAACTTATTGAGGAGGAATGATTAACCTCTTAAAATAAGCTCCATGTCATTTAGTGAAATTGAATTGCTATGTCAATAATTTAATTTGATTTATAAAATATGCCAGTTCCATAAGAAGAACTTGGTAAAAGTTTGAAATTTTGGTAAATTCTTTATATATCCATGTAATTAAATTGTTAATTTATCTTTAAATATATTTATTTTAATATTCATGTGCTCATATATAATTATAGGCTTTTTGCATAGGCTTACATATGAATAAAAGAGGGTAGAGAATACATAACTGGAAACAAAGTGTAAAAATTGAACTTACCAAAAAAAAAAGTGTAAAAATTGAATCTAGAAAACCTGCCCTTGGGGTTGCATTCAAACATTGATCTAGCGTTCAGATGCAAGTGGGGGAATCTCGATGGTGCGTGTAATAACCTAAATTTTCTCTGTCTTAATTCATTTTTGCTTAAGTGTGGCATTGATATTTATTATATAAAAATCTAGAAAATTGAGAATTTGAAAATTTTTGGAATAATAAAATTAGTTGGAAAGATTTTCGGATTTAATTTCACTCTGTGTGGGAGATTAATGTAGAATTTTTAAACTTTTATTCAAACAATTCCTAGCCCAATTATCTATTTGGTTCAACCCAAGCCCATTAACCCATGGGTCAACCTTTTCTTTGACTCACCTCAACTCACTTCAACTCACTTTATCACTCACTGAGTTGACTCATGAATAGTAACTCTAAATCATTTTCCGGCAAACTTCATTTTCCATCCATCTTTTCTTCTATACATTTCTCACAATCTCTCAAATTATTTAGTTTATTAGTAAAAAAGAAGACCCTACATTGATAACTTTAAAGCATTACTTTCAAATTATTTAGCAAGCATTATTTAAAGACTTAAAGCATCTCTTAAATAATTTGTTTAATTAGTCAAAAAGTTAGCAGGATTCCCGGATCATGCCACCCATCTCCATCCATCCTCCAATACCTCTCTTAAATTATATGATTAGATAGTCAAAAAGTAAGCATGATTCTTGGATCATGCTACCTATTGTGATCCTACCTTAGTGACTTTGAAGCATGGGAAGTGGCTGTTATTTTCTCCACCGATACTTTCTCTACACTCTCATAACTTCTTATAAATTTGTGTGCCTTCAAAGAGGAAAAAAAATCATTATTTAGTGTGGTTGGAGATTCGGTGTTGCTTGGAAGAAGAAGAAATGCTTAGAACTTTCCAATTGGGTGGTGTTAAAAGCTCAATTCCTTTTTTCCTTCTCATACTTGGTCACCAATATCTTCATTTAGGTAGGATGACGAACCTCTTAAAATGTATTTGATGTCTTCAATTTGAAGCTGAAGCATTTTTTTTGGGTTTGAAGTATGAAACTTGATTGTGATAAAAAAAAAAATACATGCATATTAGGGGTAGGAAAGCCGAAACTTTGACTGATGTAGCTCAGCATACTAACAGCTCTTTGTTTGTAACTTCTGACGTGCTTCTGACCCCTAAAACGGTGGAATTAGGCTTCAGTTAAAACATAAAAGTTGTAGCTCTTTAAGTTGTCTTTCTAACCAAAAAATATTTGCATCAATCCGATTTGTGAGTCAAAAGTTATGCCCAAAATACTGAGCATGTGTAAAACTGCATCTTCTAAACAAACTGAATTCAAGACTGTTTTTGCACTTTTAGACCTTAGAATTTTAAAAAGTGTAAAACATGAAAGTTGTAGGTCTTAAAGTCTAGTTTCTACAGATATAAAATTTATAGATATTGGAGCTCTACTCTATTTTATATGAATTTTCTTTTAAGCTGCTATTTCTGCTTAGCCGTTAATTGATACTTGTTTGAATTTTTTTTAGAATTTTATGTTTAAAGATTTATTTAAATTCCCAATTACCCTCTATTAGTTATAGTTATGTTAATAATTTATTTATGGGTGATTTTGTTCACAAGGCCTAATCTAGTAAAACACTTATACTATTTGATGAAATATCGAAGTGGACTGCTAAGTTGATGCTACTTAGTTATTTTCTAATTGATATGAAATTATTTTAAATTGGATATTATATATTATTTGACACTCTAATATTTATGATAACTGACTTAGATAATCAGTTTCATTAGGAATAGTTGGATGACTTATTCAAACTAAAATGGCTAAGTAGAACCAAGTATTTTATAAAAATGACCAAACGAAACAATGAACTTATTCTTTCCTCATTTGGTCTTCCTTAAATGAATTTGATTAATTCTAATTGATTTTTAGGCATTGTTTTTTCAACCTAGCAAGTTATATAACTATATTGTTATGATTAAGTAAATTAATGAAACTTATTTAATACCTTCCTAAACATTGGAATAATTCTATGGACATTTGTGAATATCTCGAAACCGAAAACCTATGATAAGGGTTTGGTTATAAATAAGATGATGATTGGAAATTTATTCAAATTATTTTGAATAATATTATTCTCCTAACAAATAAAAGGGTTCGAATGAATTAGCTTTGTAATCTCACATTGGCTTAATTGTTCAGGTAATGTACTATACTATCCAATTAGAATAAAATAAAACTTATCAATTTTTCTAAAATTAAATATTAGTCCAAAGAGTTATTTATTATCTTTATATTCCATAAAATAATAAAATAAAAAGGTTAAAGAGGCAAAAAACTGATATCGCAACCAATGAGGTTCGAATTCGCGACTTCAAATTACAATTAAGGTCGCCCACCCAGTAAGCTGCCAACCTCGGCTTAATTAATATACTATTAGAAATAATTTTATTCTTATCAAGGATAGTACGGCAAACTGGTCAAAATAATTAACTAAAATACTAATTCGAATTCTAAATTATTTTTAGCTACTTGCTACTTGTTAATTTATATGTAGTACCTGCCTTTGTGATAATAATATTAGTGACTATGTTAAATCTTTGATTTATTGAGAATTATTATTGAATTATGGATTTAGATAAAGTATTTAAGAATATACTGCATGTGACTGAATAATCCCACTTATGATTCATTGCCCGGGAGCATTGCTAGTTGTTGTTAAAAATGTCTGATTGTCGTACAAGGTACCCTTGGAATGTCAAGGGGTGAAAATAAATTAAGGCACTCAGTGCTAAAATTATTTTTGGCAATGGGGTGATGGGTGGGGTAGAAATGACCTTTTAGAAGGAGATGGGAACATATGCATTTTATTTGGGAGATGCTCCCTTCTGACCTGGCCAGTTAGGTAGCTGGTCGCGACGGCTAGGTTTTTGATGGGTGACACCGTCGAAATGCATTGGATGCTAAGCCCGTAAAATCACTGGTTCCCAAGGCTAAGGGTAGAAGAGGATAAAAGTATGATTACCTTAGGAAGATTTAGATTAAACCCCTTTATCAAATTTTGCTATGACTGGCAACCTCTTTTGCTTATGTATGAATGATGTATTAGAATTATTTAATTATGTTTAATTCCTTTAGATGAATATTTTATAAAAAGATGTAAAATATATGTATATATATATGAAATCTGTATCGCTATGGGGTTTGACTCCGAGACCTTGAAGATCTGAATCTGAGATCCCCCACTGTGACACCGATCTCGTTGTGGTCCAAATAATAATATTAAACTATTTGATGCATAAGTAAAATAGTAGTTGCAGTGACAGTCTCATCGAACCGTTATAAGTATAATTTATATTATTTAGTTGGGATCTATTCAATTAATTATTGCATGAACAGTATGCCACCTAATCACATTCACTGTATTGGGTCATCTAATACAGTGAAGTTTACGACCACTGCATATAGGCACTTAGGAGATTCTGATTACTAGGCCTGAGTAGCTCACCCTTTGTGAGAATATATTTTCAGGATATTAAGCACATGGATACTGAAGATGAGCTGGAAAGAGATTAATTTCTCTTAAATATTTCATTAGAAGAGTTATCTATTTTTTTTTTTTTTGCGCAGTACTAGAAAAATTTATTTATTATTGTGGTCTATAATAATAATTGTTGGATGATTGTAATCATTAAGTTTAGACCTAGTTACTTTTATTCGATATGTAATGTTAATCGCATAGTTGGGACGCTTAGATGGTTCTATAATACTATTCTCTATCTTTATTTTGTGCCCTGTAGTTGAATCCCATCAAATGATTCAATCTAATGACTTATAAATATTGGTTGGGATAAACTAGGGATTTTGAATACTTTAAATTTTTATTACAAGTCAACCCCAGTTTGAAAGAAAATTTGGGCTGTGATGGCGTGTTGTTATCATCTTTTTTTATACCCAAATAAATAATCCCAAGTCACCCTTGGGTATTCGGATTATGAAAATCTGGAGCGTGACAGTGCGTGCTGCACTGTGTGAGCCTAATCAACGTTTTGGTAGGCGTGCCTTTGCCTAGCTGTCAGGGATTGTAAGGGACCTGTGTCCTTATTTGTGGGAGAGTGAAATAGGGGTAAAGCAAAAAATTAATGCCTTCTATCCCACGTCACCTGGTTTGAGAAAAGAAGTAGCATATATATAATATTTGACATCTACAAAATACATTGTATTTTAAAACCGTGAGGGCACTGTATTCAATGGAAATTCTAAGGTTAAGCATGGTTGAGCAGGGGCAATGCTAAGAGGGGTAGCCCTCTAGGAAGTAAATAACCAAGTTCAAATTAGACAATATTATACTATGTAGATGCTGGTCTTTATAAATGGTATCAAAGCCAATACCCAGTCAAAAGTGTGGAGCCACGTAGCGGTGCGTGCCTTATTAGGGGGAGGATTGTTAGGGGCTATGAGGAACCTGCTTGTAAGGAACTTTATCTACGGGAGAGTGAAGTAGGGGTGAACAAAGAAGTAATGCCTTTTGTCACATATCATCTGGGTAGAAAGGAAATAGCATATATATAATATTCGATATTTATAAAGTACAATGCATTTTAAAATCATGAGGGTATTGAATTCAATGAGACTTCAAAGTTAAGTGTACTTGAGTGGGGCAATACCGATGGGTGACCTCTTTTAAAGTAGCTAATCAAGCCCAAAGCAAACAATATTATACTGTGTAGATACGGGTCGTTACACTGGAAGCGTCCCGTGCTTTCTTTCTCGTGTCCCACTTGCATGTCCTGCTTATCTGTGGGCTATTATGGCATACAAATTGGCACCACAGTTGCCATGCTTGGAAGTTGGGTAAATTATGGGCTGTTTAGGTGTAAGTTTTGCATTTTTAACTTATAAATATTCTAAAAACTTGTAAATACGTGACTACCTTGGCTCGAGTGGGATTAAATTTAACTCTAGAGTTAAGTCTTATGACGCTCACTTATTATTCAGTGAAACACCTAAATGAATAGTTTTATTCACTTCCTTAAATCTTGTTTTTCAATTGATATTGATTTGCCCTAATCAAATATTTGGGACATTTTGGACTCTCAAAATTTTGTTTGATTTATTGAAGCAATATTATATTTGAATAGAATAATTTTTCATAATTTGTTAGGGACTTCCTAGAAATTAACAACTTGGGCTAGAATTCACTTTGACATGGAACCAATCCTTTATTTAGTAGATTTTAAACTGACGGTTACTATCTTGTGAATTTTATTTTAAACTAAGTAATATTAGAGTTTAATGAATTGCCTATTATTATTAGAAATACAATTACTTAACATAAATTTGTCTTAAATTAGAATTCAAAAAGTCTACCTAAACCGCTCTAAAGTCCTGTGCCACCCACCGTTCGCCTATGTGGCAGTGGGCCCCACCTAATTTTAAAAAAAAAAAGAGAGACAAAAGATAAACAAAATGGAAGAAGAAATCCCGCGCCTCTTTTGAAACATTTTTATGTAACCAGTACATGTACCCCTTCATTACCACCGGTGACTACCGCCACCACCGGCTCGACCTTTAGCGAACACTACAGCGCCGAAAATTGGTATTTTATGGTATTGACTACCATCCACTAAGAAGGTTTCTCTCTAAGAAAATCTACATTCTATATAATTTGTAAGTAAAATAATTTCCTAATATTTAAGATTCTATTGATTGGAAAAATGAAAATTGGGAAAGAAAAGTATAGGTTGAGAAAAATTACAAGTATTTATTTTTCTTTGGTAATTTTTTGCTAGTAATATTGTGAATACTAGAACCATCTAATAAAGATCAAAACACTTATCTACCTTACTTAAAATTTGAACATATAGGTGATATTTTCATTGCCATGACCCTCGTCTTTGATGTCATCAAAATCTATTCCGTCAGCATCGCTTTTTCGATCGAGTGGAGACAATAAAGAAGAAGAAGAAGAAGAAGAAAAAAGGTATCGAGTGATTCTTTAGAAAAAGAATGTGACGAGATTGGTACTAATGAGGATCGAAATAGGGCAATGGAAAATTCTAAACATAAAGTAAAGTAATCGAAACAGGGAATGATGTTCGACACACCAAATGAAACTTATCTCTATTACTCAAGATATGCCAAAAAAAAGGGGTTTTGCTATTGCAAAAAGAAACTCAAGAAAGGAAAAGGATGGAAATTTGAGGCATGTAATTTTTCAATGTAATCATGCTAAAAAGGAAAAAGTGACACCAACCAATCCAATCAAACCATGGCCACAAACAAAAATTGAGTGTCTTGCTCGCTTTAATTTGTCTAGATCCTGGAAAGTGGTGGTTATATCGGGCTACCTTGGAGCATAATCATAAAAATAGCCCAACAAAGTCCAATTTTATAAGAGGTATAGGGTCCTTGATGAACAAGTAAAAAGAGAGCTCATATTGAATGATAAAATCGAGATTCAGTTGCATAAGACTGATGACGTCGTTCAAGATTCAGGCAAGCGAACATGAGAACCTTCCATTTCTTGAGAAAGATTGTCGAAATTATTTGGATAAAATTCGACATTCACGATTGGTGGAAGGAGATGCAGAGGCATAGCTATTTTCATGAAAATAAAAGCAAACAATTCTTTTTTTATTTTTATTTTTTATTTTTTGGCCATGGATTTAGATGATGAAGGTTAATTAAGAAATGTATTATGGACTAATGCAAGGAGAAGGGCATATTGTAAGGAGTTTGCTAATGTTGTGACATTTGACACAACGTATTTGATAAATAAGTATGACATGCCTTTTGCTCCATTTGTAGGTGTTAATTATCATGGTCAATCGATATTATTAGGACGTGGACTTGTCTCTCATGAAGACACAAAGACACTCTTGTGGTTATTTAAGACTTAGATGACATATATGTAGGGTTGTGCTCGCAAAGCAATTATTACTGATCAATGTATGGCCATGAAGAATGCTATAGAAAAGTATTCCCTAACACTCGACACCGATGGTGCAATTGGCATAGCTTGAAAAAGGTGCCAGAGAAGTTGGGAAAGTACGAGGCATATAAATCAACTTCAACTTGTTTACACAATGCAGTTTATAATTCACTGACAAAAGAAGAATTTGAGGATACTTGGGAAGTGCTCATCAAAAAATACAAACTTCAAAATAATGGATGGTTACACGGGTTGTACTTAGAAAGGAATCGATGGGGGCCGCTTTTGTAAAAGATATATTTTGAGCGAGAATGTCATCTACAAAAAGAAGTGAGAGTATGAATTCATACTTTGATGGTTATATCAACTCGAAGACAACCTTTAAACAATTTTTGGAGCAATATGAGAATGCAATGGCTAAAAATGTGGAAAATGAAAAACATGCCGATTCAAAATCTTTGCACTCTTACATTTCATGCATAACTAAAAATGAGATAGAGAAGCAATTTCAAAGTGTTTATACAAATGCAAAGTTTAAAGAGTTTCATGACCAATTTGTCAGAAAACTTAATTGTTCTTTATATGAAAGAAAATGAGATGATGTCTAGTTGGAATATAAGGTAAAAAAAGACATTACATATAGAGAAGAGAAAAGAAGTAAACGTGTGTCATCCACCATCGACTTTAATAGTGAGATTACAATTGTCGATTGTTTGAGTTTAGAGGAATAAGGGAGACTGCCATCAAAAAGAAAACAAAGTTTTATTGAAAATTTTGGTAAAAAGAAAAGTGAACAAAAAAAGAAGACATTGTCTAACAAAAAAGTGAAGGTATTAGTTTTTTTCATTGTTATTTGCTACTTACATTATAATATGGACATATACATATCTCAGATGAATGCTTACTACTTATACTATTTTATTAATTTTAAGAGGTCAAGGAGAATGTAGATAGTCATGTGTTTGGGACATAAGAAAGTGTTGTAAATGTAGGATTTTTTTTTGTTAGGCGGAGTTACCCAAACTACTTGGGCCAAAACATAAGGTTAAACACGAAACCACATAATATGCAACCGACTATAGCATAAGCCATAGCCATCCTTCCATTTTCTCCAACTTTATGCCCATCTGGAACAAGTTTCAACCAATTTTAGAACAACTTCCAAACTTCAGGAAGCAATATGCCAAGTTTGGAAAGGACAATCAAGTATTACGGATACTCAAATTTGGGGTGGAGGACAATCAAGATTTTTCGAAAGTCAAGGACAGGGGTGGGGAGGACAATCAAGTAATTATGCAAGTCAATGACAAGGTTAGGGAAGATGACAACAAAAGTTTTTTGGAAATGATGAATGTAAGAGATAACGGTAAAAAATAGAGAAAATGTTTGCATAACTTGGGTGTGTTTATATTTTGATAAGTATCCTAGGTGTCTCTTCTTTCTTTTTTTTTGGGGGGGTTACCACATAGTGTTGGGAGGTTTGTTGTTGGTCTAATGTGTCTATATAGGTCTTCTCTTGTACCTTTAAAGTTACAAAGTTGGGTCCTTGTGATGCTTAGTCTAATGTGTCTGATGAGATGTACGATTATATTTTGCTAATCAATTGATTGAGGTTGCTTTATGTTATATACTTGCGTGACAGTGGAGATATTTCATGGAATCAAAACTTTATTGTAACATTTAGCTATTGTATTAATTTTCTAATTTGAATTTGCTGTTGCTTGCCTTGAATGCTTGATTTTAGAGATGTGAATAAGAAGTTTAGCAACCAACACAAGGCGACTATTGGAGCTAATTTCTTGACGAAGGAAGTGCAGTTTAAAGATAGGCTTTTCACTTTGCAGTTTGGAGCTGATTTTCTTTTGTCTAGTCATCTTTGAATATCATGTTGATATTAATTACATGTCTGGTCATCTTTGAATATCATATTGATATTTGTCGTATTTGATCAAATGTTTTGATCTAATTGCTAGCCATAAGTTGACTTTAAATGTCAAGTCACTAAGTTGTTGCTATGGCAGCTAGTAAGCTTGTAATTGGCTAAGAAATCCCCATTCTTGATAAAGTTCTGTTTGGGATTTTGAGGGATCAGAATTTAGGTTTTTTTTAATTTATTTTTTTAATTATCACATTGATATGAAAACTGCAATAGTAAATAAATACTTCAAGCTGGCAAAATAAAAACTTCAACAATTTACAAGCTGGCAACCACGTACCATTCACATTTAATTGATTAAAAACTCGGAATCACAGAATTGAACTAAACCAAATGATATCATCACATTTATACGATGAATCAACATCAAAACTGAGTTTTTGTACAATCTTTATTCAATAAAATCTGCCAAAATTAGCATTTACAATGATCATATCATATCATAAGAAGAAGAAATCCACAATCAACCCTATCACTCGAATGCAGTAATCTCTAAAAAACAAAAAAAAAACCCTAAAACTCCTCTGTCCCTAAAATCGGTAGAGAGTTATTAGAGAATGGCAGAGAAATGGACAGTGGCACTAATATCGGCACGCTGTGGAACTCACCACAAGTGCCTGATCGAAAATCCTAGAGAGGCAGAAGTAAAAAGAAGAAATGAGCAGGAAATTGAATTTATGAGAGGAGATAGATGGGAAGAGAGATTAGAGTCAGTAGTAGTGGTGGCAATTTGCCAGTGGTGATAGGGTTGCAGCCTCCTCTTTCTCCTCCGCATCCTCCTCTTCTATTCTTTCTCCTTGTTCGAATTAGGAGAAATGAAGATAAGTTTTGAGGGAGGCGTGATTTCTTTTTCATTTTGTTTGCCTTCTGCCTCTTTTTTTAATTTAGGTGGGGCCCACTACCACATAAGTGAGCGATGGATGACACAGGACTTCAGAGCGGTGGAGATAGACTTTTCGATTAGAATTTAAAAGTTCTAGGCATTATTTTGTCATCCTAATACTTTAATTGATTATATTATTCCTTAATAAATATGTAACTTGATTTGAGTCAATTTAATTAGGTTTCTATAGTCAGGGTTCATAATACATACCTAATGTCCGATAAAATGTTTCAAACAAATAATTTTATTCATTTTCTTAGATATTTTTTTTGAATGACATCAACTTATTATTAAAAAAAAATATTGTATGGGAGATTTTAATCCCACAAGTATCATTAAAACCATCACTATAATATTATATTACAGTGGAAAAATGCCAAGAATTCAGTAATGAATTATTAAAAATTATTAAGATTGTTCAAAATTATTTTTATTAGTAGATTTTGTAATAGAAAATATTTCTCTCCGAAACTAAATCACAATGGTAAGATTTTATAGTTAAGTGAGTTATTTAATTAAATGAGATTTTTAAATTTATAAATAGGAACTTTTAAAACTCTTAAAAGTTTTACAAATTTATAAAATACAAAGTTTTTCAATGGCTTTAGAAGGTGTTTTAATAATTCTGTTAATACTAAATAAAAATTTTAAAAATTTAGAAATATATCCAAATATCAATATTTAATAAAAAGATACAGAAAAAAAAGCAAAATTTTAAAATACAAAATTTTTTCAAAATTTTTTAGAAGTTCTAATAATTATGTTAGTACTAAATAAAAATTTTGAAAATTTAGAAATAAATCCAAATATCAACATTTAATAAACAGAAAAAGAAAAGAAGCAAAAATCGAGATTGAAGTCAGTGATGTTCAATCTTGTAACTCTAGGGTCTTCGAGTTGGTTACCCACCCACCAAGCAACTAATCTCTACTTAGTTATTATTTAGAAAATAAAAATCTTATATTATTTGATTACCTTGGGGATTACTTTTTAAAAATATTTCAAGTCAAATTTTAAACCACATGTATTTTAAGTAAAGTTGACCTAAGAGTTTAGCCAGTGTAGCTGGAGTTCAGGGTCTGAAGAAATTAGACAGGAAATAGTTTTGTTCAAAATTATATATGTGACTAGATAATTCCATAAATAAAAGTTAATGCCTTGTGTTAGTACTTAGGAATATCATTGGAATTTAATATGGTTGATTTGATACTGGGTGCCATAGAAATTACCATTACTGGAATTTGTTTCTAGCAATGGGCATATGAGTGAATAGTAATGATTTATTAGATAGAGATGGAAACTTATAGAATTATTATGGTATACTTAGGATTGTTTCTCTTTTTGATTTGGCTAGTTAGATAGTCAATCGCGATGACTATATTTTCAATCTGTGACACTGGCGATACATAGGACAGTGGAGCCCAAAAAGTTATTTTAGAGTAGTGGTTAACGATATACTTAGAGTGGAGCCCAAGAAGGTGCTAGCTCCTAAAGATAGGGTAGTGAGAATAGGAACGTAACTTATACACAAAATTTCAGTAATAGACACTAAATTATTATTTATAGTGAATGCTAAGATAGAAAATCTACTTTAAATCTGTAACATTGTAGGTTCGATTCTAATACTTTAAAGGTCCAAATTTGAGATCCCAACCACTGCGCATGGGCGGATTTACATAGGGACAAGAAGGAGGCAGATGCCCCTACTGAATGAAAATATCCCCATATTAATGGTATTAATTTTTTATTATTTTTAATATATAATTTAAAGAAATGCTTCCACTGAACTCAAACTTGTCCCTTGTTAAATTTATTCTTATTTTTTGAGCTCTATCTCTAAATTCATGTAACTCTTCATCTTCTTAATTTATCTAACTTACCTAACTCTTACTCTTCTTAATCTTTACTCTTCTTATTTCTACACCTCTCTCTCTCTTTCTCTTTCCCTCTTTCTCACAAACCCTTATTTTTTTCTATTTCTTTATTTATTTTCTACATCTCTTTTTTTGTCACCCACGCATCTCCTCCCCTAAAGAATCTCTTTTTCTCAAATCAAAACACGATTTTAGTGTATCTTAAAAGTCTTTTTTTGATTAACAACAAATTTATCTGAAGAATTAGGATTCAATCTTTTTTCTTTCAAAAACAACTAAGATTTATATTTAAATTGTGATTTAATTTTCATTCAATCTTTTAGTATTTTAATGCTTTATTTTAATTTATATGTTATTCATGTTTAGTTTAATAATATGAGCTTATATGTTTTATTTTTCTCTTATTATTTGATGGATCATTGATTTATTTAGGTTTAAAATTTTACTAATATATATTTAGATAAGGGTTTTAACTTCTTTTTTTTTTAATGTTAGGTATATTTTTACTTTTACCTTCACTCAATAAAATTTCTAAATTGCGTACATTTTTAATTTTACCCCCACTCAACAAAATTTTTGGAACCGCCCCTGCTACCGTGGTATCAACTTTGAATTATTATTAACTTACAAATGTTGCTAGAAGAAAAGAAGAATAATATCGTATAATATATTTAATAATATATGTCATGGCATCAAAGTCCATGATTTTTTACCCTAGATAAATTAGGCCTCGCTGCCACGGTTTCTTCCCATGCTACCAACAATCACCCTGCCTTTATGGTTCCTTTTCGCTGCTACCCAAATCAATGTGCTTCCATAAGCCTCTGACTATTTAACGCGCTTTTATGTGCCTCCGCACGTGCTTCTACGCACTTCTGACTGTTTAACACACATCCACGCGCCTCCAATTGCTCAACATGCTTCCATGTGTCGTGCTTCTATGCACTTTCGACTATTCCACATGCTTCCATGCACTGCCACTTAGGTCACTCGGCTTCTGTGCTACTTTTCCTTATCTAGTTTCACCTTCAATTGGATCAGCCCAGTTCTTTGTCTCTAATCTAAAGTTGGTCTTTGTTATACCTCCTTATGTTTGTTAGGGTTGTTAGAATATATTATTAAATATATTTCATATCTTCTGTTACTAATGTTAGAATATATTATTACATATATATTCCATTACCATATGTGATTTAGCATATTCTTTGTTATGTTATTTTCCTTATATAGCATATTCTAGTTTATAAATATTGGATTTAGTCTCCTTTATAAAGACACATCAATATACATTTTTCTATTTTCTCTCCTATTATTATTCTTCTTATCTTCTTCTAATAAATGTTAATATTTAATAATAACTATATATTCTCATATTTGTATTGCCCTATTATTCATAATTGTAAATCTTGAATTTATTTTACTTGTTGCTAGCTACTTTCTAAATATTTAATTATAACATTGGTGTAATGTACACTTTGCCACAATCATTGCATTGGGTTACCAGGCACAGTGTAGTACCATGCCTACTGCATATATGTACCTAGGAGGTTTTAGCTACTAAGCTTACTAGCTTAATTAAAAACAATCATTTTAGATTCTATTCTAGAAGCAAGAGAATAACAGTGCACAATAGCTTAGCTGGGCTATTAGATTGTTCAAACTATTTAAATAAATATTTGGCTTGTGGCTATTAAATTAGTAGACTTACTATTAATATTTCTATTATTGAATGAATGCAATAATTATTACTATCAACTTGTATTGTGATATGGGACATATTAGTGTTGGTTCTAAGTAAAATAATAATATTACTATTATTATTATAATAAATCATTGCATTTATCTCTTTGTTGTACATTATGACTTAACTTAGATTTTAGAAAGTTGATATTTATCAAAAACCATTTATATATTTCACTCACCCCTAAGTTTTGTAAAAATTCGAAGCGTGACGCAAGTGCTTTCCATGTGGCACCATCTCCTTGGCCCATGTCTTGGCTTTGCAAAGCGACATCTGGCGAATGCTTTAACCCTTTAAGCAAAATCGAAATTGGAGCATAATTTACCTTACCTAACCAACAATTATCTCCTTAGGACGATGAGCACTCATTTTCTTTCAAGAGATCATACCTCCCATTCTCTAAAGAGAACACCTGGTTCTAAAAAGATATCATTTGTATACGCACTTGGAATCACTCATGAGGCCAGTGCAATGAAGACACAAACAAGGGCTTCCTAAGCTAGCAGATCCTTCTACTCGAAAGAGCTACACCTCGGCTAGCTAAAAAGGGGAGACGTACTTGTGCATTAAATGCACTCAACCAGTAAGTATTTAATGCATGCAACTATCACTCGTCAAAAGGACATGTATTTCATTACCATTCACTAAACCATCTAATCAACAAGAATCTCAAACCAATAGTGACTCATAAGAGCCGGTCTGAGACTTCTGACCACCAAACATTCTCCTAAGTTGACCTCCTTCCTTACATTTGAGCCATTGACTTACCCATTTGACACCCTAACTACTATAAATACCCATTGATCTCATTTAAATATGGATATTGAATCTTTATCAACCACTAAAGTCACACACACTCTCTCTCTCTCAATTACCTTGTTTTTTCTTTCACCCATTTGGTGACTCATCGAATGCTAGAAGAGTAATTGTCTCCTACTTCTCAAGACAACACAATTACTTTGTATCGATCCTTAAGCCCCTTAACCACATCCACAATTATGTTACGTTTTTAGAGCATTTTACTACATTTTGATATAAAATATATAACTATTTCACAAGTGTTTTGTTTTTGATCTCTTACAAATGAAATTTTTTTGTTAATTTTGAAAAAAAAAATAATGTTTTTATCATTAAATAAAAATTGCATTCAAAAATTTTTAATCTCACATAAAAATCAATTCTAATTATAAATGTGAGTACCAATAGTCACCACTTAAAAGAATCATTATAGTCTAATTGATATATAAATATGAAAATGGATGAGGTGAGAATACGATATAATCTTTCACAAGGTTTGGCCTTCCCTATCATTCCCCTCTTATTTAAAATATAGGCACGTTGTTTGGAAATGTAATTGGAAAAATAAGATTAGCATTTTAAATTGAGAAGTGAAATTCAACTTAGGTTTAGTTTGGGAAGGAAAAAAAAAAGTTGACTTTAGTAGGCAGGTAGCTACTTACTAAAAATGTTAATTTTTTTTTATGAAAAACACTAAATTTTTAATTTTTTGTTCAATTGACATCTTAAGTTATTAACCATATATAGTTTTAAAAAAATTAAAATTTAATAGAATAATTTTAGTTATTTTTAAAAAAAAAAAAGCTAAAATATCAGTAACCAAAAGCTACTTGATACCAGAATCTTAGTTTGGGAAGAGAAAAGTTCACAGAGTTGGCTAATAAAAATCTAGCTATATTTCTTTCTTTTTTATTTCTTCTTTTTTGTTTAAACATTTGAAAAGGGGAAAAAGCTAATTTTTTGTAGCTAACTTTTTAGCTTCTTATTTATTTGACATATTTATCTTTTATGATTTGAAAGGATTTAAAATTGTAAGAGGATAACTTTTGTTATTTAAAAAAAAATCAAAAAACTAAAGCTACCAAAAACTAACTTTTTAAGCTTTCTAAACAAGCCTTAATATTCCAATTTTAGTTTCTCACACTATATTTGTTGTGAGAGTTAATGGAGTAGGAATGTTAATGGGACGGATACAAGAGGGTATTTAACCTGGCCAAATCCATTAAAAACTGATTGAAAAGTACCCTAATTGAATTGCGTTAAGGGTAGGTCCGGTGCACCACGGACCGTTGGATCAAACCCAGCATAGTGATCTGGGTTTGATCCAACGGTCCGTGGTGCACCGGACCTACCCCCAGTCCAATTGAATTGCGACAAATTTAGGATTGAGATTTAATATTTGTGTGGATTTGAGATGTGTTTGGAATTTCCATATAGGATACTTAATACCTGGTACCCAATACTAATTTATGGTTATAAGATACTAGGTACCTAATTCTCATAGTGTACCCACTAAGTATATTTCATAAAATATAATATAATATGTAATGTTGGCCTGGAAGTCTAATGAGTTCCAAAATGCGTTCAACTTATTTAAATTTCAAGTAAATTTGGAGCATAATACAAAAAATTTATTTGTTATACATATACATGTCCAACTTCTTTGAGATAATTTTATTAACTTACCTAATTAGTTTATAAAAATTTAACTATACGAAAGTTATACTTATGTATGAATTTCCCAGTATAATATTGTTTGTTGGTTGTTATTATAGGTAAAGATTTTTTAAGTATTTATACAAATTTTGCAATATAGGGTGCGTTTGGAGTGATAAAAAGTAAGATAAAGTGAAATAAAGCGAGATAATTTGTAAATTCATAATTCGTGCAATGCAATAAAAGTGAATAACTTTTAGAGATTTTAGAGATTTTTAAAGATTTTCACCGATTTTTAACAAACCAAACGCACCTATAAAATTATTAATTTTTTGTATTTTTTATTTCAAATCTAGTATTAGCAGATTTGTTAAAGATGGTTTCATGTAATCTAACTAATTGAGCTTAGTCGGATTTCGCGAGTTTGGGACAAGACAAGACGGGTTTGAAATTCTAATTAAAAAAATGAATGGATTTGAAACAGTAATAATAAGTAAAAAAATAAACTAATTTGATAATGGTAATAATTAATTTTACATCCTTATGATGGGGTATAATAAATTAAATTTGGAGTGCAAATATCATTTCTATTTGCAATTCAGGTGTGTTTAGAGTGGCAAAAATTTAGTAAAAATTGATAAAAATTGTAATTTAGTAATTCATATAGTGAAAAAAAATTAAATTTTTTTAGGTAAAATTAAGTATTCCAAACAAAGCCTAGTCTCCCACTTTATTCTTTTTAATAATGAATAATACATTTTGAAATGCCAAAGCTCAATTTAAAGTAATAATATTATTTTTTAAATAATTTTTGTTGTGGTAATTTGTAATTTTTTGAGATACTAAGAGGTTATTTGGAGTGTTAAAAAAAGTGAAATTTCTTAAAATTTAAAGCGTAAAAAGTTGATTTGAAACAATGGTTAGATGTTAGTATTTAATTTGATATAAAATTATTAAAAATTATAAAAAGTGATATGTGACAAAATTTTAGTAAAAAATTTTAAAAATTTTTGAAATTTTGTAAAATTTTTAGTACAAATGTCAGTCAAACTTTTAAAAAAATCTAGCAAATTCCATTAAAATGCACTATTTTTGTTTGTTTCAACAAATTTTGATAAATTTTTTAAAAAAGTTAAAATTTTTTGAAATTTAAAAAAGTGAACTTTTAAAATTTTTTGAAAATTTTTAAACTTGATTATTGCTCCAAACGGCCCTAAATGTATATTTATATTCGCCAAAAAACAAAAAAGAAGATGAATGAAATAAATTGTGATGAAAAATAATCATTTTATTTTCTTTCATTTAATTTGTGATAAAAAAATCAGCGATTATTTATTAGTTTGCCTTCCAAATAGCTTTGCCTTATGTAAAGCCAAGGTGGTTAGGTTACAAAACGGCAAAAAAATAATAATAATAATAATAATAATAAAGAAATCAATATAACATAGAAACATTTTTTTTATAAATCAACAATTAAAATTTAATAAAAATATCAAAATAATTAAAATTTTAATTTTTTTTTTTTACTTTCCCCTCCCACTTATTCAGTAAGGATGCATTTAGTATACCAAAATTTGATAAAAATCCTTAAAAATTTTTAAAAACCTATGAAAATCTTTATAAAATTTTATACATTCTCATCTTTTTAAAATTTAAAAAAGTTCAATATCTTTAAAAAAAAATCAATAACTAAAATTCAGTTAATCAAATAGCAAATTTTTTTTTTCTATTCTAACCATAAAATCTCAAACTATTAAATGACACCCATTTTGACTATTCTTGTAACGTTTTTAAAACCGTTCAAACGGATTGTAAAAATCATTCCGACAAAATCGCACAAACAACTTTCGTCCAAATAGTTTTTACAATCCGTTTGAACAAATTATAATGTAAAAAATCATGATTACCTAAAATTTTGAATCCGTCTAAATAAAAATCCGATCTATATCAAAACAAAATTTACTATTTATTTTCAAAAAACACCCGATCTATGTCAAAACAAAATTTTACTATTTATTTTTAAAAAATACAATTTAAGTGATATACACTAAATACAAAAAATTTTTCTAAATTATATTTTATCTCATTTTTTCTCACTTTTTTATATGCCACATACAACCTAATTTTGTTTACATAAATCCGCAATAGAAAACAAGTAAAACATTTTAGGAGATATTTGTAAAAAGGAATTAAAGAAAACTGTGAAAAACAATTAAATAATTTTTAAATATAATTACTTAAATGTTAAAAAGATATAAATGAAATTCACCTTTCTTTTTACACTCCTCTATAATCAAACAAAAAGAAAATAATATCTTCCCGATAACTTTCCTCACAAAACCAAACAAACAAGAAAAGGTTGTAATTTGCTCCACGATCTCTCGCATTTTCACTCTCTTCCTCTCCATTCCCCTTTTCGCCGACCAAACAAAGACTAAAATACTAAAAGGCTGAAATGAGATTGCCCTCTCCACTCATGGATCTCTCTGCCACTCTGTTTAATCTTCAACCAGATCAAATTGGCACAACAACTCTAAATCAAAACTTCTAATTTTTAAGAGCCAAACCAGAATATCAATCCTGATATCCATGAACAAATTACCTTGTAACTAAACTCAATTGCCCATACAATTACAGCAAGGCACCCATTCAATCTCACTAGCCACTAAAACAAATCAAAATTCACAGCAATATCCAGCATCTAAAGAACAGAACAAAAATCAATGTTAATATAATCAAGTCAAAGCAGCAAGGGAAAGAGAGAGAGAGAAGGAAACCAGAAATACATAACTTCCATTTGAACCAAATCATTCAATTACACCTCCATAATGGACAAAAGATAAGCTACATCCAACATCTTAACTACAAACTATAATTTCCCCCATAAAAAGACCCCACCTAACCCTAGCTCCCAAACCCTAACCACCAAAACCATACAGGGTCCTTCCCTGCCTCTTCAAGGCATAAACCACATCCATCGCCGTCACGGTCTTCCTCCTAGCATGCTCAGTGTACGTGACAGCATCGCGGATCACATTCTCCAAGAAGATCTTGAGAACCCCACGGGTCTCCTCGTAGATCAGACCGCTGATTCTCTTGACACCTCCTCTCCTTGCTAGCCTCCGAATCGCCGGCTTGGTGATCCCCTGGATATTGTCCCGGAGTACCTTGCGGTGCCTCTTCGCGCCGCCCTTGCCCAGACCCTTGCCTCCCTTGCCGCGACCAGACATCGTTGGTAAAGACGGAGAGATTGCTTAGAGCTTGAGAAATGTAGAGAGGGAGAGTTTACTGGCTGATGCGAGAGGGATGGGGTGGGTAGGGGTTTATGTAGAGTGTGTGTTTGGGAGGTTTGAATTTGAGCGGGGTTATTGGCGGTCGATTTTTGCTTTGTCGGTTTTGATCAACGGTGAAAGAGGTCGATCCGTGTGCTGTGGTTTGGCTGATGTTGGAACGTTGATGAGTTTTTAATCAACCGTGGATGTTGAGCTCTTTCGAAAGCAGATCCATGACGTGGATTGCGTTTCATTTTTTTTTTTTTTAAATATTGTGCTTTTTTGTGGCCGTAGGCTGGTGCGAAAACCCTAGTTTACCCTCGCGCCCGGCCATGGCCTTCGTTCTTTCTTTTCCCCATTTTTTTTTTTGGCCAGGTTGGCTTTGTGGCTCGCCAGGAGAATACTAGTTATCCACGAAGTTAGGCCTTGTTTGGTTATAAAAAATATTTTACTTTTATTTTATTTTTTATTAATATTTAAGTTTTATAGAAATTGTATCTTTTAAACATGATAATTACATTCGAAAAAAAATTGAAAAATTCACGTCCTAGCATAAATAAATTAACAACTATCCAATTTTTCAAAGAATTTAATAGTAAAATAATAATATACATTTTTTTCTTTTATTTTTTCTCAACTCACAAATAAAGATAAATAAAATTATTGTTCCTTTTTTCTTAAATTTACAAATAAATAGAAATAAAATGTTACCATTTTTATTCTTTTATTTTTTTTTTCTAATTAATTTTTTTTCCTCCCCTAAACTTACAAACAGAGCTTGAATGTTCCTATTTATTTGATTAGCTTGATCTACGGATGGGCACGTTGCTAATTCTTGCTCTGCCGATAATGTTTTAGGAGATCAACGGAAAAATGTTAAATGGACTAGTACCTATAAAATATTACGCGACTTTTAGTTTGTATTTTTATTTTTTATTTTTTGTTTTTATTTTTTATTTTTTATTTTTGTTTTGAGATTTATGTTTGAAAAAAAAACCAAAAACGCATTTAATTTAATAATTTCTATTTTTTCGTATTTTGAAATTTTCTTTATTTTTGGTTAAAAAAACCAAAAATGCATTTAATTTAATAATTTCTATTTTTTCGTATTTTGAAATTTTCTTTATTTTTGGTTTAAAAAAACCAAAAACGCATTTAATTTAATAATTTCTATTTTTTCGTATTTTTAAATTTTCTTTATTTTTGGTTAAAAATGCTCAAAACAAACCCTTGGGCCTAGCTCAGCGAGTGACCCTCTGATTGTGGAGGGCCGAGGCAACAACCCGCAAAGGTTCGAGTTTCCGCTGGTGAAATCTAGTCTCGTTGAGTTATTCCAAGGGCCACCCACCACACGTGCAAGCGTGCGACTTAAGCGGTTTGGCGGGCTTGTGGGGTGTTCGTCAGCCCCCGGTTTACCGGTCGGCTACACGGTTCGTTGAGGACTGTAAAAACCGACCGGATTCCGGGTCATAAAAAAAAAATGCTCAAAACAACTTTTAATTATTTTATATTTCATGTGTAACCTCATTTTCTATTTTCTAAAATAGATTTTGAAAACGCAAGTAAACAAATACATTTTGAGATATTTTCCTTATTTTCAAAAATATAAAATGAAAAATTGGTTCAAAACAGATATACTAAATAAGACCTTATGTTTGCACAAATCAAATTAACTCACAATCATCAGGAGTGGTTGGTTGCGGGAATTCATTATTTGATAATTTTATCCACTTCAACCTTAATTATTAGAATTGTCATTTAAATAGTCCTTTTTATACAAGATTTGTTAATGACAACTAAGAACATGTTCATGCGATACTATGGTTTTTTTGGGTAATACATTCAAGTTTATGATAGATGAAAATGAGTGCACACAATATGTAGAATCAATTATCATAAATACAATGTTGCGGCAAATTAAGATTAATATGGTTATAAAGTAGGAAAAATAATTGCAACACACAAAGACACAACGATTACGTAATTTGGTGTAATGCCTACATTCACGAGTGAAGGCAGGAGAAGTATTTTACCATGACAAAAAGAGAATACAAAATGTGAGAAATGACACAAAATGTTTTGATACTAAAATAGAGATAAAAGGTATCAGAAATATATCTCATGCTACAAAGACAAACACCTAATTTCTCTTACACCTCTCTATACTTTAATCTCTTCTTTATTTTTTTTCTTCCTTGCACACCTCCCGTTTTCCCAAGCTCCTATTTATACTTGAATAAATACTTAATATGGCTAACCCATCTTTGGAGAATGAGTTGGACATCCAAAGAATGTAAGGTTGAGACAAAGTCATCTCCCAACATAGAATGCCAACTCATGTGTCAACATTCCACCTCCCAACATGAGATTACCAACCCGTATTTCAGCAATTCTCCCCCTCAAGCCCATGTGTGGGCAGTCACGATCATCTTTTGTCTTCCCTGTAATGCCCTGAAAGACTTTTCAGATACTATAAACACTAATCAAGTCCAAACAATACTTGAACTTCTGAACAGGAACTGGTTTAGTCAACATATCAGCTGGATTATCCGCCATGTTAATCTTCTGAATGCCAATATCTCCTTAAGATATAATTTTTCGAACAAAATGATATCTAACATCAATGTGCTTGGTCCTTTCATGATACATTTGATTTTTGGTCAAATGTATGGAACTTTAGCTATCACAGTATATTACAGTATGATCCTGTTTTAAACCCAATTTGCCAAGCAATCCTTTTAACTATATAGCTTCTTTCACTGCTTCAGTTATTGCCATATATTCTGCCTCCATAGTGGACAAAGCAACTGTTGTCTATAATGTTGCTTTCCAACTAATAGCAGAACCTGAGAGCGTAAAAACATACCCTGTCAAAGATCTTCTTTTATCAAGATCAGCAGAATAATCTGAATCCACAAACCAAATAGTAGTATTCTTTGTACCACTACTATCAACTACTAAACCAACATCTATAGTACCTCTTAAATATCAAAATATCCATTTCACTGCTTGCCAGTGAGCCTTACCAAGATTGGCCATGTATCTGCTAACAATACTGACTGCATGTGAAATATCTGAACGAGTACATACCATAGCATACATGAGGCTTCCAACAACACTAGCATATGGCACACGAGATATTTCTATTTTTTCTTCTTCAGATTATGTTGATAAAGTTGTTGAAAGCTTAAAATGTATAGTAAATGGAGTACTCACAGACTTAGAGTATTGCATACCAAAACATTCAAGTACTTTCTCAATGTACTTTTTTTGCGACAAATACAACTTTCCCGCTTTTCTATGCCTATGAATTTCCATACCCAAAATCTTCTTTGCTAAACCCAAATCTTTCATTTCAAACTCACTACTAAGTTGAGCTTTTAACCTGACAACCTTAGACATGTTCTTTGCAGCAATGAGCATGTCATCAACATACAATAGTAAATACACAAAGGAACTATCTGTGAGCCTTTTGAAGTAGACATAACTATCATGCTTACTCCTTGAGAAGCCATGCTCTATCATGAATGTGTCAAACCACTTGTACCACTGCCTAAGTGATTGCTTCAGGCTATACAAGGATTTTTTCAATAAGCAAACATAGTTCTCTTTTTCTGCAACAACAAACCCTTCTGGTTGATGCATGTAAATCTGTTCTTCAAGCTCACCATGTAAGAAAGCTATTTTGACATCAAGCTGTTCAAGCTCTAAGTCAAACATGACAACCACAGTAAGCTACACGCGAAGAGAGCTATGTTTCACAATTGGTGAGAATACTTCATTGAAGTCCACACTTTCCTTTTGACTATAGCCCTTGGCCACTAAGCGTGCTTTGTACCTTGCATCTTCCGTTCCTAGTATTCATTCTTTTCTTTTGAAGACCCATTTGCACCTAATAATCCCTTTACCCTTAGGCGGTTTCACTAGCGCCCAAGTTTGATTCTTCCAAAGAGACTCAATTTCTTCATTCATAAGAATAGTCTATTGTGTTGACTCCTTACTTGTGACAACTCCATGATATGTTACAAGTTCTTGAAACTCAATTGTTTCAACCATAGTCAAAACATAAGAGACAAAATCAGCATTACTATACCTTAGAAGTGGTCTGATGGTTCTCTTATGTCTACCGGTAGCAATATTTATGGTTACTCAGGTAGTGCATCATCTGCTTGCTTATCTTCTCCAATGGGCTCATCAGGAATAATACCTTCTATGGGGGGGTCCACTTTCAAACTCTATCCTTTCTCTAACATCAAGGTATTTACCTTTATCAATACACTCATTTCTTATATGCAACATGACTAATTCATCAAAGGTAATATCTCTGCTGATAATGAATTTGGGTGACTTAGGATCAGCACACCAGAATCTGTATCCTTTTACCCCAAATCCATATCCTAGAAAAATACACTTCTTAGCTCGTGGCTCGAGCTTTCCTTCATTAACATGTGCATAGGTTGGGCAAACAAAAATTCTTAAATTAGAATAGTCAGTAGGATTACCTGACTACACTTCTTTAGGAGTTTTACAGCCAATGGAAGTTGATGGAGATCTATTCACTAGGTAGCAAACTGTGGAAACTACTTCAACCTAAAAGACTTTTTCCAAACCAGCATTAGAGAGCAAACAATGAGCTCTCTCCAAAAGCATCTTGTTCAAGCGTTCTGCTACACCTTTCTGCTAGGGTGTTTTTATAATCGTGTGACACCTCACGATCCCTTCATTATTAAAGAACTCATCAAATTCTCCTGAACAGAACTCCAGACCATTGTCAGTCCTGAGACGCTTAATTTTCTTTTCTATCTGTTTCTCAAGCATGGCCTTTCACTGTATAAACTTGAGAAACGCCTCATCTTTGTGCTTTAAAAAATAAATCCAGACCTTCTTTGAATAGTCATCAATAAAGGTCATAAAACATCTCGATCCACTTTTTGACGAAACCCGAGAAGGACCCCAATGGTTAAAATGGATATAGTCCAATGTACCTTTAGTTCTATGAATGGCTTTATTGAACTTGACTCTACATTACTTACCAAAGACGCAATGTTCACAAAAGTCCAACTTTCATGTTCTCTGACCACATAGCGAGCCTTGTTTGCTTAGCACTCTCATGCTTAGCACAGTCATGCCCCTCTCACTCATATGCCCCAAACGCAAATGCCATAATTGGGTAGTGTAATGATCTGAACTTGCTGATGATGAGACAGCTACATCTCCAAGAACTGTATTACCTTAAAGTACATAAACGTTTTTAACCAACCTCCCTTTCATAACCACCAAAGCTTCTTTCGTTACTCGTATGACTCCCCCTTCAGCTATATACTTGCAGCCACTAGGGTCGAGAGTACCAAGGGAGATAAGATTTTTCTTCAAATTTGGCACATGTCGGACATCTGTCAAAGTTCTTACAATACTGTCATGCATCTTGATTCGAATTGTTTCAATGCCAACAATTTTATAGGGTGCATCGTTCCCCATTAAAACTGTACCACCGTTCACCAACCGGTATGTCGTGGACCAATCCTGATTAGGACACATATGGAACGAGCAACCCGAGTCAAGAATCCACTCCTTATTTGAAGATCCACGAACGACCGCCACTGATAAAACAGTTCCGTCATTATCTGAATTTTTTCTTCAGCAATACTAGCAACTCTTTTCTCCTCCTTCTGTTTAAGCTTCGGACAGTCTTTCTTATAATGCACTGTCTCCTTGCAATAGTAACATTTAATCTTTTTTTATCTAGATTTTGATCTTGATCGACCTCTGTTGCTACTGCTGGGATCATTTTTCTCTAATGTCCTCTCCCTGACTGTCAAACCCTCAACCTGATTTTCACATCCGTCCTCGGACACTTTTGCTCTCAATTCTTCTGATAACAAGAATGCTTTGACATCCTCCATAGAGATAGTATCCTTTTTCCATAAAGTATTGTCGTAACAAAATGCTTACATGATGGAGGTAGAGAACATAATACAATAAGGGCTTAATCTTCATCACCAATTTTAATATCAATATTTTTCAAATCCATGACAATTTTGTGGAACTCATCAATGTGAATTTGAATAGGTGTACCTTCCTTCATCTGCAAAGTGTAGAGATGCTATATCAAATACAGCCTGTTTTTGAGAGACTTTGTCATGTACAAATTCTCTAATTTGAGCCATAATTTTGCCGTAGTTGTCTCATCTGCAACTTCTCGCAATACCTCATCGCTTAAGCACAATTGAATTGCATTTAGTGCTTTAGCATCGAAGTCTAATTTGTCTTCATCTAACATTGTTGCAAAGAGTTTTCCCTTTTCATCCAAAGCTTTGTGCAAACCTTGTTAGGTTAACAAAGCACGCATTTTTATGTGCCATAAATTGAAACTATTCTTCCTATCAAATTTCATAACTTCATATTTAGCTGTTGCCATATTAAAAATCTCAATAGAAATAACTTGGCTTTAATACCAGTTTGTTGTAACAAATTGAGATTAATATGGTTATAAAGTAGGAAAAATAATTATGGGCAAGAAATAAAAATAATTGCAATACATAAAGACACAACGAATTACATACTTCAGTGTAATGCCTACGTGCATGGGCAAAGACAGGAGAAGTATTTTACTACGACAAAAGCAGAACACAAAATGTGAGAAATGACACAAAATATTTCGGCACTAAAATAGAGACAAAAGGTACCCGAAATATATCTCACACTACAAAGACAAACACCTAACTTCTCTTACACCTCTCTACACTTTAATCTCTTCTTTATTTTTTTTCTTCCTTGCACACCTCCTGTTTTCTCAAGCTCCTATTTATACTTGAACAAATACTTAATATGGCCAACCCATCTTTGGAGAATGAGTTGGACATCCAAAGCATGTATGGTTGAGACAAAATCATCTCCCAACATAGAATGCCAACTCATGTGTCAACATTCCACCTCCCAACATGGGATTGCCAACTTGTATTTCAACATACAAAATGTAAATGATAAGCATGAATTCTGTGAAAAAAAAAAAAAAAGGAGGTAATGGTAATAAAAGGATAAAAGATTCATATTGAACTGCCAAAATCAATCAACTAGAAATCATGTGTAGCTGATCAACACTTTGTGATTTATAAAGCTATTCTATCACCCATTCGATAATTACAGATACTTCTCTTTATCCTTTCAATCTCTGATCACCTAAAACAAATTGCCAACCAGGTGGAGTTTGGCCGAGAGCCCATTCGACAACCAAATTGGACTTTTATATGGAAAGATTAGTATAGTGTATATCCAGATGTAAGAGGGAAGAGCAAGCAAGGTTCTTCCTCCATCATCTTTTGTTGTGTGTCCAATCGTAATAGGGTTAGGGAAGTAGAATGTGAATCAATATATTATTTGCACTTGCTTGTGAAACCATATCACAGAAATTTATGACACATGTTAATTAGGTGCAAATACTACTAAACGGGTATGCTCCCCGCATTTTTAGTGAGATTTCAAGTCTTGTGACTAACTAGGGTATGGTTGAGAGGATGGGTCATATTTCTCCCGATTTACCTATCGGCAAAGGCAGGTGAGGTTCCAGGTTACCAAAAAAAAACACTCACCAACTTTATATAAGAGACTCATAAAATAAATAAATAAATTAGAATACGTTTTGCCATTATAGGTGACACATGTCAATTAAAAAGAAGAAAACTTAGCAAAAAATAAAAATAAAAACACGTTTAAGAAATAATCTTTTAACCTACTAATGAAAAATATATACGTTAACTAACTCGTTTAAGAAATAATTCAAATAGTCACAACAATAATAAAATGACTCACCATAAAGTATATATTGTTAGGTCAAACTCTAAGTGGGTAAAGTACCTTAACCACAATAAATAAATCTCTCCAAATTGAAAAATATTCTTAATTGATATAGAGAATAATTACTTACTTCCTCATTAGAAGAAAAACAATGATTTCTTTTTTGAACCATGTATAATTTTTACAGAGCTCTTTTTTCAACTATATCTCTGTTGGTCTTGAGTTTTATTGTAGATGAGAAGAGACAAACAGGAGACAAAGAGTTTAAATAAACTTGTCAACGGGATAGATTTGGATTTGATTTGTACTAAATTCATCAGATCTAGGTCTAATTATAATAGATGTGATCCAAATTCAAAAGTAATCGGATCTAATTTGTAAGATCCAGTTCAGATCCATATATTTGACGGATTTGACTCATTTTAAAAAATAATTTTTTTAAATTATCATTTCATAAAAATGAAAAATATATTTTATTCAAAATATATTATATATAAAATATATATATATAAAGTATTTTATGTTGAAGAGGTGGGGGCTATATTTTTGCATTGTTTAATGAGAATTTCAAGCCTGGTCCAGCCTCTGAGAGGAATTTTGGACTGTTTAAACCCGATGGGAGCATTGCATACAAGATTGGTTTTGATGGGCTTGTTCCTTCTTCAGCAACTTCATCTCTTCTTCACTTAAAAGTATGGAATTCACATTCTCAAATCTTTAATATATATATATATATCTATATATATTTTTGGGGGTGTAAATATGAAATTTGGATTAATAGGTAATCTACATGTAAGAAAATGGGGAAGCGAATGCTGCAAAAATAGCATATATTTAAGAGATATATGTAAGAGAATGTATTCACTAGGAAAGTTATGATCCTACCGCCACCACAAAGAGTTTTTGTGCATGTTCTGTGGTCGAAATTGGTGCAGTTCTTCTGAAACCAATTACTGTTAAACATTATATATAGGGCCAAAGCCAAGATTTCATAAAAGGGAGGGCTAAAAATTTTTCAATAAAAAATATTAAAGAACTATAATTTAAAATATTTGATACCTAATGAGAGTGAGAGATTTCGATAAAAAGAAAATCGAAAGCCTGAATTTCATCGAAAATCAAATTACACTTGCAGTTTTTGTTGTATTAGAACAAAAAGAATTAACGATGAGATGGAAAAAAAAGGAATAGTTGATGGCTAGGGAAAGTGTAAATAGATTGGGAAGAGAATTGTGGGTTTCAATAAAATATAAGATTGGAAAGAGATATGTGGGACCCATTATAAAAGTTTAAGTTATCACGAGATTTTTCATTTGTCGAGGAGAGGGCCGTTGTTAAAGAAGAGAAAGAGAGAGGTATTTATGAGGTTTTTATTAAAAAGAGAAAAAATTAAGGTGGTTAAAAACTTTTCATTTATTAAGGAAACTATTCTCAGAGAAGTATTTATTTTTTAATAAAATATATCATAAATTCATAGGTTTACATTAAAGCTGGTGGCTATCTCCACCCCTAACCCTATACTAATTTCATCCCTGATTATATATATATATATACATATACATATATATATATATATATATAATATCTATATATATAAAATTGTTGCTTCTCTATCCTCTTCTTGAAGAATGCCTCCAGCCCTTGGAATCAAAAGTAGTCCAGCCGAACTGACATCGGCCCCACCAGCAGCCACTCGTAGCCGCCGGATATTGTATGGACTGGCAGCGAAGTCATCGGCGGCGGCAACGTTAGCGGTTATGAAGGCATGCCCGGTGTTAATCTCATCACTTTGGCCATCATTATCGCGCCTCTCTCTCTCTCTCTTTAAATTTCTGTCTTAGAGATCTGCTGGTAACCTCACAAATTTTTAGCATTTGCCGCCACTTCAATTTATATATTATAACCGTAAAAGAATGTAATTTTTCTTTTCTCTCCTTCTTCAATTTAATCTTACGTGACATACTTCAATATTTTCTATTCTCTAAATACTCTCTTCTCATTCATTCACAAAGAATTGATCTCTTTTTATCCCATGTCCGTAGATGACTATAACTTTATTTTTTCTTTTTCTATATAAAGTCATTAAATTTGTGACAAATAAACTTAATTAATATGAAAGCTTATAAATTTATAAAATGGGTCTATTTGTTTATTGATCCATTATAGTTAAACCCAATTATTTATTATTTTGTTATAGTTATAAAATTTGTATCCAAATCCCTCTCCTTTGGTGGATCGAGATGATCAAATCCTATGGAATATATGGCAGACCTTCTGTGTTCACTATTAAGAAGATGTGGGATTTTGTTAGGGAATAAGTCCTCCCGGTTCTATGGGGGTTCATTGTTTGGTTTAAATATTCTATCCCCCGCCACTGTTTCATCTGTGGTTGGCAATTCGCTGCAAATTGCCTACTCAGGATAGGAGAATTCATTTTGCCTCACGGGTCCCTTGAACTGTGTTCTATGTCGTCGATGTATGGAAAATCATGATCATCTTTTTGTCCAATGTGATTATACCTTGGAACTCTGGAATGCTCTCATGACTTTATGTGGGTTCCAAGCCCGTCACTCCTCTTGGTCGCAGCATGTTGATTGGACTTCCTGTTCTCTTAGTGGCAATTCTCTCTCTAAGACTATCTTGAAACTTTGCTTGGCGAGGAAGGTTTATTACTTATGGCAGGAACGTAATAGAAGGATTATGGAGAATCATTTTCGTGATGTTCATTCTCTCACTGGTAATTTGTTTAATGTCATCCGTGAAGTGTTCACGGGTTGCCCTCGTTTTAAAAGGAATTCTGTTATTCATGTTCTCAATGACATTCCGTAAATGATGCTTGTTTGCACTGAAATTTCCTCTGCTGTATCTTTATTGGTCCCATATTGACATCTATTTGAGCTTGTAATAGGTGATATTGCTGCTTTTAGTAGCTAGTATCTTCTGATATTTGGTTGGAGGCGCTGTCCATCACCGCTGTTCCCCTTTGCTGCTCGGTTTATTTGTCACTCTTGAGTTTTCTTTATGCTAATTGCAGTCAGCTGGAGCGGCTGTATTGTTTTGCTGTCCTGGAGGCGACGTGGAGGCTTTGAGGCGATGCAGTTGTGCTGTTCTCCTTTTGGTTCGCTGTTGATTTGGCATCATCGGTTGTGTCTCTTTGATGTTTTATCAACATTGAGTTTGCTGTTTTGGTTCTGTTTTGTTTGTATCTTTTTGATGCAAGTTTGACATTAGGCCCGTTTGGTTTGATATATTTTGTTGAAAATTTTCAAAAATCTCTATAAATCTCTGTTAACTTTATATCACATCAACTTTTTTCTCTCACTGCATGCATTACGAACTCTTCCCAAATCACAATTTATCTCAATTTATCTCATTTTTTCTTACTCTAAACAACCCCATTGTTATGAGATCTTTTGATTTCTTGGTGCTTGTGAAGTTTTTTCAAGCTTGTTAAGCGATGCTCATTGTTTTTGCAGGGGTATGCCCCGTGGTTTTGTACATTTTTTTCATTAATTAATTTATTCTTACCTTTAAAAAAAAAATTGCATCCAAACATTAATTTAGAAAATGAATTTGAAATTACTAAATATTACTTAAATTAAAAAAAATTAACATATTTTAAATTTAAAAGTACAAAAAAGTGCGTAGATGTTAATACTAATAAAAATCCCTAAATATTGATAATTAGGTTTAGGAGTAATAGTTTTTATAAAACTTTAAATTTGTCATGTTAACAATTAGGTTGAAAAATTATTTTAATATTATTTTTAATTCGAGTGAATAATTAAAAAATAGAAGTGTATATTAAAAATTTGACAAACGTTTTAAAATAAAAAAAATCAGTTCGATTAAGTAGGTTTGAGGTTTAATATATATTCTAGAGCTAAATTGAATTTTTAGAATTGAATCTGATTAAGATTTGATATAACTTAAATTTTTAATATTCCTATAAAAACGTGATTTTAATCAACTATATTTACTTATTAAAATTGACATAAATAAAAAATATAAACATAAAAAAATAATTTAATAGCTATCATTTACAATTATACAACTTTATTAAAATAATTATAATATTTTTAAAAGTTTATTTTTGTGAATAAAAAATTATTATATAATTCCGTGTATTGTACGGGTGAATACTTGTGTATTCGTATATGTGTGTATGCTTCACACACACATATATACATATCTATATAATAGAGTAAAAATAATTAAAATGTCAAATTTTTATTTTAAATATTTTTGAATTTTTATTTTTTATTTTTAAATGTTTTATTTTTAAAAATAATTGATCTTGTAGATCATCCGGATTCAAATCTATTAGTTCTTAAACCCGTAATAGATCTACATCCGTTGGATTATAAATTTAATTCGACAAATCCGATATAATGTTATTGATCTGGTCTGAGTCACATTGGATTAAATCTAACCTATTAATAGGCTTAGATGTAAAGGTAGAATGTATTAGCTATAAAAATTTAGGGTGAATTAAATTTAAAAACAAATAAAACTACAAAATAAAATTTGAGTTAGGTTACCCGTGGAGAACAGGGAAAGGTAAATAGGGCGCGCTCTCTCTCTCTCTCTCTTTTGGCATACTCTACGCTTTATATAAGTATATTATATATAAATCTGCTGAGATGTTAGGTAGGTGTAATTAGGATTCTAGCCCTATTAAATACAAATAATAAATAATAACATATGCCCCTATGAGGTTAAGAAAATTCTACATTTTCCTTAATATTTTAAAATTCTTTCAAAGATTGCCAATTTCAATCATTTAAATGCAACCCGGAATAAAGTAAATAAAATTTCATATTATTAAATTTTAATAACAGAGTAAAATTACTGAATAACAAAATATGAATAAAAATAATCTGGATCATTACACATGATAACAAGAATAAAGATTGAGTAATGAAAGAGAGATCAAGCACTACCATTTTTATAGTGGTTTAGCTTAGCATGAATTTATATCTATTTTTCAAGGTCTCTTCTTGAGTATTTTTCACAATTCTTTGAAGTTATACAACCACTAGCGTAGGGGTCTTGGCAAACCTTATACTAAGTGTTTTTTCCTATAATTAAAAAACTTCTCACCAAGTATTTTTTACAAGAACACTCAAGACTCAAATATAATACAGTCCACAGCATTCCCAGCCCTTACAATACCACTTCCAAATAATAGGGCATTTTTTACTTTGGTTCTCCTTGTAGACACACAAATTTTGGTCAAATGAAGTATTGTCAAGTGTCAAATAAGAACTCAATTAAATCAAAGGCTTGCCACATATCTCATGGAGAATGTCAAGAAAATTATACAAGTGAACTAATCACATACCACCACATGTAAAGAGTGATGTAGTCTAAATATTACAAAATTGACTAGTCAAATTAAGTCACTTATCAGAAGGGCCCATTAGTAAATATTATTATTATCTCCTAAAAAATAAATAAGGATAATTATTAAAAAAGTATAATGCCATCTTAATTCCTTGATTTTTATTTCTTATTAATAAATAAAATAATAAGATAATTATCTTGAAGAAGTTAAATTCCACTCTCTATTACACATCTATAAATAGATGTAACTATTAAATAGAAAGAAACATTCTTTTTGTATACAATGATGCTCTGTTGGATTAAGTTGCTAAAGTCCTAAGGTTCTCAAGTATCAAAAAGACTCAAGTATTAATTCGATATCAAGTTTCAAACACTCAAATTGACGTCAAGAAGAGAAGAATAAGATGATTATTTCTTTGATTAAAAATTCAGATATTGTAATCCGTTTTTCACAAATCAATAAAAATTTAATTTGTTCTTTCAATTTTTTGTATTTATTTTTTGAACACGTGCACATAAATACTTACATCCCCTTGTGTAGGAGATATAAATACTTACTAATTTTTTATTTTAATTTTTTCATATTTTCCAAATTAAAAAAAAAGAATAATTAAAGACTGAAAGAATTAAAATATAAATTTATTTTGTTCTTTCAATCTTTTGTGTTTATTTTCCAAACATGAATTTGTGTGTATATAAATACTTACATCCCCTTGTGTGGGAGATATATATACTTATTGATTTTTATTTTAATTTTTTATATTTTTTTCCAAATTAAAAAAGAAAATAATTAAAGATTAAAAGAATTAAAATATTTATTTCATATAATAAATAGCGACATTTAAGTAAATTGTGTTGTAACTAATAAGTATTTTAAAAATACAAACAAAAGTTGTGAACAATTAAAGGATATATAAGGAAACTAATAAAATATAACAACAAAATCATTTAAATAATTTGTAGAATTTAAAAAATTACTTAATACACCTCCTTTCAATTATGGGTGATTATTAGAAGTTAGATAGTAGTATTAATAGAAGAAACTAAGAAGTTTTCACCAAATGCCAAATGGTTGGTTTTATAGATCAATTTTTAACCAATACCCCCAGTATTTCATTGTATAATAGTATAAATATAACCATGGCAATTCTCATGCTGGTCAGCATTTTTTTTATTTTTTATTTAGCTACTTGTGTAAATAATTTCCCATCTCATGATAACACTAGATGAGGCTAAAGATTGATCACACGATGGCTCAACCAGAACCTGTCTTTGCAAGTATTGAAAGCCAATTCAAATTATATGAATAACTGGGAAGGAATGGGACAATTTACCCTTGTATTCAGTCTGCTGTTGAATAGACAAAAGACAGTGAGAGTGTAAACCAGAAAAATTATAAACAACATGATTCGAGCCCCAATGAAAATTTTAATTTCAAAATATAATCAAACAAAGTTCATGGTCCCCATTTACAATTAAAAATAATAATAAAAAAATAGAGCTGTTGCACAATTTATTCCAAATGGTGTCATCTCAAGAGGGGAAGAAAATGGAGAATGAAACGAAAAGGTAGCAAAGGAAAGCCAGATTAAAGCTTCACTCAAAAATAGAACCAGCCATTGTATTAGCAGCCTGGTTTTCTGCAAAGTTCAGGCTGTTTTTGAGACACCAAGCCGGTGGCGGAAATCCTCTTCCATGAGGGGAATCCCATCTCGCAACTTGACCTTTGGTTCCCAACCTAACACTTCCTTCGCCTTTGTGATGTCTGGCTTTCTTTGGCGAGGATCATCTGGCGTGTTCTCCACAGTTACGATCTTGACATTAGGATTTATGAGCTGCAAGATCCCAAATTCTTTCTATATTTAGTTTCAGTTTCCTTCTCTATTTTAACCATAATGTGTAGCGTACACAAGTGGTGGAAATGTTTCTATCATATTTTTTTTTTTTTTGGGCATTCTATCAATAAATCCTCTTACATTTATATAAATGCCACAAAGATGCTAAGATGTGTTTGGAACTTTGGATTGAAGATTTGGCGAGGCAAAAGAAAAGAAAAGAGAAAATAAGGGGAGGGAAATATAAAACCACAAATGCATATTATTGTTTTGAGTGGATTAAAAAAATATATGAAAATAAAAGACATTCATTAGAAAAAAAAAATTTAATTTAATTATTTTTAATTTATCAAATCCTATGCATTTTCCCAACCTGTTATCACTGCAAACCAAACAAGAACAGTAGCCATTCTGAATCCTCATTTCTTTGCTTTTCCATAGACAAATTTTGAATTGGAGTGACACTCTCATTTTTTATTTTATTTATTTATTTATTTATTTTTTTGGGTGGGGGGGGGTGGGGAGAGGGGGTTATGATTGTTGAATAGTTAAGCAAAAACAAAAGTTCAGAACTGACCTCCTTCACAGTCTCAGCGAGTTCAAGCATCGTGAATTCACCTAAAACAGCATAATATTTTCAGCATGCCGAGAGATTGCTAAGCATCATAATCCTTTCAGTATAAATCAACTGGTACATATACCTGGATTGCCAATGTTGATGGGCCCAGTATTATTGCCTTCCATAAGTCGAATGAGGCCATCAACCTTCAAGTTAGAATGAAGGAATATAAGTAATTTTTGACGGCAGTGAACTGGAATTATTTGGAAATCTACAATATATTCTCGCATACCATGTCGGATACATAGCAAAAACTCCGAGTTTGTGTTCCAGGCAGTTGCACAGTCAACGGCTCATCACTGCATAAATGGATCAGAACAAGCAAAACGAAAGTCAACAAAAAATTCTAGCTACATCAGCCCCAGCCAACTAATGGAGATGGGGAAGGGCATAGGGATGTAAGTTTGTAACTAGGAGCATGCTGAGATTGTGCATAAAAAAAGGAGAATGATGAGAGGAGCTTAAGTGCTGGGATATGCAACAAGATCCACAGAATTATTAAAAAAAAAAATGTTAAGAGATTGTGAATGTGAAAGGAGAGTGACAAAAGGATCGTAACAGCTTAAATATCTAACAAGGTCCACAGAACTATAGAAAAAATGTCTACAAAGGGCCTGAGAATGCTGGCAGATTGTTCAAGAAGTTACCGGATAGCTTGAGCTATGAAATTGCTGACAACGCGGCCATCATCAATATTCATGCGGGGACCGTAAGTATTGAAAATCCTAGCAATTCGTATTTCTGTTGTATGTTCATAATTTGGAGACATGAATTAGACTTGCCACGCAGAGCAAATTTATCCAAGATCTAGTCCTGTAGGAGGGGGAGTGGGAGAGAGAGAGAGAGAGAGAGAGAGAGAGAGCACATTACCAATTCCATGCTGTCTATGGTAATCAAACATCAAAGTCTCCGCCACTCGCTTTCCCTCATCGTAACAGCTCCTAACACCTATATTATGCATTGGAAAACATCATTACACATGCTGCAAATTCTTACTATATTATATAACTTGAAGCCTGGAGATACTACAAGTCAATATCTGTTTTTGTGCAAACTAATCAGCTTACAATGGCAATACCAAGTTCCAAAATTCCCTCCAAGCAACAAATAACAAAATTACTTCCAATTATTAAGTAATCATTCACAATTAAACTTTTGCCTTGTAAATAATACCTATAGGGTTGACATTGCCCCAATAATCCTCAGTCTGAGGATGCACAAGGGGATCGCCGTAAACTTCAGAGGTTGATGTGAGCAAAATCCTGTAGGCAACTATGATATTATTAGAGAACCAAGAAATTTATGCATAATAAGAATAAAGTGATAGGAAAGTAGTTTCCAACCTTGCTCCAACCCGCTTGGCAAGTCCCAGCATGTTCAGCGTCCCCATCACGTTTGTTTTAATTGTCTAAGAAGTATCATTTGATTATAAGTCAAACATTATACACATGCAGCACATTCAGGGAAATCACACATTTGGCAAGTTATGCAGACATGAATATTTTAGCATATGAGAATGAATCAAAGGGAATTTTTTGTTTTGGATAGGAGATTAAGGGTTTTTGAGTACTGTCAATGAGTACCCTTTCAGTCTACCCTATGTTTATATTGCTCTGGCTGCATTACTTATCATTGCAGCAAACGCTTCTAGTAAGCTCAAACCAAGATTGATTTTATGAAATAAAAGGAATTGATAATGACATCTATCATTAAAGAAGTGTTCTAGTTCATGATTTCATTTATGATATTGATTTTGGTGGGTTTCAGGCAAAAAAGAAAAAATAAAATAAAAAAAGAAGCCGAGAAAAAAGGCATCAAAGTTGACAGGTAACAGTCAGTTGCATCTTTATGAATGGTAAAGAGAAATCAAAAAGTCATAAGCAAATGATATTGCAAAGAAGGTTCACGATGTCAGAAAGAGAGGGAGGTTCTCCGGTTTTCAGATCTGCTCATGCACAGAAGGAAGCCATTCACTAATAAGGATATATTTCAAGTGTGATATTCCCGTTACCTTTACAGGATTGTACTTGTAGAAAATTGGAGAAGCAGGACAAGCAAGATGATATATTTGATCAACCTCAACTAATAATGGCTCGGTGACATCTGCAAGAAAAGGAATATAAAATATTAAAAGATGACACCAATCTAACTTCTAATGGTAATCAACAAGCAAGACAGTACAATACCATTCTAACTTCAAAACTTATACTAACACAATTAACTTCCCAAGAACCAAAAGCTAGTGAATTATTTGATACAGGAACTTTGAAGGGGCATAATTGAGAAGATTGACTACAAACATATTCAAACTCTTGGAGCATATTTGATAATTGACAAGTAATAAGAGAATGGCATACCATGACGAATAACCTCAAATCTTGGATGACCAATCCATTGTTTTAGGTTGTCCTTTGAGCCAGTGAAGTAGTTGTCCACAACAATCACCTGAATACAAATAAAACATAAACAAGTGCAGATAATTACATAAAATGTCCACCAAATACATTGTGGCATTCAATTTAATAGTACAGCATATCGGTAAGTAGCTGGTCCAATTGACAAAAGCATCCATCTATCTAGGGCACATTCACTTATGCATGACTAACACACACACACACACACATATATATAGCCAAAAGCCGCGTACCTCATTCTTCTCGTTCTGCATCAATTTGTCCACTAGGTGTGATCCAATGAACCCAGCTCCTCCAGTAACCAAAATTCTCATGTTGGCCTGTGATCAACAATAAGAGATTTCAGGATAAAACAGAATGTTACATTGACAGCTGTAACCGAATATCCACCGCTAAATCTCAAGGGAAAAAGGGGAATCTCCACCTAAAACACGTTATCTTCAATTCAAGCCTGAGTGTAAATACCCATCCATAAATTTTCACTAAACAGATACGTAGAAACTGGTGGAGGAAGGTAAAACATGAGCAACTAAACTGCAATCCATTTTATAAGAAAAGTTCTTCTTCAGATTAAAAAAAAAATTAATAATTGCAAGATTATGTTTAAACTTTGAAATATTCTGAATTCCATTTTAATTGTGAAAAAAAAAAGAAAAAAGAAAAAGAAAGAAATGAATCAGCAACTTAAACTGCTTAGGCCACCATATATATGAACCATGAGATGCTAAAATATTCCAATGATTACCCATCGAAGAAAATCTGTAGAGGATAAATGGTACGAAAAAAGAGGATAAATGGTAACACACTAATACAAGTGAGTAATATAGAAATCTAAAAGTCAATAGAATGCTCAAAATCTAAATAAAATGCAGCCTCTGGTAACAACAAACACCACGGCATAATACCTGAAAAAACTTGGCACTTCGCAAAGGAGAGGGATTGGGAGGGGGTTTGGTAGTGTGCCCATTTGAAGCCATTGCCGATCCCCTTTCTTTCAACTACTAAAAAAAATTTCACAAAATTGGAAAAAGAAACCCAAAAATCAACAAATTAGTAAGATCTACTTCAGTATAATTTGAACTCAATCGAACCACAAAGTCAAAGTCAAATCACATTTAGTACCCAACAAACCAAATGCCACTAAAATCAGAAAAGAACAAATCAAGTTTAAATCACCTGAAATTTTTGAAAATATATATATATATATATATGTATATCAAAACCCAGATGAGATTTTTGCTTCGATAGAGGCAATTCTGAAGATTGGAGCTTTATATGCAGTAATGGAAACAAAATAATGGGAAAAAATATATAATGATATTGAGCTACCAAACGGTACCAACTAGAGAGAGAAAACTTGGAACAGACGAAAAGTAGAACGCAAACAAAGCTTGAATGCAACGAAAGCAGACCTAACAGTTTCAGATCTCAACAGTCACATATTCAAATAGACAAATAACGATGGCTTGTTACAGCAGCAATTAACTTCAATCACGTTTTTTTTTTTTTTTTCTAATTTACCTCGGAGATTGGAATCAAATCCAGGAACACTGTTACAAAAGCGAATCACTACCAAGTTTCACGATTTGAAAATAACGTCGGACTCGGAAAGACAGAGAGAGAGAGAGAGAGAGGGATTTTTCATATGTAAATATACACGCCTTTGGGGAGTGCTTGAAAGAAAGAAGGTGACGGAACGTAATTATCGGACCCGAACCTCATAGTCGTGGATTAGTGGGAAACAATTGTATGTTCCGGCATTTTCCTTACCGATTCCCTGCGGCTTGCAGTCTTCCAATAGAATTGTGCCACCTCATCATTGTATCCGTCACTAAAAAATTTTCAGCTGTTTTACTGTGCGGGCTTGCTCGCGATTTTTTTTTTTTGATTATATTAGGATGGTCAAAAATACGAAAAATACTGTATAAAATAAAATAATTAGTAAAACATTATCGGTGAAAATGTACTTTAATATTGCGTTTCACTTTTTCTAAATATCATCCAAGAGTTAATATTACGTTTCTGTAAGGGTGAAAACAGAATCTAAGATATTCGTAATCTATTCAAACTTGGTTCAAACTTTGTAAATAAAGTCACTAAAACGAGTTTAAATTGATTTTAATTTATGATTTTTTATGTTCGAATTCGAGATCAAGTTTTAAAAAATTTAGTTGAAAAGCTTACGTGCCAGTTCGATAAATAATATATATTTTTTTAATAATATATTTATATTTTTAATAAAATTTTAGTTACTATATTTCAAACTAAAACAATGTCGTTTTAATTTAATCGAACTATTCGTAATTTGAACTCAAACCTAAATTCTTTGTTATCAACCCAAGTTCAAATTTATGTAAAAGTTTGAATAAAATTCGAAGTCGATATAAGAAATTTGAGTCGAGCTTGAATAAATTAAAGTTCAGCTTGATTCGATTCGTTTCTATCTCTAGTTTTCACTTTATCTAATAATTTTTCTTTATATATATTCATTTTTTTTTTATTTTCTTCTTCTTTCTATCTTATCCTCTTCTGCATATATGTATTTAATATTATTTTTATCTTTCTTTTTTCTTTCTATTCTATTATTCTTTTCTTCCTATCCTCTTCCACACTTCAAAATGTGTGTGTATATATATATATATCTATTATTATTCTTGTCTTCATCTTTTCTTTTTATTCTGTTTTATGTATATATTTATTATTATTCTTTATATTCCTTTTTTGTTCTCTTATCTTTCTTCTTTTTTAGTACTTATCCTCTTTTGCCTATAGAGTCTCTTCAATCTCCTTCAAAATTTAGTATATCTTTTTATTTTTATTTTATTTTTTTGTATAAAAGTTAAAGAAAGATCAATATAGAGAAAACATAGATTGATCGAAGATCTGGATTGAGCTCTAAAGGATCTAAAATTTTTTGGGGTAAAAGATTACCAAGGTAAGTAAGTATTGCCCTTATAAAGGTTGCTGGGGTAACAAGTTTCGTGATACTTGTGTTTAGATTGAAATAGTAAATATTATCCAGTAATAATTATATTATTTTTGGAATACTAAAATTTTTAAAGGGATAAAAGTGAATTGAATTTGCAATGAAAGTAAATTGACCAAGAATAAAAGTTAATATTTAATTTTAGTAAAATATTATAATAAAATAAATCATCATAATAACTATGATTTTGATAATAATTAATTTTAATAAAATATTTATTATTAAATATAATTTTAAATAAAATTTTTAATTATAAAAAATAATTTTGTCATATATTAATATTTCAATAGTAATTAATTTTAATAATGAATTATTATTTGTTATAAATTATTTAATAAAACAAATAATTTTAGTCTATCTAAATAAATTATTAATTTTAGTAAATTATACTAATACAATACATAATTTAATAAATAATTATTTACGAGAAATGGTTTTTATTTAATAAAATATTTTAATAAAATAAATTATTTTAATAAGTAATTATTATTTATTAAAACATTAATTTTAATTTTAATTTTAGAAAATACATAATCTTAGTCATAAATTAATATTTTAACAATATTAATAAAATAAAATAAAATAAAAAATAAATTGTTATTTATTTAATATTATTTTGATGAAATAATTTAACAGTTAATTAACTTTAATTTAATTAAATAAATTATTATTTTATAATATTTATTAATTACATAGAAGAATATTACCTGGGGTCTTACAAAGTGTAAAGAAATATTTTATGAGATTAATAAGAAAAGGTAAAACTTTTCTATTAACCTTCGTTACCCCGTAAATTGTTACCCTTAGAGCAATTGCTACTCTCCATTCAAATTAATGTAATGGAAGATAAAAATTATCCTAATAAAATTACCCTCTTTTATTCTCAAAACAAACATGTCCTAATAGTATTCTATCTAATATTTTACTTTGTACAGTATTTTCTATATTTTTAATTTTTTTTTACCATCCTAACAGCAGAAATTCTAAAAAAGTACGAACTCATTTTTTTGCTTCTCAAAGGTAAAAAAAAAAATAATTTTTTTTAACTTCTGACTAGAAAAAAGTTTTACTTTTTTCTTCCAAAATTAAGCGTAAACATTTTGTATCATTTGAAGCAACTCCTTTGCTCAATTCACCAATATTCTTCACAACGTCTTTGTTGGATTTGTCCAGATGCAAGGGATGGATCTTTTAGAAGCTTAATTATAATAGATAGATACTAATTTTTGCTGTTATGTTACTCTGAACTGGTCTCTTTGATCCTCCTAATTGGCATTTTGTCATAGGTGAATGATAGAAGGACTAGTCGGAACAAAATTCTCACAAATAGAATCCAACCGACTTTACATAGATGATTTGAATGTATGAAATTATGATTTATATTAAGATTTCGTTTGGATATTTAATGATTTTAAAATAATAAATTTAAAATTAAATTGTATTAAAATATAAGAGGATAGATTTAACTAGAAAAATGCGTGTGCATTGCATGCGTATATTTGTTCTTTTACATGTCTAAATTTAAAAAATAAACTGACAATAAAAAATAAAAATATTAAAATTTTTATATTTTTTCATATTATATTAAAAATTATATAATTTAATTGTTTGGTTTATAAAATCTATTGAGGTCTACTCTCATAAATTTGTTATTCGATGTAGTCATATATATATATATATATTGGTATGTATATATTTATAATTATGTAAAATTAAAAATTAATGAAGGTGTTGAAAATTAATTATAGAATATAAAAGATTTTGAGTTGGGAGTTGAAGTAAGATTATTCCCAAAAAATTGAGTGGTTGATATGTTAAGGATGATTTTTAGTAGATATAAACAAAAAGTAAAGGTGAAATTGAAAAATAATGGACCAAAAAAATTTATTAAAATCTTAAAGAATCATTTTCAAAATATACGAAGGATTATTTTAGTAGATGTATGAATCTTTACGCACATCACAAATATTTAAATATATTGATATCATATTACATATTTATTTTAATTTTTAATAAAAATTTATATTAATAATCATTTAAGAAAAATAAGTTAAAAATAAATAGATAAATAAAAAAATTTCAATATAAAAGAATATCATCTAATAAAAATAAATATAATATCTTATTAATGAAAAAGTTAACAAAATTGGAATATGAAATTCCGTAGCTTTGAGATTTTTTTTTATTATTATTGTATAATAATATTTTCACATTAACAAAAATAAAATAAAATTTTAAAAAAATTATACTTGATGTATTTAAATAAAAAAATTGAAAAACAACCCCAAAAAAGTTAACAAAATTGGAATATGAAATTCCATAGCTTTCAGATTTTTTTTATTATTATTGTATAATAATATTTTCACATTAACAAAAATAAAATAAAATTTTAAAAAAATTATACTTGATGTATTTAAATAAAAAAAAAATTGAAAAACAACCCCAAAAAAGGCTTTTATTGGAATTTAATGTACAAAAATTTACATTTTAACAATAATAAAAAAATATAATAAAATCTAAAAAACTGTATAACAATAATATTAAAGAATTACAATAAAACTAAAAAAATCTTACCTTATATTTTTTAATTAACAAATTGAAAAAAAAATAAATAATAAACTTTTCTTGAAATCTAATACACAAAATAATTAAAATTTTATCAATAATAAAAAATATAATAAAATTAAAAAACCTAATATTAAAAACCACATTAGAAATAGAATAAATTTTATAAAAGTCAGACTTAGTATATTTTAATGAACGAATTAAAAAATAAGTTAAAAAAAATGCATAAATAAAAAATAATTTTTATATAAAGCAATATCATCTAATAAAAACAAATATAGCAAACTCATTCATATTCTTAACAATCTAAAAAAATTAACAGGTAATGTTATACTTTATCCACTCCCTTCCTCTTAGCCATGCTAATTATAAATAAAAGTCATCGTAGTAAAATTATAACAAATTTTTTCTGAACGTAAATATTATTTTATATTTTTTTAAATTTGCTATGTGTATTAAAATTTCATATGAATTCGTATTATATTTTAAGTGGGCATATATTATCTAGTCTAATACATTTTAAATATTTAATAATTTGAAACCGTGGCTCATTAAAAATTAATATATTGAAGCTTAGAATATATAAGATTTGGTTTTTTGATAACATATTTTAATATCAAAAAATATTTTATTTATATTTTTTGTTTATTTGTATTAGTTTTGGTTTCTGTTTATTTTTAATTGTCTTTTTTCCCAACATAAAAATATAAAATACATTTAAAAGTACAGTTTTGTTTATTGTAATTAAATATATCTAAAGAAACATCTAATTTATCGAATATATTTTTTTAAATTATTTTATACTTTATTTATTTTTAATAATAATTGATTATAATAAGATACATAAATGAAGTACATGAGTTAGGAATAAATTATCATTGAATAAAATTTAGTTTAATTTAATAAAATATTTCAATAAAATATATTTTTTAATAATTTAATAAAACATAATTCAATATTAACAGTATATTGAAACAGTCCGCATGATAAAAAAAAAGTCAAACGTTAGTAATATTTTGAAATTTAAGTCCCCATGAATGAATTGATAGATTATCAAAAAAATAATTAATTGTATCGAAGAATTAAAATAAAATAAAATAAAAAGCCTCACTTGTAATCATGTCCAACCACTAAAGAGGCTCTAGAAGATAAGCATGCCCACCAACACCTGATCAAAACAAAAATTAAAGAAAAACCCATTAATGAAAATCCAAAACCTAGAAAGAAAAATCTAAAAAAAAATATGGATAGAAGAAATTCCAAAGAAAAAAAGATGGAAAATAATCATCGACTCTGATGTCAGAAGTAAAAATAATTCTTAATTAAGTGAAAACAAGAAAAAATACCTATATGTATTTTTGATTGAAAAACTCTCAAAATACCGACATGTATAAATGAATGAACTAATCGAGCGTAGACCAAACTTTGGATCACAAGCTAAATCTGTAACACCCTGATTTTCACAACTTGAAACGCCTTGAATTTCAAACCTCATGGAGTGAGTGAAAAAGTTATACACAACGTGTGTAACACCCCAATTTTCACAACTTGAAACGCCTTGAATTTCAAACCTCATGGAGTGAGTGAAAAAGTTATACACAACGTGTGCTAAAATATCTGTTCTTCTAATTAGAGTTGCACCACCACCTTGGAGCAAACATCTATACTATATAATAATAATAATTTTGTTAATAACTAAAAGTAATTGATAACAACAAAACCTCAGTGCAACCGGGCAACAGTGCTCCAGCCACCACCTTAATTAATAGTAGAGATTTAGGCTTCAAAGCCTTTACAATCGTATCAAACCAATCCCTAAATTATATTATAGTTCTGAGTAATGTTACAATGACGAAGAGTAACTCCAATAATAGTCCACCTAGGTCTTAGGTTCATGACCTACAAAAGAATCTGTAGGGACGTGAGCACTAATCCACTTGTGCCCACGATGCATAATAACAATATATATGATATGCACACAAAATCAGATTAGCAATAATTCATATCAATAATTCACGAATTTCAAATCGTCGTGCATCCCAACATCAAACCATACATCAAAGTACATCCCAAAAATAATTCAATTATTATCTTTCATTCATCTCTTTGCTATCACATCACAGTCATGGGGCAGACACTATACAATATCGTCATTCACGGGTTCAGACCCGATGGCCACGAGTAGCCTAATAATTATCATCGTTGTAGGCTACTAACCTACTGGCATGAATACCAACCCCTGCGCAGGTTTAGGGTTTTGCAACCCAAGCGTAATCTCTGTACCCTTCCTATTTTTCAGTATCTACAGCCCCGCAATCACAATATCGTTCACATTTCCTTTATCTCCATTATTATCATCTTAATAAAACAGCTCGTTAGAATCAATCAACAACATCACCTCATCACTTTCATAATCATTCTCTATTAATAAAATAAATCACTCAAACATCCCAAAATTGAGCGTTCTTAATTACACATTTTCTATGCACATAACTATAAATTGTCAACTACAACTTCAGAGGAAAAATTGTAATTTTGCATAACTTTAGGGGCAAAATCGTAATTTTCAAAAAACCCTGGGGCCACTTCGTATTTATTCCAAACTTTGGGGTAAAACTTTAGGGGTAAAACTGTAATTTTGTAAAACTTTTGGGGTCAAATCATAATTACATAAAAACTATGGGGCTAAAGGAAAATTTTGAAAACTTTCATGGAATATGCTTTGGCATATTCTTTTCTACAATTCTTTCAAATTCTAGTGAAATCATTTTCTTTTGGTAGTGATATTTTGGTGGTTTAGTTTGGACAGAATTCAGCCAATGTAGTCTAAATTTAATTACATTCATACAAAATGATCACATAACAATTTATCAAAATATTTTCATATCACATATATGTAAATAAAATGCATTAAATCCCTACCTCCAATTTGGAGAAAGTGAAGAAACCCCAATACTTTAAAATTTCGCTTCTCCGTATCTCTCATCTTGGACCGAATTACCACGATCCGACACCGCCATGATGATCACAACGTCAAAAATACCAAAATCCTGTTATTCCTAAACTTAAATTCTCATTTTCTCCCTCCTCTTTCTCTCTCCTCTTTATTTTCTCTCTCTTCCGTTTTTCATCTCTCTCGGTTCACTTCTCCAGCACATAACATACCCCCCACACACACATGTACATATACATATATATATATATATATATATATATATATATTATACTTGCTAACCAAGTAAAGCAAGTAACTTTCCAGGTAAGTTCACAACTTTTTTTTTTTTTTTACATCATTATCCAAACATAACATCCACACACACACATATGTACATATATATGCACGTGGTATGCAAGGAAGCCAAGAAGGAAGCTTTCACGAGCTTCGGCCGAATTTTTTTTTTTTTTTTTCCAAAACCAAAACAAAGGAATTTTAAGGTTTTGTTTGGCCGCGTGTCCAACCAAATATATATATAAAATAATGTATTAAAATTTAAAATTTTGGGGTTATTACAAAATCTTCCCAACAATTAATTGCACCACCAAGAACGATTCAACCTTAGATGAGCAATTTATTAGATGAAAATTTGAGAATAACAGAGACGGAATAGGAAGTTGGGATTTTTTTTTCTTTCTTTCTAATTATATAACCAATATAAACCCAAACTAATTCATCATAAAGAATTCTAGTAGAGTTGGATTAGAATTCAGTTAAACTAAAAAAAATATATAATGCACCATTGCGAAGAATTCTAGTGGAGTTTGGTTATAAAGTTGGATTAGAATTGGAATAATGAAGGGACAAAATTGAGTTAAATTGAACAAAACATGGGTAAAGTAGTCAAAAAAAGTTTTTCAAACATTGGGACTTTTTACAATAGTATAGATAATACATAATAAATGAAATATTTTAAATAATTACTACCTAAAACAGTGGTGCACTTATTTTTAAATGATAAAACCACACTATTATAAAAATAAATAATTAATTAATTATTTTTGTAACACCCGGTATTTATTTTTGATCATTTATATGTTATTTTAGGTCAATAAAATATTTAGATCGAGATTGGATTTATTTAATTGGTTTATTTTATTTTTCCTGAGATAAGCTTGGTCTGAAGTGGTATTGGGTTAGAAAACTAGGTCAAAGGCCCACTCTTTTTTTTTCTTTTTTCTTTTTCCTTTCTTTCCTTATTTTCTTTTCTTCTTTTCTTTTTCTCTGCACGTAGTTGGAGAGTGAAGGAGAGAAGAAAGAGAAAGAGAGAGAGACAGAGAAGAGAAAGAGTAAAGAGAAAAAATTTGTTTCCGATAAGAAAGATAGCGGATCCTTAGTATTTCCAATATCGTGATCATTGTGGCGGTGTTGGATCATGGTGATTTTGCTCAAGGTGATAGTACCGAGGAGAAAAGTTTTGAAATTTTGAGATTTCTTCATGTTTTCTTTAGATCTATTGTAAGTAAGATTTATATATGTATTCTACGTGTTATTAGCATGATTTTGATATGTTGTATGTATGATTTGGTTGAGTATTGAAGATTTTGGTTGATGTATATGTATGTATTTATAGATGTGTATATATGTACATATTCACGTTGAGATCTTACATTCTTTTGAGTTATTTTTGCATCCAATGTTGTAGAAACATGTTATTTAGGTGTTCAAATGTTTATATGTGATTGATTATTGAGTTTGGGGCTTGAATTAGTGATTTGCCGATGTTTTGGAATCAAAATTTTGTTGAAAACGAACTCAAAAGCTAGGTGTTGGCATTGAGACGCCAGGTGTTAGGAAGACATTGGGACACCATTTGATTGAATGTCTAAAATGCTAAGTTTTGATTTCAAAACACTTGTTTTGTACCCATACCCATTAATAGTTGATTTTTAAATATATAATGAACCTTAAATCATCATCAAGCCTAATGGAAACACATTTTTATATTAAGATGATATTTATTTACATGATTGAGCGTATTATGTGCATGGGGTTGGAGTTGCATCATTTGGTTTGATATATGATTATTGATTGGTTGAGAGTGCCATATAAATATTCATATGTGTTGAGGCATTGGTTATATATGTGGACGAGATTCACGATTTTGAGAAAAGTGATAAAATGAGATTTTGAAAATATCGGATGATCTTCAATCAATATATATGACTAGAGCTTAGTCATTTGAAGTTAGGACGTTAATTATGAGATGCGATTATGAGATTTTCTCCAAATTGCAGCCAACCCTGCTTGAGATAAGCAAATGCTTGATTAGGAGTGTAATACGATTATCTAGCAAGAGGGTTAGGGGATGTAATACAATTCTCCTAGGTCTTTCATTAGTGGGGGTGTAACACAGTTCCTTACTTGTGATTATATATTGAGAATATTATTTGGTGTGAGCGTTAAATGTTGCGGTTGACAACCCCATGTACTTTGCTAAATGTCACCCGTCTCAGGACAAAGATGGCGACAGATGGAGATTAGAAGATATGCATTGGTATTGCATGATATTGCATAGATTATTGTTATATGTTGATATACTGAGGTTATTAATTATAATGATGTTTAATGTTTGATTTATTGATAATGAGTTGGATTGTAAACATTGGATGATAAATTAAGAAGTACAGTGACTTGATTCCTGAGGTGGGATACATAGGTAGCTTGGGCTCGATCTGCTTAAGTGCTGTCTTAATTATGGATAATAATATTTTTATTTATTCTTCTTAACTAAGAGCTGAATTATTAATAATATGAATTGTGTGACTCAGAGTGTAGGTCTATTGCTTACATTTATGATATCATGATTTTTGATATATAAACATAATAATAATATATGTTCTGACTGTGCAGACCTTAGATGTTGTTATTGAGGATGACGTTAAAGTGGATTGTATTATTGTTTAATTTATGGTAATGTATTCAAATATTATTTTATATGTGAATGAGAAATGATTTTGGATATATTGATGATTATATTTCATTGTGAATTGAACTTGGATTGGATTTTAATTATCTTATTTAGTTCTCATTTCCTATGCCGTCCGCCCCGGACTATGAGATTAGGGGCGTGACAACCTTTTTTTTTATTAATTTCACAATTTGTCACATTAAACTATGCAAATCTATTGTCAAATCTTTGTTTATCTTAAAAAAGTTATATTTAAGTAATTCTTTTTATATAAATACCATCAAATTCTTTGATTTCAAATATATAAATAAAAGTGCAATCTTGACAAAAATATTATGAGTATTACTTGAAATTTAAAACTTAATGGAATTTTATGGAAAAATTGTCACCTAGTTATTTAGCTTCAATGCCTATGAACTGCAGCCCTTGAACCCTGTCTAATCCTTTTCTACGTGTGTTTATTAAATAAGTTGTGTTTGAACTTAAAAATATTTGATGAGCATGCCTAAGACTTAGTTATATAATTTACAATATTATTTTTTGAATGTAATATAAATATATATATATATATATATTAACAAATTTTATTTTAAACCTTTTAGATTGTAATGATTTCTTTATCATCTATTTAAAGTGTTTTGAAAGTTGAAATTTGAGTTACCATAAATATTAATTACTTTTTATAATCTTGATTATTTTAATTAATAATAATTTGATATTATTAAATAAAGTTTTCAATATTTAATATAAATAGATTTTAACAAAACAAGCCCAAATCTTATTATTTATTTAAACCAACCGAGTCCAACTATCCGGGATAGGGATGTTAATGGGACGGGTATACGAGGGTACCCGACTCGACCAAACACGATAAAAACCCGTTGAGAAATACCCTAATGGGATTGGGACGGGTTTGGGATTGAAATTTAATATCTGTGCGGGTTTGAGATTTGTCTGTAGGGTACCCGATACCCGATATTTGTTTATACTTATAAGGTATCTGATACTTGATACTTGTAGGGTACCCGTAAAATACCAATTTAATAAAATAAAATAAAATATATATTTATATATTTACATACAATTTGATCTCTAAAATAAAATTTTTGAACTTCTTAAGTCAATGTCATTTGTGCTTTGTTGGCAGCTACTTTTGCCTTTATTGGGATAATTTATTTGGACTTGTTTAATTTATGATTTGTTATGTCCTATTTTTACATGTCATGGATTGTTCTAACTTTTATATTGGGTTTATAAGTCTTTTATAAACTGTGATTCCTATTATACTGTTCCAGCGTATACCACTATGTATTTTGTACATTTATTTCTACTATTTATAATATATTTCTTTTACCTTTCAAAAAAAACTTAGAGGTCATTTAACCAATGAATTTGTTTAATTTAATAAATTTAATATTTTTGTCACTTACTAATTTTTTTATTATTTTATCTCAAATTGGGTATTTAACAGATACTTAATGGGTAATTAAACGGATTTTGTGGGTTTGGGACGGATTTCACGGGTTTGGGACGGGATGGATTTGGGATTTCAACTAAAAAATAAATGAGTTTGAGACGGTAATAATAAGTAAAAAATAAATGAGTTTGAGACGGTAATAATAAGTAAAAAATAAACGAGTTTGGTAATGGGATTAGCTAATTAGACGGGTTCCCCACTTGTTTACATCCCTAATCCTAGAGCACAATTTGAATTTAAAAAAAGGTATTTACACATAGACTCTCTAAACATTTAGGTAATTGTACATAAACCCTCTTAACATTTAAAAATTATAGATACCTCCCTTATTTTGAAAAATTGATAACACTTGAACCCCTTTTTATTAATTTGGGCCTAACTCTGTTAAATTATATATTATAATGACAGTTTCTCCCTCAATTAATTAATTAAATGTAAAACATAATATAAGAATATACATATGCGCAAATGACCCCCTTGCTTTTGTCTGATTTGTTTTATCACCACCACGACTGTCCCCGATCCAATCTCCAATCTCTATTCTCCCTCTTTTACTCTATCCTCTCGATCAATCTCTCTCCTCCCTCTTTTATTCTGTCCTCTCTTTACCTTTCAAATGTTAGCCACTTCTGTCACGCCCCAAATTTCATAACCTGAGCACGTGAATAAAAGATAAATAATACACATTTTAACAACTTTTCCTGTCTTTTGTCAGGGTTATACACACATTCTATGGAGCAGTAAAAATAAAAATAAATAAAACTAAACTTTAAATTTAAATAAATGTTTTAGTCAAAGCCAACCAGGCAATAAGCTCCAAAACTAAACCCAAACAATCTCCACAAAAATAAATAAATCAACAATTTATCTTCACCTCACAAACAGAGATTTGTTACTATACACTAAAAATTTTTTCTAAAGTCTTACATAACTACATAACAATAGATAAAACTTTTAATTTCTATTCTCAGTAGGCCCAGCACGTGACTCAATCTTATTACCTGCATCACAAACTGTAAAGGGATGAGCACTAATACCATATGTGCTCGAAACCCTAATAATAATATAAATGCAGTAATGTCCTAACATGCTACCAAGTGAAACAGTTATGCACAATAAACAATCTCAAACAACAAATTAAATCAATTTATCTTTGTTACAATTAATTGTGTTTTAGCACCACATCACATATCGAAGAAAATAATACGATTTTAAGGTACTGCTGCTTGGTTGTCCCGTAGAAACAGGACCTAACCAATACACATCATCCTTCGATGTCTGCTTGGTTGTCTCGTAAAAACAAGACCCAACCAATATACACCATTCTTTAGTGTCTGCTTCCTAGGTTGAAACCTTAGGAATATAATATGCCACCCTTAGGCATCTACTTGTTCATAGGTTATTAGCCTACTGGAATCGATAATCAACCCCGCGCCGGTTTCGAGACTTTCAACCCTTGAGTACGTATATCCGATATTTTCAGTACCCCTTAACTCAAATAAAACAAAATATCAAATTTTACTTAAATTTATAAATAAATAAATAAAATCTTTTCTTTTATTATTTCTATTTCATGAAATTTCTTTAACTTCTAATCACCATTCACTTTCAGAATTTTCAAACAACCAATAAACAAATGTTTAATGAATACACTCAAATGGGCATAATACTCATCGCATTACAGGAGATAAATAAACAATTTGTCAAGGCAAAGCAATACAAGTCACTTTTAATCATCCATAATGGAGCGTTCCAGCACATGTAATGAAATATATTAAACATAGATATATATTAAAGCATGTACCAACAGCCATCACATAATGATTTTCTTTTTCGTCCTTTTGTACATATATGCATTAGATATATATATATCTATATATCAAACTAAATGATTTCCTTTCAATAAATGGTAGAATCCTTTATATAAATACAAATAAGATGGGTTTCCCCCTTACCTCTGTAACGGAAGAAAAAAAAATTGACAATGATAGAGCAATTCAGTCACCAACCCATAAAAAAAAAATCACCGCAACCATCGTTTTTCCTTCTTCTTTTCTTTCTCTTCGTCTCTCTCCAGGTTTGTTTTTTTTTTTTCGGTTAGAGCCTACGATATACCTATATATAGATCAATGACAGCCGAACCCTATTAGAATTAGGATTCCACATGAACAAATCCTAATGGAATCACCCGAATCCTTATTGGAATTGGAACTCCACGTGACCAAGCAACCTCACCCATTTTTTTTTATTATTATTATTACCTCTGCCGTGCACATATATGTGCACATAAACTTATATATATATAAACTCCTGGCTAATGGGCATCCTTAACGTGCACACTTAGGATATTTTAGTGTCTATATACAAATCTGTATATATATATATTTAAACACACACTAGTGAAAAAATAATAATAATAATATTTTATTAAATTAATAATTTATTAAAACTAAACCATAATTTTGTAATCCTCAAAAATAATTAAATACTAAAAATTTCTCACATAATTTATGCATCCATAATAAAAATTAAATTTAATTTATATCTCAAAAATTTAAATCAATAAAAATTTTATTTTTATCAAATTAAATATTAATTAACAAATAACCAAAAACATTAAAATTTTCGGTCATCGCAACTCCTCCCACCCATCTGGCAACTGTCAAACCCTCCACACCGCTGCCTCCCCCCAATCTGTGCTACAGTAGTCTTGACTTCAATTCTCTCAATCAATCCCTCGCAGCATCCTCAAAATCCATGCTCTTGACACCGCATAGCCCAACAACTATGAAATCTAGTCCTCAACCTATTCAAAAACTTCACAAAGCTGAAAATCGCTATCATTGGCTTTGACAACCTCAGCCAATTCCTCCACAAAATCAAATCAAAACCCTAGAATCAAATTGAAATCCAATTCCTTCAAATCAAAACCCCAGAATGTGCTGATTTCTTGTGTTCAAGACCCCATTCCAATTTGATGATGGGTTTGGTTTGGTTCATATCTGGTTTTTGGAGAAGAAGACCCAATTCCAATCATTGAGCCCATCTTTCTAGTTGCCATCACTTCCTTGGTTGGTGCCCGGAGGTTTAGTTTCCAAAACCAGCCCCTTATTCAATGCTTAGTAATAGACTTCAAAAGCCTCGGAGTTGAGATTGAAGGAAGAGTTATTCTCGAAAGAGGGCAGAGATGGAGTAGCACTATCCAGCCTCGAGAGATGGATGAATTTATGGTGAAGCCCATTGATGAATGTGGTCTGGATGTGGTGTTGATCAAGGGCAGAAAGAGCATGTAGTTGTTCATCATTCCGTTACTCTCTTGCTTGTAAGATCCTTTCATGTAGTGAAATATCCGATCAAGTATGGGGGAGGTGTTAGTTGAATTGCTTACTATCATCCGATGAGGAGTTTACGAATAATCCTTCTGCTATAATTTTGGGGCATAAGCATAACCCTCAGTGTTGGATTTCTTTTTTTTTTTTTTTTTTGCCCAAACAGTGTTGGATTTCTTAAAACTCTGGTTTTGGGACATAAGAAATGGTCTTAGGTTGGTTGACCTTTGAGTTGGGTTTCTTAAGCTCTGGCTTTGCAAGAGAGAGAGACCTTACAAAAAAAGGGACCTATTGCCATTGCCTTCACAACCGTAGCCTGCCACTGCCTAGCCCACTGCCCACTTATATATGTAAATATATAAATTGCATTGTATATATGTGTGTGTGCATATATATATATATATATATATATTTATATTTGTATTATTTGTAATTAATTTAATTAAGTTTGAGAGTAAAATTGTCTTTCAAGTAAATATCTTAATGGTGTTAAGTAAATTAACGGAAGGGAGACTTAAGTGTTACTAACTTTTCAAAATAAGGAACATGTTTGTAATTTTTAAATGTTAAGGAGTTCATATGTAATTATCTAAATGTTTAAAAAGTTCTTGTGTAATTTACACTTTAAAAAATTTGCAAAGAGTCCAATTATGATAAAATCTCGACCCATTTACACCCTAGGGCTCCGCTTGGATGCGGGGAAAGAGAGGCGTGAAATATTTTACCCATGGGCCCCACGTTTGGCCGTGATTTGGCAAGGAAAATTTTCCTTCCCTCTCGGTTTCGCTTTCCGTCTCGCGCGGGCTTCTCCCGGATAATTTTTGGGCGGGCTCGACCCTGGCCGAATTTTATCCGGGGGGAATGGGTATTATTTTGACATTTTTAGCCCTCATTAATTTGATCAAAATAAATATAATGTTAGCAAAAAAAATAATAGGTAGGCCAACAAGTCAAAATAAACATAATTAAAAATAAAATTAAACAATAATCAACCATTCAAAAGTACATATTTAAAAAAATTGTTTAAATAAATTTATAAAAAATTAAATTTTCAATGAAATAAATAATATAACTTCAAATTGTCCAAAAATAATTAAATGGAGTGGGTTTTACAATTTAATATTTAATTTAATGGGTGATCAAGTTTGGGACACCACAAGGGCAAAAGAGTCATTTGACTGCTTTTTTCATCATTCACCCCCTCTTATTTATAAAACATCCAAACAAAGTCAAAATTATCTCTTTCATAAATATCACATCAATGTGTGCCAACCCTCTAAAAATAATACCCCCTCTTATCTTAAATCTCCTCTAAAATTTATCTCTTAAAATTTTAGCATCATGCAATCGGGTCCTAAGTGTCTATTATGGCTATCTTCTGTTATCATTTATTTTTTAAATGAAACATTAGTCTCTAAATCAACTGTGTATAAGAGATTTTTGAAATTGAAATATAACTTTAGGACTTAAAGTTGTGTTTTTAATTTTTAAATTATTGTCAAAGTTCATCCAACGGTTAAAGTTAAAATATTTTTATTTATTAAATAAATTTTCATATGAATCCAAATGTTAAAAATGTAACTTTAACTCATAAAATTGAATTTCTACTCTGAAATCTCTCATCTCAAAATATTCGGAAAGGGGGCTGAAGTTGGGGGAGTCGACTTCAACGTTAAACACGTCATTTTGTGGGAAACACCATTATATGATGTTTTTTTTTTTTAGGCAACCTAACGGCTTTTGTTGCCCTCAACGTGTTGTGTGTGAGAATAAGAAAAGTTTATAAATAAAAATAATTAATTTTTATTTAATTAAGTTAGAAAATAAAATTTAATAAAAAATATTTTTAACATGATTAAGTAATTTTTGATAATTCTTAAGTGTATAAGAAAATTAATTGAGTTATTCAAATATCGATTAATACGAGAGATGACACCATTTTAAAGAAATGTGACAAATCATTAGATGAGGAAGAGAAATAAGATGAAAGTCTCACACATGGGTGATGACGAGATAAAATATTAACTAGTTTAAAAAAAAAGATAAATTATTAATTGTATTCAACAAATGAAATATCAACTCTTTGGCACCTCTTTCCCATAAATAAGAGGGCACGATTTTAACGGAAATGTGACACATTAATGGATGATAGAGAAAATCATTGAGTTTTAACAATTGTATCTTATTGTATTTGAATTTAATTGTATAATTTATTTTGATTTGTGCCTGTACTCAAATAATATAGAATTTAATTAATAAATCAAATAATTAATTAACTTTAAAATAAAATCAAACCCTATTAACTTCAAATAATATAATATTTTTAGCAATTTTTTGTCAATACTAATGGTATTTGTATCATATTTGTGTCGTATATAATATAATAAACTCATATTATTATTATTATTATTATTATTATTAAACAATATATTATATCTGTCCATTCATTTATTTGAAAAGTGTGGAGTAATTTGATTTCCCACCGAATAATCTCAAATCAAATAGTTGAATCTTCTAGCTGGAGAAAAATCTTGAAGACTTTGGGAACTTATTTTGAGAACTCTCTGCAAATTTGGTGCGGGGGAAAGGGAATTCTCCCCTCCACCTTTGTGTTGTGACCCTTATACATATCAGATGGGGTGGGCTATGAATTTTTTTCGGAATTATTCTAATTTGAAAGTTATTCATAATTATCTAGGTAGTTGAAATTTGATTAGAATTTATCATTTTTAAGAATGTATTATTTTAAATATGAGGAGACTTGATTATTTTATGGGATAATTGTCTCTTTTAACTGATATGATAAAAATAAAATTATATATCTTGAACATCAAAAACTTATCTTTATACTTCTCGATATTTCCTATATTTGAAACTAAAGTAAAAACAATAAACGGTATTAAATTTTTAAGTGAAAAAATAAAAATACCAACTAAAAATCAAACAAAATCAATAAGTGTAAGTGTAAGTAATATAATATAGTGGTATAAGTGCAACTTTTAAAATTTTTAGGAGGTAAAACTGCTTTCTTTAATAAATTTTTTAACATTTTCATTTTAGTCTGAAATACGAAGAGTCTAAAGATAGAATTTTTTTCAATCCAAGGTATATGTAATTTTCGTCTTAAGTATAAAGCATATAAAAACAATTATTCTTTATTTTTATTTGTGTAATTTTATTGTGAACCCACAAAATATAAATTTTTTTTTCTACAATTATTTAATTAAAATATATAATGTCTAGTGTTTAATTAAAAATGTTCACTAAAATACTATCAGTGAAAACGTTATTTGCAATAGTAATTTTGTGTTAAACTGAAAATGGGATTCGGAAAAGTGCCTTTTGAAAACGCCGATTGAAACAGTGCTTTCCTAGTGAATGGCAGACACCAGAATCCAGCCTATGAAAAAAATGCTATTTCATGTGTATATATATGTATATATTAATAATAATGGCAAATTTTTGACGAGACTCCAATGTGTTTGCTCCCTCATGCGCATTTACCACGCCCTTACACTCATTCGACACGCTCCTCAACCGCGCGTAAAAAAGTTGTCCTTTCAAGATCTCGATTCCCTCTTTTTGATGGCAATCTCTCCCTCCCCCTCTCTCCCTCTCTATCTCTATCTCTATCCCTATCTCTATCTCCCTTGCCCATGAGATAGCCTTTTTTTCATAGGCAGGTGGTGGCTATCACTGACTGGACAAGCGCTGTTCCGATCAACGTTTTCAGCAACTGATTCAGAAAACGCTTTTCCTAATCGCGTTTTCACCTTAACAAAAAAATTACGCTTTTGAATAACGTTTTGACTAATGATATTTCGTCAAATATTTTTAATCGGATGGCAGACATCGTATATTTTAATTAAATAACTATAAAAAAAAAATTACACGAAATACAGAATGATATTTGATTTACCAATTTAATATTTATAAGGATTTATATGACACGCGATTATTTCCAATTTTACAACATCTTAATCGTATCAGTTTGCACAACTTTTTTAATCTTTTAATATTTATAATGAATTACATGTAAAGTTAATAAGGGAAATACATTCAGTATAAAATATTTCAGAGATTTAGTCAATTGTGGCTGTAGTTTAGTGGTAAGAATTCCACGTTGTGGCCGTGGAGACCTGGGCTCGAATCCCAGCAGCCACATTAAGTTATTCTTATTTTAATATTTTTCAATATATTTTTTTTGGCACAAATTTTTAAGACCCGTTTGGTAAACAAAAAAAAGTGTCTTATTTTAATATTTTTTAATATATTTTTTTGGCACGAATTTTTAGGATCTGTTTGGTAAATAAAAAGTGGAGGAAAAAATATAATAAAAGTGAAAAATGTGACATAAAGGTGATAGGTAAAAAATTTTAATTGAAAAAAATATTAAAAATTAATTAAAATTAATAATTTTTGATAAAATTTAATATGACCAAACAGATTACAGACCCTTAATTATATTTTTATTTTTTTGTACCCCATCATAAAATAAAAAAATCCAGTGCATTATTTTCTCAGTGATCGCTGATTCGCTGTGAATCAATCTCTTCGGTGTCAACAATCGGGAACAAATCTCAATGCGTTGATATGGCCATCTCCATTGTTCAGTCACATTAATTTTTCTTATTTTAATATTTTTTTAATATATTTTCTTTGGTACGAATTTTTAATTATATATATTTTTCCCTTACCACATCAGAAGAACCAGAAACTCAGGGTTAGTTTGGTTTTAAAAAAAGTTAGATTTTTTTACTAAAATTTGATTTTTTTTTTTTGTTAGAAGATGTAACTTGTAAGCATTTTTTTTTTTTGGGGTAATTTTGTAAGCATGTTAATCTCATTTGTTAAAACAAAATTGAAGAATTTTCATTTGTTTGAGTAAAAATTCTCCATTTGCCTAAAAAAATAACAAAAAAGTTGATTTTTTTTTTCTTATTTCTACCTAAATAAATACGAATTTTTTTAACTTTTCTCATATTAACATATTTAAAAGTTATAAATTTAAAAAAAATAACGAAAAAATTAATTTTTTTCTTTTAGCTTTTACTTAAATAAATACAAATTTTTTAAACTTTTCTCTTACGAATGCGATTAAGACGTTTAGAAGTTATACATTTAAAAAATTATATTTAATAAAAATTACATAAAATAAAAAAATTACTAATATAGATAAAAGCTATTTTGAATCCGAAGTTCCAAACGAAACTCTAGTATCTCTCTGTCTTTTTTTTTTTTTTCAGCGATTACTGTAAGTCAATCTCTTCGGGGTCAACAATCGTAAACAAATCTCAATGTATTCAAATGGCCATCGTCATTGTTCAGCGAAGGGACGCTGCCTACCAACAATCCATTTGTACATATACTAGTTACAAGTCACGTTATACTATTATAACAGATATTATGTCGTTTGGAGTGAAAAAAAAAATATAATTTTAAGTAAAGAATAATGTTTGATATTTTTTTTCAAATTATGTTTTTTAGAGATGAACAATGTCAAAATTATTAGAACGATTTCTTAAATCCGTTCTAACGGATTCGAAAAATGCTGTTCAATATCCTGCATAGTAGTTCTTTCCTCTCTCTTTTGCACTAAACTGTTAGAACAAACAGTTTTTCAAATCCGTTCTAACGGATATAAAAAGTCTGTTTAAAGATACACAGCGCCAAAACCGTTAGAATAATTTTTTCAAATTTGTTCAACGGGTTAAAAAATTCGTATAAAATAGTGATAATAGTACTCATTTGAAAGTTTTCGACTTAAAGAATATGATTGTCAAAAAGAATTTTTGCACTCGATTAACCTTATTCTGAATTTTTTGTTTTTTAGCGAAGTAATTAAATTTTTTTAAAATTAGTAAAAGAGAAAAAGCGTAAATGTGTAGTAGCGAGTTTTAGAGATTTATAGAGATTATTGGAGATTTATTTTATTTTTTTTGGTTTGTTGGCACTCCAAACATTGCAATTATCTAATGCCAAAAAAAAATTATCTTTTTAAACCATCTGCAATAATTAAAAAAAAAAAGACATTATAGTCAAGTACAGGTAAAAGCATGATAGTTGTAAGATGGTGATCATATTTTTAATTAGGCCCTGCTTGGCATTAAGAAAAAACTCTAAAAATTTCTATAAATCTTCGACAACCTCTCTACCTTTAATTTTTTTGCCATCACTCATTTAAAAAAATTTTAATATTTTGTTAAAAAAATAAAAAATCTGTTAGTAGGTTAACCGAATGTATAAATTTTTTATACAATCATATTCATCGTGTCGAGAGTTTTCAAACGAGTACCATTATTGCTATTTTTTGTGAATTTTTTTGAATTCGTGGGAACGGATTTGAAAAATCGTTCCCACAGTTTACAACTTTTCAAAAAAAAAAAAAAACAACGCCAAAATTAATCTAAAACTACATTTTATCTCAATTTATCTTATTTTTTTTTACTCCAAACGGAACCTTAGAGATATAAACAGAACCATACAAGTGATAATAATAAAGAATTTTTAATTGGAGATATAGGCAAAAGTAATATAAATCAACTATTTAATTTCTCATTCAATACCTCTAAACCTTCCACACTCTACTTGCAAGCATCTTCATCAATTTGCTAAAACGTAAAATTAAATTTTTTTAATACAAAACAAAATGGCTTATACTTAAGCTTTGATGAAATAATACTTTACAGTCTCGTTCTCTTTAGAAACTCAGTACAAAAGTTTCATAATATTTTCAAACGTTTTGAGGTAAATGATCACTTGTCAAGTAATTTTTCTTGCAGAATATCATAAGCATGATTAACAACTTAGCAATGTGTGTGTATGTATGTATACAGATATATATATATATATGTGTGTATTACTCTTTAAAAAATAATTTAATATTCAACCATTTTTTTTTAAATTAATTCCCACAATGGTATTATTTTTGCTACATATACAAGAATAACAAAGATAAAAATTATTATATTGGTTGGAGTTTAGGATTTTCAGTTTATAATTTATTAACACACTATCAAATCATCTTTACATTTACTACATTAACTTTGCTAAATTGATTTAGTTGCCAAAATAATAATAATAATAAAAAATAAATAGTAATTCATTTACATATAATCTAAATAGCATACAATAATATTTATTAAATATATATATGTAATTAAATTAGTCTAATTTATTCACTTCCTAATAATGTAATTAGGTCTTTTCTTCGTATGAAATTCTAGATATTACATCTAAACAGATAATATTTAGTGTATAATATTTTATTTTTGTTAGTTTTGAAAAATAATTAGAGTGGATAATTCAATAATAAAAAATATATAAATATATATATATATAATATATTATTATGAATATTTGAGTATATTAACTTTTTTAATTAATATGAATTTTATATAATGAAAAGATTGTACTCTATTTTTCTCTACATGTGTGAATATCTTTGTTAAGCATCAGAAAACAGCTTCTTTTTCTTATTTTATGTTTCAGTTCAATCCTCAGTCATTGATTTGTGTTTGAGATTAGAAAACCATGCGTCGACCAAAGTTGCCCAGCGGGCAAATATGCCGGGCTCTGCCTCCGCAATCACCAAATAAACTCCAAGAAGCATCAAACTTAAAAATAATTGCAAATTTATTACACTTATAAAATAGAAAACATTAATCTTTCTCAAACAATTACTTTAAGGAAAATAAATAAAAATATTAACTTATTACATTCTAAGTTATATTAGAATTGAATGTATTAACAAATTAGTAAAAAAATAGCGTATTAATAAAAATAATTTTTTATTTATTTAATTTATGTATAAAATAATAAAGCTGGATTTTCAAATAATGAAAAAATAAATAAATTGGCATATTTTAATTATTAGTATTAAATAATAGTATTAATATGTATAAATCATATGAAATGAGGTAGTCAATTCAAAGAGTATTAAATAATAATATGAATATCATAATATGTATTAAATTGTGACTTAATGGATATTTGTAATATTTATGAGAACATTTTTATCTAAAAAAATTTTTCAACTATTCATCCCTTTATATAGTAGTAAGAAAAGATTACTAGTCAATGATTTTTAAACCCCTAATATCATTTAGGTATTTTTATTTGTGTTTTTAAATTTAATTCATTTGAAATATGTAAATTTTACAAATATAGCAAACTAATAAGTTAAGTTAGTCAATTTTTCAAAAACTTATGAATTCACTTCATATTAATTGAGACCATATGTTACAATTTTAGTAACTTTATAGACAAATATAAATATAAATATATATATGTATATCGTTATAATCATCTACTAATGTGGGACAAAAATAAAAAATTTTATGAATTAAAAAAATTATTTGAAGAATGAAAGTGTTGAAGCATGCTATGTAGGATTGGAATAAAGGAGAAGATGAGTGACAAAAACCGTTCCCTCAGTATTAGATATAAATATTTTAAAATTTAATGAGTATGTTAATTAGTTAATTTATCTCAAAATCAAAACCAATCAACTTAATTTTAAATTCAATATTTGTTAATGTCCAATGTTGTCGCTTTAACACTTTCGGCCATGAATTGCAATGAAGATTTGAACACATAAAAATAATGTGCATAAATGTATAAATAAGTTATCTGATTCATTTGATTTATCTGTATAATTCATAAATACATAAATAAATTAGATAAGGCTAAAAAATATATGTAGTGTATAGTGTTAATGATTTACTGCTTCATGTAACTGATAGAAAAAAACTTCTTTACCTACAACAAAAAATGGAAGCATACAAATGAGTGATAGGGAGAAAATCACATTTTTCAGTTAAAATTTGATGGAAAACCAAGACAAGGAAAACCCTAGAAAGTCAACACCCTAATATCTGCATTGAATTGGTGTTGATGATATGTGCATCGATTCATCCTAAATGAGATGTTTAAAGTAAATCTGAGAGAGAAAGAGGAGTGAAACAAAGGGTGTATGCTGAATGGAGAACTGTGGTAGAAAATGAGAACATGTGTGTGGGGATATATCCAAATACAAGAAAGTGGAACCAATTATGTAATCATTCAGAGACACCAGATTGTATGAATTTAGAGAGAGAAACTACCTAGTTCATCACAGCAAGTTAGTTTTGAGAGGAAGCCTCTCTTGCTTTGTTGTCCTTTCTTTCCAAATTTTCTTTGAATGAATTTGATAATTTTTTTTTCTTTCTTGTGTGTGAAAATGTAATGAAGGCATAGAGATGAATGATTGGAGAGAGTTACATTTATGGGAAGATGGGAGGTTTTACTGTCAATGAGAATATTGAATCTCATTGGAGAGGGTTACAAATATGAAAATATACGAGGTTTATGAGAATATTGAATGTTTTAATAGAATTTGGCAATTCTCTGAATAAGAGGATGTAAATATGGGAGGTTTCAACAATTGATTAGAAGAATGAGAGAATATAAATATGGGAGATTTCAACAATTGATGAGAAGTATGAGAAGACGTAAATATGGGAGGTTTCAACAATTTATGAGAATATTAAATGTTTATAGTCTAAAAAAGCTTTTCCTCTATTCAGACTTTTATATAGTAGTAAAGATAAAGATATATATATATATATATATATATATATATATATATATATATATATATATATATTGCGCACACATATATTTTGGATTATAGAAATAGATTTATTTGCATGCAGCAAATTCCGAAAGTGAATTTTTTTCATGATATGTTTTTATAATTTTGTTTTCCATTTGTTTGAATAAGCAAGGCAGATTGGATATCACCTTAGACTCTAGATCTCTTAGGTTCCAACGCAACCTCAGTTCAAAAATTATAAGAAAATTTAAAAATTCAAATTTGAGAAATTTTCAATCGTTTGATTTGTCTAATGACTAAAATTATTTTTTTCTAAATTTTAATTATCTTTTCAGTTATTTCACATAAAAAATTACTCTCTCACTCTTCTCATATTTTTTAAAATTTTTTTATAAAAATTTTTAAATTAATATATTTTAAAAAATGTAATAGTATTTGTAATAAACATTTAAATTAAAAATTCCTTAAAAATAAACATTTAAATTAAAAATCTATTTTTAATGTACATAAAACTCAAAATTTTAAATATATACACTTTTACACTCTCTATATGCTTTTGTTAATCATTTTTTTTTTTTGAAAGGTGCTTTTGTTAATCATATTTTTTAAATTTAGAATATTTTCAATCCTTAAATTTATTTTGTCTTTTGTTCAATGTAAAGAATTTGATTTTGAAAAATATACGTAAAAAATTCATAGTTGAGAGTATCTTTATTGAAAATGAATGACCATTTTTGGTTCTCTAATTTTTATATCCCGTCCAAACCCATTACATCCATTCCTCTCTCTTTTTAATTATTTTCCTTCAACGAGAACTCTGTCCTCAGTCCCATCGTAACCCTAACCAATCAACTAGAAATTGACCTATAATCCTGCTGTTGTAATGCCATCAGACCTCTCCCCCCTCTTTCCCCTTAATTTCAATTTTTATAGCATTTATCACTGAACCTTTGTAATACCTAGCATTTATTTTTGACTATTTATGTGTTATTTTGGGCAAATAAATATTTATTTTAAGATTTAATTGGTGGTCCGAATTCATAATTAGGTGGACAACTGGGCCAAGGGCCCAGCTCTCTTTTTCTTTTCCTTTTTTTTTTTAATTTTCTTTTTCCTTTAGTTTTGCTCAGTTGCCTAGAGACTAGAGAAAAGAGAGAGAAAGAGAGAGGAGAGAGATGATAGAAAGAGAGAGTGCGATATGAAGTTCGACGGATCAGGATAGCATTCGACGTCGTGAAAAAATTGTTTTCGGTGGTTGGTCCGAGGTGGGAGAAATTGGCTTTTGAAGGTGGAGAGCTCAACCAGCTTTCTTCATTTTTTATCTTTTCTTTTCGGATTCAAGATTAGTAGGACTTATATTCGTATTTTAGACATTGTTAGGATGGTTTTATTATTATATATATATATATATATATATATATATATATGCTTGACTTGGTGAAATATAATGAGATTTGTGCATATATGTATATAAATGTGAATATCTTACATATATTTGAGTTATTTTTTGATTAAATGTTGAAATAACATATGATTTAAGCGCCTAAGTGTTATTATATGAGCTATTGTTGAGATTAAGGTTTGAATGGGTGATCTGGGGGATGAATCAAAGTTAGGTTTCGTTGAAAACGGAACCTAGAATTAGGCACTGGACTCTGTTGTCTGGACTGACCGACTAGGGTGTCTGGACACCAGTATAGTAGATCTTCAGAAAAGTGTAAAATTTGGTCTTTAATTATATTTTTGTGCCCAAACTAAATTATTATGGATTTCTAATAATTGAATAAATCCCAAATCATCATCAAGCCTAATGAGAATATATTTTTACATTGAGATAACATTTATTTCCATGATTGAGCATATCATGTGCATGGGCCGGGGTGGTATCATTTGGTTTATATTGTGATTATTGATTGGCCGAGAGTGTCATATTTAAATTGTAGCGTGTCATATATGGACGGGATCCACCATTTGAGAAAAATAATAAAATTAGATTTTGAAAGTACCGAATGATTTTCAGTCGATATATATGACTAGAGTTTAGTCATTTGGAGTTGAGATGTTAAAATTAAGATGATTTATTATGAGATTTTCTTCGAACTACAGTCAGACCCTATTTGAGATAAGTAGAGGCATGACTAGAGGTGTAATACAGTTCCCTAATAGAAAGGCCAGGGGGTGTAACATGGTTCTCCTGGGTCTTACACCAAAGGGGGTGCGATACGATTTTCCATTTGGTTTATATATATTGAGATATATATTCGCCATGAGTATAAACGGTGCAGTTGGTGACCCCGTGTACAATGCTAAACGTCACTCATCCTAGGATAAAGTTGGGGATAGATGGAGATTAGAGAATTACATTGGCCATTGCATTGCATTGCATCACATATGCATTGTTATATTATATTTGGTTGATATTGTTGTGAATTATGCTATATGATTGGTCTTGTTCACTCGTGCACACCTGCACGATCCTACCTACTGCGCAAGTTTGCTCATCCCATCCATATTACAAGTGCTCTGGCGAGGTTAGGAAGTAGCCACCCGGAACTAAGTTGAGACTGATGTATTAATCTAGCACGTGATTATTTATGATTGTATCTTTATATGCGCAATCCGAGGTGTGGGTTTCAAACTAAATATTTTTATGAGCTTATATATGGATGATGTTTATTCGGTTGTATAAGCCTTAGATTGAGTCATCAGGGTATGACATTAGATTTATCATGTGATTAATATTATTTTTATTTATTTAATATGGGAATGAGGGACGTGCTTTGATGATTGTTATTATATTATGACTTGATCTTGATACAAGTTTTCTTTTAATTTATTTAGTTCCTATATTTTCACATCATCCGTTCCAAACAATTATGTTAGGAGCAAAACAACCTTATTCTATGTATTTCTTTTCCCTATTCACATCTCTCTTTGCCATATTTATCAATCAATTTCTCCACGGCCAGACCCAACTGATTCTTACTCTTGGCCAAACCCAACTGATTCTTACTCTCTTAATTGTATCTTAGAATTAATCAAATTTTTTATTGCCATCCTCAAGGTGTTTTTTAATTGTTACAATTTCTTTTAGTTAAAACAATGCACCTTAAATTGCATGTTAATAAGTCTCAATTTTTGCTCAAGCTCATTTAGGATGTGATCAAATTATTCAAGTACTGCTCTATTTGAAATCCTGTATTTTGTTTAAAGACTTGATATATATATATTTTTTAACTCTTTATTGCTATTAAAATTGGTATAAGTAAACTTATGCTGCGCCTACTGAGGTGCCTTCACACACGAGCAATACCCAGTAACATAAGTACTACATTTTTGCATTATAAATTATATGTATATTATACTAGCATTTTTTTAAGATTTAGTCTTTGGTAATCTAATTGATTGATTTTTTTTTTCTTTTTACAAGCCAAACCCAATTTTAACTTATATCTCGGGTTGACCAAAAAACAAAAAAAAAAAAAAAAGAATATTGGTTTAGTCTAAAATATATAACAAATAAAATATCACAAAATATAATAAAAATATTATTAAAAAATAAAAATATTATAAAATATATATAAAATATTTTACTAATCCAACTCATGAGTTTTCTAACTGAGCTTTTTTGAACTTAGATTGAGTTTGAATCTAAATAGCACAAATCGAGCTGAATCCAAACTTGTTTTACTCGGAAGTTTTTTTCAACCGAACTTTTTTGAACCGTGCTCAAATAGCTCTAGAAGAAGACAGGTTTGCTTCCATCCGATGGAGACTAAAATAGACAAAACTAGTGATTGCCAAAACACGTTAAGACCAATAAAACAAGTTCCACACAACCCAAAAGTGCAAGCCAGAAAGAAAGCCAATCAACACACTCATTTGTGTTTTGACATTCATCAATATCTGAATTTTGTACGTCCCAAAGGAGCATAGATGATGATGCATTGACGATTAAAAACCTCTATGGGATTCTACACCTAAGAGCAATTAGACATTTGGGCCATTCCTTTGCACACAGAAAATGATGCCCCCCTTTTGGGGCATTAAGTTGGAGCAACTTCTACAACATCTCTTGTGACTTTCTCACGCAACGACCCACTTTCTTCTTGAATTCATCTCTTCTCTCTCTCCATTCCTTCTGCAGTTACAATTCAAAAAATAAGAAGAAACTTTAGAGATTAAGGAAACTTCAATATATATATACACGTTGGCATCATCTAAAAAACTTCTCAACTCAATTAAGCCTTTACCCCAAACAAACTGAAATTAGCTACTTAAATCCTATTCTTCTATTTATTTCGATTAAGCCTTTACCCCAAACAAACTAATGATTATATTTTTTGTGAGAATATAAGAAATTACATACTTCATAATTTCAGTCCATATAATTTTAAACTTACCATGTCTTATTTACTCCTAGAATCAACTCACTATTTCTTGCATTTCTTTACCTATGTTTGATATGACTAAAATATTTTAAATGATTTTTTCTCAACTTATTTTCTATTAGTGCCACATCAATTTTCTTTCAAATATATTCATTTTTTAACATATCTTTACTGTATTCCGAACATCCATCTTAATAAACTTATTTCAACCGCAGTCATCTCACGAGCATGTTGTTCTTAATGGCCCAACACCCATATCTAGTTTCTTAATGTCATCTATATAACTTTATGGAAAAAAAAAAAGAAAGAAAAAAAAAACAGAGAAAAAATATTGTGGTTTAATACAGACTGACAATTCCAAGCTATCTCATCACCCTTGAAATAGGTTCCACTCTACGACCTTGCATACACCACAAGAATTCTTATTGGACATGTAATGGCACAATACCTGGTGACACAACTACTATATTTGATTACCAATGGGACTGAGAACGGAATTCCAACTTCTAGTACGTCAAGAAATTCCTTTAGCTAATGTTTGATGTACAAATACACCTAGGAATGGAATGAATATGAATTAAAAGAGTAAATTACCCTTTCTTTTAAAAAGATATTAAACTAATGAGGTAACTTTGTCAATTTATGCCACACAAAGAGTAGTTCTTTTTGCAGAAATTATAAATACCACTTTAGACTTTCGAACTTATATTTTTGCAGATACATGAATTCTTTAGTTCAAGTTCTTTGATCAAAAATCAACTAAATATGAAAAATCTCTAGTCAGCGAAAATTCCAATTCTGGTTCTTGAATCGGACGTTCATCCAAACTTAGCGTTCATGTGACAATAGAAGGAACAAGAATTGTGGGGCAACAGGCCACTTAAGGTCTTATGGAATGCATCTCTTGACCATATGGAGTCCATGTCTTGAGGAATAAGAGAGTCTCTCTCTCTCTCTCTCTCTCTCTCTCTCTCTCTCTATAAATGTGATCAGCATTGCCAACAACAATCATGCTGTATCAGTGTTGTTAATATTTTTCGCATACTAACAAACCACTAAAAGCACCACACCCCGAAGGAGCAGAAGAATTAGGATGTGTTTGTTTACAGGACATAAATGGGGGATTGAAGATGCAACTCACCTTTTTTGACCAATTTTTTTTTTTTTTTTGGTAATTAGGTATAATTTGGATTAACGGGAGGTTTAATATTTACAACATCTTTTTTTTTCTTGACCAATTTAACTTTAATTCTGTGTTCGATTTGTCATATTATATATCCGGATTGGACTTTATATCCCCCATAATGGGGGATACGCTATCCCATAAAGGGTGGGATGATATATCCGCCTCCCCCCGGGGATTTGTTACCCACCAAAATCTAAAAGTCCAAAATTATTTCCTGTTATATCTCATATCAAATCACTATTTTTATCTCACTTTATATCCCACCAAACACCAAAAAAATAATCTCATATAAAAAATTAATCCCATACTATATCCAATCTCATATATTATCCAATGATATTACTTAAATCCTATTATCCAATCCCTCCAATCAAACATACACTTAGAATATCGGAAGGAAATGAAGTCCACATCTCTCTTTACGTTGTTATTCAAACATGCCAATCAAAACGTAATTAGGAAAAAAAAAAAAAAGAGAGAGAAAAAGGAATACTAAGTTATACTCCAAAAATAAGAACTGAGTCTGTTTATTTCAAATCCATAAAACTGAAAGAAATGTAGTACTCTTTAGAAAAATCCCCTGTACAAGGAGTTGCAACATTTCAGTGCCAACAATCCCATGATTCCATCCCTTTTAAGGAAGCCAAAAGTTGAGGGACTCATCATTAGGTGGGAGAGAGAGATTAGTAAAAATGTAAAGAGCATAAGAAAATATTGAAACTTACAGCAGCTTCAACATTTGCAGGGGACTCATCATTAGGACTTGAAAGCATTGATATGATGCTCAAAACTATGCTCTCAACCTGCAAAGTAGATTTTATCAATCAGTTTACGTAATGCAGGATGCAATAGAGAGCAGTCAAAGGCAGAATATATACATATATATATATATATATATATAGCAAATATGAAATAATATGGAACACACAATGATATAACTGGAGAAAGTTTGTCAGAGAAATTTAAAAAAAAAAAATTAAGGCTTTTTCTTTTGGATAACCCAAATTTGAGGACAATGAACAAAGAAAGAGCTTGTTATCCAAAATCAAACTAAGGCATCCACAAAATCATAAAGACAGAAACCCCATTAACAAACCAGAAAGTCCTTGATTGCAAGCACCACATGCCAGTCAACGTTACTAATGCTCCGAAGTCCCCGGCGATCAAAGTCTTACCCCTTTGGTTGTGAAAGTGAGAACCATTCCATGAGTAGATTACTTCCAATTAGGAAAATTTAGCTTCTTTTTCTTGCATCACGTGTGGCCCCAACAAAAAATGAAATTCCAGGTGCATAACTTTGTTACATAGCAAGCAATCAATTAATCATCAGCAGGATTGATGGATTAATGATTCAACTATCATTCAGTAAAAAATTTCATCTGAAACCTAATAGGCATGCAATATACTGGCAGCTATATAACAGAGAACTGTAAGATCATCTAGGGTAGCCTTGGTAAGATTGACCACATAATATCATTCAAAAGAAATTATCAACAAACCCTCATTTTTGAAATAGTAATGACAAGCTTATTCAATCATGGAAACCTCGAATGTTTTAAAACCCAGTCCAAGCTGGCCGGTCTGACTAGTCCAAGAAATGGTCGGTGGATCTTCCAAACCCATTATGTCTATAAAATCAGTTTAAAACATTTGAACCATGGATTAATTAGTGAACCCTCAAGCCGGAAACAATTCAAAAGAACTGGCTGTTTTATCTCATTTATAAATATAAACATAATCTTTCTTGGGAACATTCCTTGGAAGGGAAGGAGTAGAGTTCTAGGTTGAACAAAGACTAGATCTGTTCTTTTCTTCCTTTTTTCCCCTCTTCTAACTTTTTAGTTTTAATTCATAATATATACCGCAATGAATAAAAGTTCCATTTCCCTCCATAGTATTATTGTTTAAGTTGAATAGCATTTAAATTTAAATGTTGGTTTATTATAACCATTTTTTTTTTGTGCACTGCATCTAATTTGATACTTTTATACTTATTTACAATATAGTTATGGAGTCACAGTTCAATTCCAGTTGACCTGGCGGTTAAAACTGATCCTTAATCTGGTTGATTTTCCAATTCATTTAATGATCCAAGTTTCAAAACATTGACTCTAGGACAGACAGTTGGGATGCTAGGTCCTTTAACATTGATCCTAGCTTTATCATGCCCTACAGAGTTCATATACAATGAAAAATTAAGGGCTGTTGATAAAATAACCATTGAGGCCACAATTAATCTACCATGGGAAGAGTAATTTGTCCTATAATCAAAATAAGTAGTACGGTCCAATGAAGCAATTTATACATATTATTAATTCAATGTAACAGTCCGTGTATTATAAGGTTGAAGTATGGTAAGTCTACTATTAATTTATTAGAGGAGGCAGGGGGGAGTTGAAAGAAAAGTGAGGTGTAGGACATAACTAGCTTATTTCTCCAAAATCAGTCAATGTCAACACATAATATTGCTAATTGCTAAGGTTCTGAAGATAGTTTTAGATCCCATCATCTCTACTTCTCAAAATGCTTTTGTGAGTGGAAGACAGATGTTAGATGCAGTCCTAGTTGCTAATGAAGTTATTGGCTCAAAGGAAAAAAGAAAGGAGGCTGGTATTGTTTGTAAACTGGACATAGAGAAAGCTTTTGACCATGTAAACTGGAATTGCCTGATTCACTTGATGAGGAGAATGGGTTTTGGAATTAAGTGGTGTCAGTGGATTCAATGGTGTATTTCAACTGTTCGATTCTCAATTTTGATCAATAGCTCTCCAATAAGTTTCTTTGCATCGTCAAGAGGGCTAAGACAAGGTGACCCTCTCTCCTCCTTTTTATTCATAATTATCATGGAGGTGCTTAGTAGAATGCTACAGAAAGTGGAAGAGGCAGGGTTGATTTAAGGCTTCTCGGTTAGCAATAGAGTCAATGAATCAACTAGTATTTCTCATCTCCTCTTTGCAGATGACACTATTATTTTTTGTGGTGCTGATAAGCTGCAATTGGGTTCACTTGCGCTGTACTCTTTTGAGCTTTGAGGCTGTCACTGGTTTGAGAATAAATTTGAGCAAATCAGAGGTGATTTTAGTTGGAGTCTCAACTTCTCTACGGGAAATGGCAGCTACTTTGGGATGCTGAATAGGTACCTTCCCAACTACTTACTTAGGTTTGCCTTTGGGAGCACCATTAAGATCTAAAGTGGTTTAGGAATCTGTCTTTGAAAGATGTAGAAATAGATTAGCTGTATGGAAGTCAAAATACCTCTCAACAGGAGCTAGAGTTACACTAATTAAGAGTGTGCTTTCCAACCTTCCAACTTACTTCCTTTCCCTATTCAAAGCTCCTGCCTCAGTATTGCAAGAGCTAGAGAAATTGCAAAGGGATTTTCTCTGGGGGAACGTGAGGGGTCTTTCAAGCACAGCTTGGTTAATTCGAAATCTGTTTGTTCTCCTATTGGATCTAGTGGTATTGGTATCAAAAAGCTGCAGTTACAAAATGAAGCTCTTCTAGGCAAATGGTTGTGGAGATTCTCTCAGGGCAAGAACAGTCTTTGGAGGAAAGTAATTTCAATTAAATATGGGAAAAATCTGGGTGGCTGGTGCTCAATCCACTGTTCTAATTCTGCTGGTGCAAGCATTTGGAGAGGCATAAGGTAGAATTGGTTGAAATTTTCTCGCTGCATTTCCTAAAAACTGGGCAAAGGAGATAGAATCTTATTTTGGACGCATGATTGGCTAAATGTTGGTTGTCTGGCTGTCCAAGGATCTTTGCCCTAGCAGTGAATAAAGATGCATTTGTACAAAATTACTGAGCTGGAATGGGCAGAAATTGCACTTGGTATGTGATGCTTTGCAGGAACATAAATGGTTGGGAATTGAGTGATTATTTATCACTCATGAAGCTGCTAAACAACATTTGTCTGGAGGATCTTGAGGACTCTATGGTTTGGAATATGTCTAAGGAAAGAACTTCCACTGTCAGGTCCTTCTATCTATCCCTTCAAGGAGATCCAAAAGATGTTTTTCCTTGGACAAAGCTTTGGAATAAAGCTATTCCTCCTAGAATGACTTTCTTCACTTGGTGTGCAGCTAAGGGGAAAATTTTAACCATGGATAACCTTAAGCTTAGAGGATATTTCATAGTCAACCGATGCATTCTATGCCTTAGATAGGAGGAATCTATTGCACATCTTCTATTGCACTGTCAAGGAACAGCAGAGCTGTGGAGTTTGATTCTCGTATGCTTCAGAGTTCAAATATGCTTCCCATGGAGTCTATGTGACTTTCTCTTGGCTTGGTAGGGTCAGCCCTTTGGAAAGCATAAGAAATCCATTTGGAATGTGGTACCATTTTGTGTGTTCTAGTTGATATGGAAAGAGAGAAATTGAAGAATATTCAATGATGAAAACAGGTCAATCTTGAGGATAAAGAGCTACTTTCTCACTTGTCTATATGGTTGGGTAAAGGAAGGAAGGGAGGTAGATTTACCTTCTTTCTTAAACTTCCTCGATCAGATAGGTTGATCTTTGTTTTGTTTGGATTTGACATTTTGGTTTGCCTTGTTTGGCTGGTTGGTATCTGTATTTGATCTTCGTTTGTCTTGTGTTAGCATCACATTGATGCACATGTAAATTCCTTTGCTCTAAATTAACACTTACTTATCTTTTTCAAAAAAAATGTCAACACATAATATTTTGGCAGAAAGTTAAAAGGAACCAATGTGGCATCTAATGAGGACAGCAATCAAATTCTACTGTGGCTCCTTTCTTCTATCCACCTAACCTTGCCTTTGTTGAGTATTTTGTTTTTCCTTTTCCACCTAAAAACTAACCAAGTAGTTCCATTTTTCTTAAGTAAAAAGTGATACCATGCCACTTAAAAAAATAGGTTCACAATCTAATATCAATGTAACCAACTAATAAAGTTTCAGCATCTACAATTTTCCATCCACCAATGGGACAAAAGCGCAACACTACGTAAAAATCCAATCCCAAGTGAACTCACAATACTAGATGTGCTTAGATTAGGCACGAGCACCTCAAGATAGGGCATGAATTGAATCACAAAGTGATTGCACTGTTTATCCTGTCAAATTCTCAATATTCTTGCCTTACACTTGGCCATCAAACCAACTTATCTGGTCCAAGTCACATTGTGTCACATTCCTTCGGCAAAATCACCCCTAAAAACAAGTTGTTAGGGGGAATTATCCTAAATATATAACAAAAGGCATCAGAGTCTGCGTCATGCTTTCCCCATCGGTTGTGGCATATGGGGTGACACCCGCATTGCCGCGTTTGCTCGGGACTAGTAAAGACTAGTGCAAAGTTTTCCTTGTGGGCGCAAACCTGCAAAGCATGGTGGAATGTTATTATCCATGCGCATATGTAGTATGGGATACTGGTGTGGTGCTTGGGCTCCATCCCTCTATTAGCTAGCTTTTAAGGGTGAGTTCTCCTAAAATATATTACATATAACAAACTGCCCACCAGAAGTTTCGTCAGATGGACAGGTTGCATAGTGCATCATGCACAAGGCCAGGTACCTGATGCACATTTCTTTAAACTTTTATTTTCCCCAATAACTTAAAACTGCTGCTGATAGACCAAACCAGTTACAGCCCTCAAGACTAGTTCTCAAATAATGAAATTGACAATTTATAAAAGACACTAAGGCTGCAATTGTTTGAGGGATAAAGAGGTGGGATTGGATGAGTAATCCGTGGGTCCCACGGATTGGAGGAGTAATGAAGTTTTTGTTTGATATCCGCAGGCCCCACAGATTGCATGAATAATGAAGGAATTTGTGGGATAAGTTATCCCACGGGGGGTGTGGGATGAGTTATCCCCCATCTCCAGAATGTTTCCCTCCAAAATCCAAAGGTCCAAAATTATTTCTTATCACATCACATATCAAATCACATCTTTTATCCCACTTTATATCCCACCAACCAAACACCAAAAAAATAATCCCACATAAAAAATTAATCCCATCTTTTATCCAATCCGATCAGTGGGTCCCACGATATTACTTATCCCCAATCATCCAATCCCTCAAACAAACGAGGCCTAAGTATATACCAAGAACACAGATTCCACATAAGTGCCTACAAAATTAAATAAAGTACATATAGAAGCCAAAGAGCCAGTAAGTCACCCTTATTACTCGGCAAACTTATTGGTTAAAGGAATGATTCAGAAGATCTCAAAGGTTAAAGAACAAAGTACTTGTAAGAAACAAAATAAATATAAGTATCATTTTTACCCTAAAACTAACATTGTAGAAAATAAATTAATGCCAATAAGAAATGCAAACAAGTACATTATAATCCCAAAATAATAGGCAGCAAGTATATTTCATCGTGCAAAGAGAATATGCCATATTAAAATATGTTCACAATACCGTATGCACCGGTGTCCAACGCTCACTTGCAAGTTCATAGCCATTCGGGTCCTCTCCAGGGGGATGAAGAATCGAAATGCAAACTTTTCCATCAGGGTAAACTGTTCAGGCATCATATTTCAAGCCAGTTATTAACATAAAGGACACTATTTACATAAAATCGAATACATTAACAAACTACTAACCATTTGGATGCCATATCTCTGAGGTAAACCTCACTGTTGGTGGGCTGTTAGGGTAATTGGATGGGAAGGTCATGATTGCATTAAAGAAGCCTCCCTCACTGCAAAATTTTGGTGAATAGAAGACACTTCATTGTAAACAGTAATGTGCCCACTTAAAGAAGAGATCAAGCTAGGTCTAAATTGAAGTCTTAAATCCATACAGACTAAAGAAAAGAACTATCAGCAACAATTACAGCAACTACCACTCAGTTAGATATTTAATTCTTCAAGCCTACTCCTACACTAGAAACGAGAGCCAAAAAAAAAAAAAACTCAAAAATAAATTTATTATAAATTCCATAAAAGGGATCAAGCCTATTAATAACAAGAGCTTCGTTAATTAATGATGCCCTAAAAGAACTCAAATAAAACAAAATCACCCAATTCAGATAATAAAAAACACTCCAAAAACCAACAGACATATGAAACCTCTTCATTTGATCAAGAGCAAACATCGCATTCAAAGTTTCAATCTTTAAACAATCTAACCAGCAGAGCACTCACTACAAAGTATCAGGTGGCCCAATAATCGTGACACTCCATTCGAATAAGTTGCTCTCATCAACCAAACCGGCCGAAAAGCCATCAACGGGATTTTTACATAGATCTGCACAGAAATAACACCGATCGGTCAATTCAAGAAAACCCAAGTCAAAAAGAAAACGAAAACCCTAGAATCGAAGCAATCAACAAACGAATTGGTACCTTTGAGCTGCTTTTGGAGGAGAAGACTAGCTTGAGAGGGAGAAGCCATGGAAGACAGAGCAAACCCAAAGAGAGACGAGAAAAAAGGGAAGGTTCTAGGGAGCCGAAAGGGATGGGTGGAGAAATAGAATCATAGAATTCCCTATTGCATCGGCTTTAAGGGAAACCGACACAGTTCCCTATACTTAATAGAGTTTCCATTTCGCAATTTGGGATATATAGTTCCATATCATATGCCTCTTCTTAATTACCAAAAAAAATATATATATATATTTATTTTCCAAAAATATTTAAAATAAAATAAGAAGTCCAGGAACTCAAGGGCTGTTTAGATTAGAATTTCAATTTTTAGCCTTTTTTGGGTTAAAAGTTAGTAGTTAAAATTTTTAGCGTATTTAGGGCCGGTTTGGCACACTACAATTCTCTAAAAAATTTTATAAATCTCTAATAACCCTTCTATTTTTAATTTTTCCGTCATCACTAATTTTAAAAAATTTCAATATTTTGTTAAAAAAATAAAAAAAATCTAAAAGTAGGTTAATTGAATGTTTAAATTTTTTATACAATCATATTTTTTGTGCTGAAAGGTTTCAAATGAGTATTATTATCGCTATTTTTTTGACTTTTTTTTAATCCGTGGGAACGGATTTGGAAAACCGTTCCCACGATTTGTTACTTTAAAAAAAAAGGCGCCAAATTTAACCTCAAATCACATTTTATCTCAATTTATCTTATTTTTTCTTACTCCAAATAGAGCCTTAATAAAATTAGTAGGAATTTTTAGTTATTTGTAATAATTTTTTACAACTTTTAGATGTATGGTAAAATTTTTGATAATTTTTAACAATTTTAGTAACTTTTGACTACTTTTTGTGTGTTTAGTATAAATTGTAGTAATTTTTGAGCTAAGCAAATTATTGTACCTAAGTAGAAAATTGACAAAAATTGGTGTTTTACTAAACACCTAAAAAACAAAAATAAAATATTTTCTATTGAAAATTTGTACATTAAATGGTACCTTAATGAACAATAATTCTTTTTAGAAAGTTCACTATTTTACTAATAGAATACAAAAATTCATTATCTAGAATACTCAGAACGTAAAATCAGCTAACCTAATTGATACTATTAAAATTTGATTAGATTTGATTCTAGATCTCAAAAGTGTCAATTCAATTTCTAATATTTTAATTTTAAGTTAACTTATTTTAAGACCCAAATCAAATTAACTCTATTATTTGTTTACTTTAACTTCACTTTACAATATATCTAGTTATATTATAGATCTAACTTGATAACTTGATAAAATTGAGTCATGTTAATTTTATGTGATAATTGGTTTAAAAGAATGAATTCAAATCAAATTAACCCATATACTAATGATGGTGTTTTCTCGTAATTTCGATCCAAGCTTCAATCCAGAAAATCTGTACACTTCAAACACTGGTGTAATGCCTATCAAAACTCCTCCGATGTTTAAGTTAGCAAATATTATAGGGGATTCAATTTGGCAGAATGACAGTAAGGCTAGGAATCTCATACCTGCTAAGGTGCATTTACCTTTTATTTTATAATGATTTATTGTAGAGATATAATTAGAATCAAATTAAGAATCTTCTGTGATTTTCGTGGTTTCCTTATCTAGATAAGGAAAATATCAAGTTGGAATTTATTTTGGTGATTTCTTTATGATTGATGATGATTCGAATGATATGGTTGCTATATCCTAGGTGCGAATCACGGAGCGACTGTGACTGTTTTGTGTTATGCTCGGAAGATCAACATGGATGACTTCGATTCCTTCAAGTTGCTCGATTAGTACCCATTTGCTTGGGGTGCTCGATATCGTCACAAGAGAGATCTGATGGCTAAGGAGGCCTGGTTGTTGACTCAGTTGGTTAGGAAATACCTCCTATCAATTGCCCTTAATTCCTTAGACCTTCGAGTAGGTCTAGGAGAATCTGATGGTTAATCAATCTCTATGTCACACGTGCTCATTTAATGCTCTGTTGTAATAACCTGAATTTTTTTTCTTAATTAAATTACTTAAGTGTGGTCGTGATACTTGTTATAATAAAAATCTAGAAAATTGAGGACTTGAAAATTTTTGGAATTGGTTGGAAAGATTTTCGGATTTAATTTCACCCTATGTGGGAGTTTAATGTAGATTTCTAAAATTTTTATCCAAACACTTCTTAGCCCAATTACTTATTTGGTTCAAACCAAGACCATTAACCCATGGGTCAACCATTTTCTTTGACTCACCTCAACTCACTTCAACTCACTTCATCACTCAATGAATTGACTCATGAATAGTTGCTCTAAATTATTTCCCGACAACTTCATTTCCATCTTCCATACACTCTTACCATCTTTCAAAATTATTTGACTAATTGGACAAAGAGAAGACCCACATTGATGACCTTAAAGCATCTTTTTCAAATTATTTAGCAAACAAGATTTAAAGTATTTTGTTTGAAAGCTAGCATGATTTAAAGCATTTGGTTAAATTGTCAAAAAGCTAGCATGATTGTTTAAATTTGTCAAAAAGTTAGCTTGATTCCCGGATCATGCCACCTCCATACATCTTCCCCAATGCTTTTCTTTAATGATATGGTTAGATAGTCAAAAAGTAAGCATGATTCTTGGATCATGCTACCAATTGTATAGGCATGATCTTACTTTAGTTGATTTTTTCTCCACTAATAATTTTCTCTACACTCCCTATAAATTGTGTGTCTTCCAAGAGAAGAAAATAAGAGAGAAATAATAATAAATTATTGATTAATGAGGCTGAAGATTTGGTGTTGCTTGGAGGAAGAAGAAAGGCTTGGAATTTTCCAATTTGGGTGGTGTTCAAAGCTAACTCATTTTTTCTTCTCAGACTTGGTCATTAATATCTTCATTGAGGTAGGATGATGAATCTCCTAAAATATATTTGATGCATTTTCTGGTTTGAAGTATGAAACTTAATTGTGATAAAAATAAATACCCGTATATTGGGGGTAGGGAAGCCAAAATTTTGACTAAAGTAACTCAGTATGCTGACAGCTCTCTATTTGTAACTTCTTATGTGCTTCTAACCCCTAAAACGGTGGAATTAGGCTTTGGCTAAAACATAAAAGTTGTATCCCTTTCAGTTTTCTTTTCAACCCAAAAAGAATTGCATCAATCCGATTTGTGAGTCAAAAGTTATGCCCAAAATACTGAGCACGTGTAAAACTGTATTTTCTGGACAAACTGAATTCAAAGCTGTTTTTGTACCTTTAGACCTTAAAATTTTAAAAAGTGTAAAACATGAAAGTTGTAGGTCTTGAAGTCTAGTTTTTACAGATATAAAGTTTATAGATATTGGAGTCTTACTCTATTTTATATAAATTTTCTTTCAAGCTGCTATTCTGCTTAGCTTTAATTGATGCTTGTTTGGATTTGTTTAGAATATTATGTTTAAAGATTATTTAAATTTCCAATTTCCTTCTGTTAGTTATTGTCATGTTAATAATTTCTATTGATATGAAATTATTTTAAACTAGATATTAGGTATTATTTGACACTCTAATATTGATGATAATTGACTTAGATAATCAGTTTCATCATGGATAGTTGGATGACTTATTCAAATTAAAATGCTAGTATTTGACAAAATGCCCAAAAGAAACAATGGACTTGTTCTTTTCTCATTTGGTCTTTCTTAAATGAATTTGATTTATTTTTGGTATTGTTTTGTCAACCTAGCAAGTTATATAATTATATTTTTATGATTAAGTGAATTTAATGAAATTCATTTAATACCTTCCTAAACATTGGGATAATTCTGTGGACATTTGTGGATATCTTGAAGCCAAAAACCTATGATAAAGGTTTGGTTATAAATAAGATGATGATTGGAAATTTATTTAAATTTTTTTTTGAATAAAATAAAACTTATCAATTTTGCTAAAAATTAAATATAAGTCTAAGAGCTATTTATTATCCTTATATTCTATAAAATAATAAAATAAAAGGTAAAAGGAGCAAAAATCGAGATTTGTAGCCAATGAGGTTCGAACTTGCGACTTTAAATCGCAATTAGGGTCGCCCACCCACTAAGCTACCAACCTCGGCCTAATTAATATACCATTAGAAATAATTTTATTCTTATCAAATTTGGTACGGTAAACTTGTCAAAACAATTAACTAAAATACTAATTTGTATTCTAAATTTTTTTTTTTTACTTGTTAATTGTTAATTTACATATAGTGCCTACCTTTGTGATAATGATATTGATGACTATGTTAAATCTTTGATTTATTGAGAATTACTATTAAAGTATGGATATAGATAAAGTGCTTAAAAATATATTGCATGTGACTAAATAATCTCACTTTTGATTCATCGCCCGGGAACATTGCCGGTTGTTATTAAAAATGTCTGATTTCCATACAAGGTACCCTTGGAATGTAAAAGGGTGAGAAGAAATTAAGGCACTTCGTGCTAAAGCTGTTTTTGGCAATGGGGTGATGGGTGGGTAGAAATGGCCTTTTAGATGAAGATGGGAACATGCATTTTATTTGGGAGATGCTCCCTTCTGACCTGGCCAGTAAGGTAGCCGGTCGCGACGGCTAGGTTTTTGGTAGGTGACACCGTCAGTATGCATTGGATGATAAGCCCGTAAAGTCACTGGTTCCCAAGGCTGGGGGTAGAGGAGGATAGGAGTATGATTATCTTAGGAGGATTTAGATTAAACTCCTTTACAAAATTTTATTGTGACTAGCAACCTCTCTTATTATGTATGAATGACGTGTTGGAATTATTTAATTATATTTAATTCCTCTCGATTAATATTATATATATATATATATATGTATGAAACCTGTATCGCTACGGGGTTTGATCCCGAGACCTTGAAGATCTAAATCTGAGATCCCTACCACTGCGACACAGACTTTATTGTGGTATACACATCAGTATTTAAACTATTTTACATGTAAGTAAAATAGTAGTTACGGTGACGGTTTCATCGAACCGTTGTAAGTATAATTTACATTATTCAGTTGAGATCTATTGAATTAATTGTTGCATAAATAGTATGCCACCTAAACACATTCACTTAATACAGTGTAATATTACAATCACTGCATATAGGCACCTAAGAGATTCTGATTACTGGGCTTTAGTAGCTCACCCCTTCTGGGAATATTTTTTTCAGGATATTAAGCACAGGAATACAGAAGATGAGCTGGAAAGAGATTAATTTCTCTTAAATATTCCATCAGAAGAGTTATCTATTTTTTTTCTTCTTTCCTGCACAGAGCTGGAGGACTTTATTTTTGGTCTGTAATAATTGTTGGATGATTGTAATTATTAAGCATAGACCTAATTTGCTTTTATTTGGTATGTAATGTTAATCGCGTGGTTGGGACACTTAGATGGCTCTGTAATATTTTTCTCTATCTTTATTTTGTGCCCTGTAGTTGAAATCCCATCAAATGGTTCAGTCCAATGACTTATAAATATTGTTTGGGATAATCATAGGATTTTGACTATCTTAAATTTTTTCTTACGGGTCAACCCCAATTTGGAGGAAAACTCTGGGATGTGACAGCGTGTTATTATCATCTTATTTTTATACCTAACAAATAAATTCCAAGTCACCCCTGGGCATTCGGTTATGAAAATCTGGGGCGTGACATCTGTAGTTACCATTATGGCGCTGACATGCGAAAAAACATGCCCCTTTACATTCTTACCACATGTTAGCCTAGAGTTAGTTCGTTGGATGTATAATGATTTGGCTTCTTTGATGCTTGTCGCGTGGCTTCATTCGGCTTATAAATTTCAAATGGGCAATTGATTGGAGGTATTTCTTGATCGACCAAGACAACAGCAGACCTCCTTAGCAATTAGATCTCTTCCATGACGATATCGACTGCCCTAGGCAGATGCGCACTAACCGAGCAACTTTAAGGAATTGAAGTCATCCATGCTAAGCTTCAAGCTTAATACAAAATGCGATCACAATCACACTATGATTCGCGCCTAGGATATGGCAACCATGTCATTCGGATCGTTATCAACCACAAAAAAATCACCGAAATAAATTATAATATGATATATTCCTTATCAGACAAAGAGACCATGGCAAATCAGGGAAGATTCTTAATTTGATTCCAATTATAACTCTACAAGAGATCAATATAAAATAAAAGGTAAAATCACCTTAGCAGGTATTAGATTCCTAACCTTATTGTCACTCTGCCAAATTGAATCCCTATAATCTTTACTAACTTAAACATCAGAGAGTTTTTTACAACTATCATACCAGTGTTTGAAGTGTGCAGTTTTCCAAATTGAAGCTTGGATTGAACTCATGAGAAAACCCCATCATCATATGCGTTTCTAATTCTATTATAATATTAATTACAAATAAGGTACCACGAAACTCTACTAACTAAACTAGAGAGTCAATGCATTAATTTATGAGTAAGATATAAATAGCAGATATTCTTTATTCATTTATCTATGTAATAATTAGTATTTAAATATTCTTCTAATCATTAAAATTTAGCATAACATAAATATTACTAATTCATGAATCCCAATTTATGCAAATTCTTAAACAAAAAAGTTATATATATCAACGTCACCAAGTTAGGCTCACAGCCTAGCCACTAGGGCCTTGACAAGAAAAGGCCCTCTTTTTTTTATTTATTTTAATAAACAAAAATAGTGTGTTAATACTATTTTTTTTTCATATTTAGAACAAGGGGCGTGTTTGAATCTTTAAATTTTACCAAAAATCTCCAATTTATTAATTTTTTAAATTTTTATTAACTTTTTCTAACATTCATCAATTTCGAGACTAAACTTTTAACCGAAAAAAAAAGACAAAAATGAGACTTTAATCACCACCAAAATAAGCCTGTTGCCAAAGGCAATAAGTTTTTTTACTGAAATTGTAAACACAAGCGAGAAAATTTATTCCTCAATCAAGTAGCGTTTTAACCAAAAAAAAAAAAAATTAAGAGATTACGTTAATACAAATGAGTTAGAACTAATTTTAAAATTGGTTTTCATAAAATTGACTTTGAACTTTTAAGCAACAACATTACAGAAAATATCTGACAAAACCATTCAAGAGAGCATGTGATTATTGTTGGTTGAGAGGGCATATCATGTTCATGGTTGCACAAAAGCTAAATTAGACCCATTGGGTTTGGAGCAAAGAGAAATTCCTTACTAATTAAATCAAGCTTTTTATGGGAACATAGAAGCCAATCTTAGGCCTCGTTTGGCATGCCAACACTTACCGAAACTTACAAAAGGTAATGAATGTTTACCTACTTTTACCAAATTTTTTCATTCTCGTTTTCCATGTGTTTATTTTAAAACTTTAACTTTTACCAACTTTTACTAATTTGTTTTAATTTTCTGACAACTTTTTTCAACTTTTTTGACACAATCTGTTGGAATGGGGTTGAATGACTTCGTTCGAACGGAGAAACCATTGGAACAGGTTGGGTCATAAAGTTTGGTAGATCTTCCAAACATAAAAAAAAAAAAAATGACTGATGGAATACATTTTTTTTCTTTTGTTTAAATGATTTCATGTTGATTTCAACTCCAAAGTCATCTTTTTTAAATAAAACTAAGTTGAAGAAAATATTTTTTTCCCTACATGTGTTGGAAATTTCAGTCCAAAAAATTAGTCCCTTTAATAAAAGTCTTGGATGAATCCCCCCTCCCCCTAGGGAAAAGAAAGTCCTATAACAACTTTAAGAAACTATTTGAATTAGAGCTTTAGCCAATCATAATGAAAAAAAAAGTTTAATTCCTATAATTAATAACTCTTAAAGAGATTTACTATTTAAGTTGGAGAGCTCACAAAAGTTTTCTTCAATAATTCTAGAAGTCTAGTTAAGTTGAAAATCTCACCGACGATTGAAAAAAAAAAAAAAAGAGTGATGCTTTATATACAAACAAAATGTACAAATTTTCTTTACAATTTAACATGTTAGTTTACTAATTAGATAACAATTTTAATAACATTAATATAAGTTATTGTGATGCCAATTACAAGATGACACATCAATTTGCAATATTTTCTTATACAATTCGTTTGTAGGTATACATAGCTTTTTCCAAAAAACGGACAATAGTAAACAACCATAAGTAGGGTGAGAAAAGGACATGCCAATCTCGGTAAGAATAGTATCTCTTCCAAGCCTATATTTAATTCCTCGGCTCACTTAAGTAAATCTATTTATTTTTTTAAGAAAATTAAATTATATTTTTAGATAAAAAATAACTTAAGAATTTATTAAAGTAAGTAGTTTTGTCACGCCTATGATTTCGTAACGATTTTAATAATCACATACAATCACATTTAATTATATTCAATCCTAATCTAAGCCATACAATTATTCCATATCATGCATGAGGATATACTAATAATAAAATAAAACCACAGTTCATGACGGGGCAATCATAGGCTTTGTTAACCTTTACAACCCAATTAGTAGTCAAGCTAAATATCTCCTACAAAACATCTCCTCAGAGATCAAAAGAATAGAATGTATCAAAATACAGTTTGAAGATATATTAAAATCATTAATCGTAACCCATAGTCTCACCTTAGCCTCAAGTTTTGCACATGGAATAAACCCTGTAAAGAAATGAGCACTGGCCCACTTGTGCCCACTATGCAAATAAACAAGTATAATGCAACATTACGACCTATTATGCTACTATCGTGCATCACATAAGTTCCATCACATCCAATATATAATCATAAGTTTTTCCATTTTATTTTATTTCTTTTCTATATTTAACACCATATCACACACACACACACACACACACACACACACACACACACACAAAAGGTAGGTACTTTGTAAGGTTGAACCTAACTACAATATCAACCCCAAATACATCATCTATTGGTGTCTACATCTGAGGCTTCCTAGGCTAAGGAAATATGCCACTCTTAAGCATATGCATCCATCAGTATAGGTAGTGAAAAAGTCTATGTCGCCCTTAAGCATCTAGATCATTGAAACTGTACCTAGGAAAGAAACATGCCACCTTTAGGTGTCTGTGTTGTTTCGTGGGTTACCGGTCCACTGGATAGGATAACCAACCCCTACGCAAGTGTAGGAACTTTTAACTCGTGGGTACATGTATCTTCTATTTCATAGTACCTCCTAACCCAAATAAATATCAAATTAACCATATTATACATATCTAGTTCCATTTCTTCATTACCATATCATTTTAGTCTTAACTTTGGTGGTTGCTCCCAACTCTCAAAAAAAAAAAAAAAAAAAAGTGATTAACATTGTCTACTAGGTAGAACTATGTATGTGTACATGAGTGTACACAATCAAGTACACAATATAATTTACAATAATTTTAACAAAATAAAATATGTCAAATGCAAGTGTAATGGTTAATGCAATCTTTAATCTATATCTAACTCTAACCTTAGATTGGGATGGGTAACACTTAGTAAAGTACATGAGATCACTAACCATATTATTTTAGGCTCACGATAAACATACATCCAGATATAATACTCATAGGGAAATCATGTTACACTCATCTTGTATAAGATTTAAAGAAACCATGTTACACCCCTTGCCTTTTCTGCTGATGAACCATGTTACACTACCAGCCAAACATTTGCTGTACTCAAGTAGGATCCAGTTGCAGTCCGAATAGATCATATCATAATATAATCTAAGATTAACATCATATCATAATATAATCTAAGATTAGTGTCCCAACACCAATGATTAATCTCTAGTCATACATATGATTGGGGATCATTTGGTATTTAGAAAATCACATTTTATCGTTTTCAAAAAATTATAGATCCCGTTCGTACATTTCATTATGCCTTGGCACATCAATAATAATAACATTGCACTATTGGCCAAATTATATTCACAACATAACTAGATGATGCAATCCCACTCCTATGCATATGACATGTTCAATTATTTATAATCATCAATAATATCTCAATATCAATATAAGGCTTGCTATACTCAAAGCTTTATAATTAAATCATTCCATATTCTCAGGAAATATGTAATCATGTTGAATACTCATCATATAAAACATATCATCCAAGTTAGTTGAATAATACATGAAAAGGACTAACCAAACACCTTTGCAGGAAGGTCGTTATCAACCGCTAGATGCTTGTGGCAAGCTCACTGGCAACTGCAGGAAAACGCAGTGGGTAGCCCATAGAAAAATATCAAAGGCATAGTAGGTTTTGTGAGAAGCTCGCTCTCGTGGCCTATGAGTTATAACATAAATCTAAGCTAAACCCACTTTAATTCAGCCCACTCAAACCTAGATTCGAATAATCTAAGTTTGGAATTCGAAACCACAATCAATCAAGTATCCACCAACTAATTATATCAAGAATATTCAATAAAATCCTACAATCATCAAGATTTAATATACATATACAATGACACATATATGTATACACACACACACACACACATATATATATACACAAACTCCCACATCTTGGCCAAAAATCAACAATACATGCATCAAATTACTCTAAATCATATAAAGAACAACAATAATAACACGAGTTTGCCCCATCTATTCCAAATTCGAAAAAAATAGAAGAAATGGAGAAAAATTCAAAAAGCTCCTTAATTTTTAATAGCCTAAAACATCTACATGAGCATAATTGTCATAACTGGACACCACCACGATGATCATTGCATCAAAGAGGTTCAAATCTTTTCGTCTCCCTCTCCAGTCTTCACTTACTTTCCCTACTCTCTCTATCTCTCCCTCTCTCGCTCTTCCATATGTAGCATAGGGAAGAAGGAGAAAATAAAGAAAGAAAAGAAGCTAAGCCTATCTCTTGGCCCAGTTCTTCTGCTTAAATACAACTCTAAGTCAAACTTGACCTAAGAAAATAAAACAAATCTAACAAGCTAGACCAAATTTTAAGTTCAAATATTTACGTGGCTCAAAATTTTAATATTTGATCAAAAATAAATCCCAGGTATTACAATAAAATTAAATTTCTTGTGTGTAATATTATTTTTATATAATTTTCTATTGCATATAATATTATATACTTTAAATATTTGCTTACTTATAATATCATCATACTATTTATATTGTAATAATATCACACTACAGATATTTTAGATAACTATTTGCAACATAAAAGTTAAAAATTCCTTCTATACCATTCTATGCACTTGTTTTACTTTTGTTTTTTATTTGTGATTTCACGTTTTAGTGGATGTAAATGTTATAATTTTAAACTTTTCAATATACGCATTATATTACATTTTTCATTAATCTTTCTATTGTTTTATTTTGCATGATTCAAAAGATAATTTAGTGTTTTTGGGTTTTGTATATTTATATTTACAGTCTTATATTGTAATTCATATCTCTTATATTAATTTCTTAAATTTTTAATAGATTTAGTCATAGCTTTTATGTATTGTTGGGTACAATTTGAAGTTTTAAAATCACGGATTCATTAAGATAAAATAGAATGAATAATATCATGAAATATTATTATAAAAATAAATGAAACATATAAAATAGAGAAATAATGAACTAATTATGAGAATGGGTTGCAATTCTATTTGCTATGCATTTTATTGATGCACTAGTAATTTCCTGTAACTAAAAACATAGAAATATAATTTGGTGTATAAATAATTCAAATTTAAATTTATAAAACAAATTTACATAAAAAACTGTAAAAATAACATATAAAATAAAAAATTACTAATCAAAAGTGACTAAGCTATCGATACAGTATTTAATAAAGGTATAAAATTTTATTATTTATTACAAATATTATCATATTTTTTAAAATATTACTTTAAAAAATTTTATATAAAAATTATTCAAAAAAAATATGATAAGAGTGAGAAAGTATGTTTTTATATGAAATGACCAAAAAGACAACAAAGTAGAGAGTAAAAATAGTCTTGGTTATTGAACAAATTCAACAGTTAAAAATATGTTAAATTGAAAATTTTAAATTTCCTTATTATATAAATGACACAAAGAGTGTACAAATATATATATTTAATATTTAAGTTTTAAGCACATTGAAATTGAAATTTTAATCTAAATATTTATTTTTAATATATTTTTGAAGGAAATTAAATTTTAAATATAATTTTTTTAAAATAAAAAAATTTAGTTGATTTTGTCTAATAGATATCCATACATTGTTTAATAAATTTGTACAATTTTATTATTTATTACGACTATTATCACATTTTTTAAAATATAGCGAATAACCCGTGCCTACTGCAATTCTCAACTAAAATTAAATATGTACATATTTGTAATTCTGAGAAGTAAAATTTTTATTTTTCTCAGTGCAATTCTCTTTCCTAATAAATTTTTCAGATATTATCATTAAATTCAACTCAATAATCTATAAGAATGTGAAATGACTCAAAAACTGAGCGAGAATTTGAGAGGAAGTTTTCGTTTGGAAAATGTTTTAGTCATCTATTGAAAAATAAAACTCGATCTTAGTATTTAGATTTTAGTTTGTGAGGGGAGATATTTTTGAAATGTGTACATTATATAGATATAATCAACCTTACCAATTTAAATTTAAAATTAGAATTTAGAAAAAAAAAATCACACCCCCAAGCCTAATTTTATTCAAATATTTATAAAAATAAAAAAAAAGTAGAATGATAAATATAGAGAGTTTCGCATTGGATTTGATAATAAATTTTTAATTGGTTTTAGAAAAATAACTCAAATAAAAATATTATTATTATTAATCATATGTGCTTTATAAAGTAGAACAAATATGCTTCATAAAATAGAACAAATATAGTTAATGTGACTAATTTAAAATTAAAATTAGAATTTTGAAAAATAATTATTCCAGATTCTAATTAATATTAATTTTTTTTTTGTACTTTCAAATTTTAAAAATACTAAGAGTTGTTGTTGTGGGAGAAATAACGTAATTATTATTTAAGCTTTTTTTATTTGTATTTTTTAATTTAACTCTATTTTTTTATTTAATTACTAATGTAATCAAAATATATAAATTTAATAGTTATGTTAAATTTTTAAGCAAGTGGGTCACCCTTTTGGAACCCATGAGCAAGTGAATACCTTTTCGAAACCCAAGAAAGTGGGTCCATTATCAAAACTCATTAGTTTTTTACATTTATTAAAATCATATATCATAATTCTAGTATTTTTATAGGCAAAATAAAAGTAAAGTTGTAATGTTTTGGTGATATGGGACAAAGAAACAAAACTTTTGTAAAAGATCTTACTCATTCGTTGAAGAAAAAAAACTCAATCTAAGCTTGTGAAAAGAACATTTTTAAAATATGTTGTGTTTAATATATAAAAAAATCACTCATCCAAGACTAGTTTTATTCATATATTTGTAAAAGAAAAAAAAATAGAATGAGAAAATGGAGAGTTTTACAATGGATTTGATAATAAATTTTTAATTAGTTTTATAAAAGTAACTCAAATAAAAAAAATTATTATTATTATTATTAATTATAGGTGCTTTATAAAATAAAACAAATATAGTTAATGTGACTAATTTAAATTTAAAATTATAATTTAAAAAAAAAACTATTCCCAAATCGAGCCTAATTAATATTCATATTTTTTTGTACTTCTAAATTTTAAAGAAACTAAGTGTTGTTGTTTTATGAGAAATAACCTTATCATTATGAGTTTTTTATGAAAATATCCCTCAAGCTATTTCACACACTCTCTCTCTTTTTCATTTTTTCCTTAAATTATCAAACATACCTATTATATCTTCGAACTATCCAATTCTTTTCTACTTGGTAGGAACACTAACTTTATCCATTAAAGTTAACAAAAAAATTATTAGGTCGTGTGACCTTTTTCATCACTCTCAAGAGCTCTAATGGTCAATTCATGTCTAATTAATTTAATTTAATTATTTATTAAAAATAATTTAATAAAATATATTTCATATTAATTTAAATAATTAGATTAACTAATTAATTTAATTTAATTATATTATATTAGTTATTAAAATGCTAATAAAATATATTACACATTAATTTAGATAATTAAATTAAATATATTATTTATTAAAAAATAATTTTAATTTAATAAAATATTTAAATAAAATAATTCATTTCAATATGATGCAACAAAAATAGACAAATTGTTAAAGTTGAAAAAAATGTTTGTAACAGAAAAAAATAGATTGAAAACACTATTTTTTTTTAACATTTTTCAGTTTAAGTTTTAATAAAAAATAGTAAATATAAACGCTATCAAACGGAGACTACATATTTTTCTTAAGGAAATATAATTTGTTTCCACTTTTTTTTTCCTTTCTTGCTTTCTTCTAAACCAAAAAATTAAATTAAATTAATTAGTTAATCTAATTAGATAAAGATTGACCATTATGCCCCTGGGATGGGGTGAAAAAGGTCAAATGACCCGTATATAATAATTTTTCCGTTAATTTTAATGGATGGAGTTAGTGTTTAGACCAAATAAAATGGAATTAGATAGTTTGAGAATGTAATATGTGCGTTTGATAGGCTGAGGACGAAATAAAAAAATGACTAATAGAGGGATAGTTTGAGGGATATATTCATAAAAAAACTTTATTATTATTTAAGGCTTTTTTGTGTTTTTTAATTCAACTCTATTTTTTATCTGTATTTTTAATTTAATTACTAATGTAATTGAAATATATAAATTTAATAAATATATTAAATTTTCAGTAAGTAGGTCCATTTTTCAGAACTCATAAATTTTTTTACATTTATTAGAATCATGTACCACAATTTTAGTGCTTTTATAGGCCAAAAAAAAGTTGTAGTGTTTTGGCGATGTGGTACAAAAAAATAAAAATTTGTAAAAGATTTCAATCATTTATTGAAAAATAAAACTCAACTTTAGCTTTTAAATCTTAGTTTACGAAAGGAATATTTTCAAAAACCTTTCTATTTTATTATATAGGTATACTATTATGATGAGTTGTTTATAAAGGTTAGCATATATCTTATATATTACAATATTATTGGGTTTCAAATATTCGCAATTAGCAGCGTACACATATACAAAGCAATTACAACAAATATCAAACTAAACAGCAAAGTTTTTTTTATTTATGATTTAATAAAATATTTTTTATATTAACTAATATTTCAAGGTGTTACACTTGCACAAAAGAGATGAAGAAATTGTATTTTAAAATCAACACATTTTATTTACTAAATTGTTGTTCTCAGTGAATTTTGAGTTAGTATATAATTATTTTAGTTTTTAAATAAAGATCAAGAAATCATATTTTAACATCAACGCATGTTATTTACTAAATAAGTTGTTATTAAGTTTTGATCTAATTTAATTAGTTTAGCTTTTCAATAATTTATTTGTACAAAATACGTGTTTTTTTAAAAAATTTGTATTGTATAAATATAATGAATTTCATGGTTTGACTGCTAGTAAAATAATATATATATATATATATATATATATATATATATATATATATATATATATATTTTAGGACTAATGTGCTCAAGTCTAAATTTAACCAGAAAAATTAATCAGAGTATAAAAATTTTTTCGAGCCCGAAAAGGTAAGACAGATTGTCAAGTCTATGTCCATAAGTAAGGGTGTGGGTATAGCAATTACCCAATAGTATTTTATACAGTTAGAAATATTTCATAAATTTAGGAAAAAAAAATCATATATAATGAGCTTGCATAAGAAAGGCTCATGAGGTCAAAATTTATGAATATCATAAAAAGAAATAATCGATGTCAACTCATTAATAATGAGATTAGAAACTGTTAAATTAAAATTTAATAATTCAAACACATTTATGTTTTTTTTTAGATTAAAAATTTAACATACGATTCTAAATACGATTCTAATTACAGTGTCTTGCGTGGACGCTAACCCTCCAAATCTTAGATTCATCTTTTTCTTCCTAGATTGATGTCATGATCATCTATAATTGCAATCCTTGGATTCCTCGAATTGATTTGTAATAGTCTCTGAAATGTTGGCAGGATTCCTTTGCCAGGATTCCTTGCATTGTGCTTGGGCCTACCTCTCTTATCAAGAGCTAGAGACCACTCCAAAGACATGTATAGCACTTTATTCCCTTCGTAAGGTCTTAGAAGTTCCCAAGAGATTATCTCAAAATGGAAAGAGATCTGCCTTCCGTTTTATATAGATTCGAAGGGAGAGGCTTTGGCCCCAAGGACAAATACTACAACGGAAGAAAAAATTTTCATGACCCATGCACAAAGAAGAGTTGTTATTTGCAAAGACTTCTTAAAAGTATGTCAAGGTTTTAGTGAAACAAATTTTTTTTTAATAGTCGTTAGACTTGTCACAAGTAATATATTTAAAAATTTATTTCATTTACACTCCCTATAATTTCGATTTTATACATCTACAATTCATGAGTTTTATAAATATGTACTTAAACTCTCATTCTGTTAAATTTTTCATCAAAAAGTAACTTTGGCCAATTAAATACTATAAAATTACCTTTACACATTTACTATTAATATAAAAAATGGAAAATTAAGAGCAAGAGTCTTTCTTTATTGTTTGATACTAATAGAAAAGAAGTGAAAAAAAAAAAGAAAAAACTAAATTTTTTTCTTTTTCATGTTTATTTTATTAGATTATTAACATAAAAAAGTAATGATAATTTATATATATGTATAATTACTACTTTATATATAATATAAATTTAAAATATTGATGTGAAATATAATAATTTAAAGTACTAATATAGAAAAAGCTTCAAAAAAAAAATAATAGATTACTTATTATGTAATTTTTATTTTCATGTTTAGTTTATTAGATTCTTAATTAAAAAATAATGATAATTTATTATGAATAATTACTAATTTATATATAATAATTTAAAATATTAATGCGAAGCATAATAGTTTAAAGTACTAATATTGAAAAGGTGCACAAAAATTTTTTAATAAATTAATTATAATGTAATTTTTATACAAAAAAATATATGTCATATCATAATATAAATATATTTTTATTAATAGTAAGAGTATAAATGTAATTTTATAATATTAAATTGGTTAAAAATTATCGTTTGGATAGAAAATTTAACAGAAGGGGTTTAAGTAAATGTAATATAAATATCAAGGAGTTTAGATGTACATTTATAAAATCTATGGAGTTTAAGTGTGCAAAGGCGAAACCGCAAGAGTGTAGGTGAAATAAACCTTATATTTAAATGCCTAAATTTGTTTAAATTGTCGTTCCTATATAACTAAGTTTCAGCCAATTTTTTTTTTATTTGATTCAAATGTCATCATTATAAATGATAAAAACTGATTTAAAGTCCTTATTGATAATTTGTTTGGATGGAGTGAAATAAAAAGAAAAAACAAAAAAAAAAAAAAGAAAAGAAAAATGAGTGTTGAAATTTTAAAATTTTTATCTTCTTAAAACTGGGAGGAAATGGAGAGAAAAAAAAAAGTAAATGAAACTTTCTAAATAACATATTTACTCATAAAAAATAAGAAAAAGTAAATTACAAACATATTTTAAGATTAAATAAATTGATAACTTTTCAATTTCTCAAAATATTTAAAGCATGCTGAAATTATAATACACTTTTTCTTTTTCTTCATTTCTTCTCAACTCACAAATAAGGGAAAAAAATTATCATCTTTTCTCCCACAAACTTTCAAACAAATAAAAATAAATTATTATCATTTCTCTTACTTTTTGTTAACTAACATTATTTTTCTTCTCATTTCTCTCCTGAACTCGTATTTTACTTAAGAAAAGTTTTTGTAAACGATAACTCTTCCAGATGCATGGATTACGAAATGGTTTTCCTACACGATGTTGGAAGCCTCTTTTAGCAACTTACAGATTGATGATGTTCATTTCTCTTACTTTCTGTTTAACTAATATTTTTTTCTTCTCATTTCTTTCCTAGTACTGTTTTCATTGAAGTACATTTAATCTTAAAATTTCCACAGAATCTAATACTCTTATGCCTTTAAAACACATCGTGCCAGTGAGAGAGGTAAAAACGATTATAAACTATCTCGATTTTCAACCCCTTTTTAGTGTAAGGCAGTTGTGATATCATTACAGATAGTACAAAGTTAATATAGAGAGAGAGAGAGAGAGAGAGAGAGAGAGAGAGAGAGAACCTCGCTTTGCAAGTTTGCATATCCATCTTACATTCACACAGTTGGAGTTCCACGTGATGTTATTCAATTTTTGACCTTCTTTAATTCCTAAATCGCAAGTGCTTCAAAGTTCCAATATCACCTTCAATTTTTTCTTCAATATGTAAATGAAGATACTAATTTGTTCCATTTCGGTTGTTCAGATTTCAATTTCGGTTGTTCAGATTTCAAGTCAGTGAGGTTTCTGCAATTCAAGTGCTTTTCATTTGCTCAATTAGATTACCATTTTATGCTGGTAGTTTAAAAGTTTAGCAGCCAATTCTATATATATATATTTTGTGATATATATCCAAAAATTATATTTTTCTTCTAAAATTATTTCCTTTTTAGAAGCCATGCACAACCCAATAGAGTTATAACACCGGTATTTGATATTGGCAATGTGCTGAGATTTTAGGTTATTTTAAATTTTGGATTTAAGTTTTGGTCTTAGGTTGAGAATTCACTTTTTTTTTGGGGGCCTAGCTAGTTGGGCCCAATTCTAACCCTTTTTTTTTTTTTATTCTTTTCTTCTTTTCTTCTTTGACCAGTTGAGTAGACAACAAAACAGAGAGAGAGAGAGAGAGAGAGAGAGAGAGAGAGAGAGAGAGAGAGAGAGAGAGAGAGAGAGAGAGAGAGAGAGAGTATTTTTATCTCTTCGAGCTGATCATTTCAACGCTACAAATATGAAGAGATCGCGATCGTAGAAGAATATTTGCATTTTCAAAGTTAATTTGAGACCCAATGTAGTGAATTCTTGTTTCTCTTGATATCTTCAAATCCCAGGTAAGGTAAATGGAACATCCCTTAGCTTTTATAAGATGCTCTTGCGTGATTTTAAGTTGATTTCATGCTTGGTTGTGATTATACACGTGTATATATGCTTATACACGTATATCTATTGAGAAAATTCATGATTTCTTGATCATTATATGTGATGGCTTCTCTAAAATAGTGTTCATTTGATGTCATATTTGTTAGATTTTAATTCTACTAAAATTGGTAATTCATGATCAAAATAGAATTATAATTCATGTACACATAGACGTAAGGTAAGGCATTAGAATTTATGTTTAAAATATAATATTTTTAGCTTCGAAATATATCTGGAAACCATCACTTTGTGGGAAGAGCGCTCTAAGTCACAGAAAAATGTTGAAAGACAATTTTCAAGTTTTTAGTCATGCGAGAAAATCTCTAGAAAGTTGTGGGTACTCATAGGTACATCATTGGATAACTACGAGAATGCGCTTCAGGAGCGTCAACTTGATAATTTTTTAAATTGCATTTTGGTGTTTATTTGATGTCATATTTGTTAGATTTTAATTCTATTAGAATTTGATAATTTATAATCAAAATAGAGTTGTAATTCATATACACATAGACGTAGGGTGAAGTGTCAGAATTTATGTTCAAAACATAATATTTTTAGCCTCATAATATATCTAGAAACCGTCACTTTGTGAGAAGGGCACTCTTAAGTCACAAGAAAATGTTGAAAGGCAATTTTTTGGCTTTTAGTCACGCAAGGAGATCTCCAGAAAGTTGCAGGTACTCATAGGTACGTCGCTAGATGGCCACGAGAATGTGCTTTAGGAGCATCAGCTTGATAATTTTTTAAACTGCATTTTTGAAACCTTATGCGTTTTGGAATTTTGTGTCCTATATATTGTTAGATGTCTTTAGGATTTCTAATAAAGAGAAATAACATTGAAAAGCAAAAAAAGATTCAAGAGCTCTAGTTTTCTCTCATGTCTTAGCCACCAAAATGTTCATGCATTGCGTTTGTATGATTTGAAGGATTCGAATCTTGAGTACTACGTATTCAACGTGCTTTTTATGGATTTGAAGAAAGGTCTTTCACTTTGAAATTGGTGAATTGAGAAGTCAAACAAAGGAACAACAACATAGAATTATGCATTCGAATTTTGTAAGAGGTTGAAACTTTTTGTAACCATGTTTTGTTTATAGTGAAAAACTCAAGATTTTTTTGATTTGAATTTTTCTCGTTAAATCTCTTTTTTTATTCTTTTTTGTCTTTTTATTCTTGTTTGTGATTACATGCGTGGCTCATTTGATTAGATTATCTAGAATACTAAGAATTTTTAAAATTATTCATATTTATATGAGTTTAAAAATAATTATATTATTTTAAATAAATATTTGCACTTCATCTTGTTTTTGCACTTTGATGCGAATGTCAAATAGAAGTAAGAGAAGTAATATTGATATAGGATATAGGCTACCTTTAAGGGTTAATTCATTACTAGAGGTTAAGTAAATTCAATAAAAAGAGTGTCAACTAAAGCGAGCGAGGATAAAATAAAAGTGAGAAAACAAAACTTGGGGCTGAAGGGGAAGTGCTATTTGCCTCATTTTGTTCAAATGACTCATTAGGCGTTTAAACAAAATCAGACAAATTTGATTTTTTTTTTAACTTATCCAAAGCTTTTGAAATTTAAACTCATTAACATTGGGCATTATTTATGGTACAAATCAACCTAGATCATGGAGCATGTGAGAACAAAAAATAACCTATTCCTCGACCATAAATGATACCCTCAACCAAAAATTATATTATAGTTAAATTGAAACTAAATAATTTGATAATTACATAATATAATTACTTTATTTATTACACTTAAGTATATCATGAGACATGATATGTAGAGTATATACAAAAAGATCACTTCAAGATCATTCATTCCTTTACCAAATCGAATGCTTACATCAATACTAACATTTAGTTCTACCTACCACCATTATAATACATGTTAGAGATTACATAAACACCAAAGACACATACAAAGTAAGGGGCTCTCTCTCCCTTTCTCTATATATATATATATATGAGATTATTATTATTAAGGCTTGTTCCTAACTTAAGCATTAGAGTTTTCCTGGTCGGGAATCACTGTTAGCCGCTTTATTCACCATTTTCTTATATACAAATCCATGTGGGAGAAGGGGCAGATGGGAAAAAGGGGCAAATCGGGTGATTTTTCCTCGTATATTTGACACCATCTGTGGAAATCAAATTTGTTCCCACGTAATTGTTCTACCATTAGAGGTATTTGTTCTATTGGTAAAAGCATTATTCCACTTTCGGAGAATTATTCTACCGCCTAAGTGTTATTCTACTGCCATTGGGGGCATTATCATGCCAATGAGGTTATTATTCAATCGTTAGGGACATTATTCTATCGATGAAGTATTATTCTACCGCCAGAGCATTATTCTACTGCCACTGGGGATATTATCATACTGTTGTGGTTACTATAACCGCTGGGGGCATTATTTAAGCACTGGATGCATAATTGTTGGGGGCATCATCTAATTGCTGGGGGGTATTATTCTACTATCGAGGTCATTCTCATTCACTGAGAATCTCATCAAAATAAACATGTTTATTTTCATTTATATATATTTAGACTAAGACTAAATATATCAATTTACTGGGTCTATTATTGCCCTTTATAATAGATCAATTTCTTAGAAATTTTTTGTTACCATTCAAAGGGTTATTTATATTCATGATTATTTTGTGTCCATATTTTTGTACAGCTATATCCTGAATATTTTCCAGTATGAGTATGAACAAAGGCATCACTTGATGATTGTTGGATTGTTGAACACCACTTTGTCATTACCAAGTATCATCTCATATTTATATGCTCAACTTAAAGCACGATACTATTTCATAAGTAATTTATTTATTGCCTGACCAAAACTATTTTATCCCCAAGCAGGACTCCAGTAGTCATATTTCATCCCCAAGTAGGATATTCCATCCCTAGCAGAACTAGAGCAAGTCCATATTTCATCCCGAGCAGGACCATTTCATCCCTGAGTAGAATTCCAACAAGTCATATTGTATCATTGAGCAGGATTCCCGGTAATTCATTTCTCATCCCTAAGCTGGAATTCATTAGTATCTTTCAATTGTCCCAAGTTCCTCTCAAATATCCCGAGGTGAATTTCATCAAGGTTCATCACTTATCCCAGCTGGATTTCATCATATCTCGAGCCTAATGTCATTAAAGTTGTCCATATATCCTGAGCTGGATCAAAGTTTCTCAACTATCCCGAGGTGAATTTCGTTGAAGTTCATTTCTTTTCCTAGCTAGATTTCATCATATCCCGGGGTGAATTTCATTAAAGTTCTCCATTTATCCTAAGTTGGATAAAAATTTCTCAACTTTATCCTTAAGCAAAGGGTATTTCCGAGCAAAATGTAAATGTATTTCCAAGCAAAGTTTGTTCCCGAGTAGAAAATCAACATCAGTTTTATCATCTATTCACAGATCACTATGAGTATTTATTCATAGCACTTCAGTTATCAATGTTCAGACATTTATCCATATTTAAGCAATGTCACAGTCAATAAATCTGAGATGAAAAAGTAAAAAAAAAGCCATGTAGATGACATTATTTTGCAATTCTGACTGTTTCAAACCGCCATAGGCTATTTGATCACGTAGATCTCAAAAAAATACATGAAATGAAAAAAAAATCATCCAAATTGGACACTTAAGCGCAAAATTATGACTGTTTCAAGTTTTCATAGTATAATGTTCAACTCAACTTTGTTTGCTCTTTTTTTCTGCCTCTGCCAGCAGTATTGAGGGTATTTGTAATTGGATGATCTTAACAGCAGACTACAGTCAACTATGATCAACCACGGGAGCTTGCATTCACTACTGATGGTAGTGTATGGACATTATTACTAAGGTTACCAAGCAGATTGGACTTGGTTGGGTCGCTACAGGTACAACTATAAGTCATCAATACATGACCAATTTCCAACAAAAGATTATCAAAGTATTATTGTGTTGCAGTTCATCTCTCCATTAGATCATATTTAATTGAGCTCACAACATCCTAATCGGATCAGGCTTGATTAGGTGCTTGCTAGATCATGCTTTTCGAAGCTGATGGATCTAGTTAGCCTCACTCTCATCTCTTCAGTGATGAGTCGAACTGTCTTTCAAGTCTGACTTTTCGAAGTTGACAAGCTTGATTACTAAGTTCAATCCTAGACCAAATTAGACCTAGTCGTGCTCACTCTCATCCCTTCGATGTCGAGTCAAACTGTGTTTTAGATCCAACTTTCCGAAGTTGACTGATCTGATTGCTAAGTTCCATTACTAATTAGCTCAGGCACATCTCTGGATGCGTGGGCTCTTTCATACAAATCTTAGTTGAAATGTTAAAACATTCTCAACACAGTTATATTGGCAATTATCATTTTCAAGTATTTTATTTATGTGATTAAAAAGTCTACAAGTACAAATGCCAATCTTTCCTATTACTTAGCATGTTTGAAGCACATCTGCTTTGAAAGACAAATCAAACAGGTTATTTAAATAAATTTACTTTATTCAAGAATTGTTTCCATTTTCTAAACATTATTATTTAGTTACAATGTTACATACTTCCATTGTCAACGTTCTTCAATTTTTGGGCATATATTGTTGCTATTAATATAAAGAATATGGTTTAAAAATTTTACTTTACTTTGCTCAAGTAATAAATTGTCCTGACCAGAATGGAGTTATATGTATGGACAAAAGACAACCTATTCCCCAACCATAAATGATACCCTATGACCATAAATTATATTATAGTTAAATTGAGACTAAATAGTTTGATAGTTACATGATATAATTACTTTATTCATTGTACTCAAATGTATTAAGAGATAGGATTTACAGAGTATATACAAAAAGGTCACTTCAACATCATTTCTTCACCAAACCTAATGCTTACATTATTACTAGCATTTAATGCTACCTACTACCGCTATAATGTATGTCAGACATTACATATCTATAATTATAAATACCAGAGGCATATACAAAGTAAAGGGCTCTCTCTCTCTCTCTCTCTATATGAGATTATCATTATTTTGACTTACTTCTAACTTAAGCATCAGAGTTTTCTTGGTCAGGGACCACTTCTGGCCGCTTTATTCACCATTTTTTCACATGTAAGTTTGCACCAGAAGAGGAAGCAAATGGGAAAAAAAGGGGGGCAAATCGGGTGATTTTTTTCCCTGTACACAGCAGTATCATTATTATTGTTAGTTCTTTTAACTGTGTTCTTGAGATTTTAACTCTTGAGATGAATGAACATATACTGTTAAAAATATTATATTATACATGATAAAAATGCACCATTTTCATTTGAACTAAATTGTTTGTTGATATAGCCTTATTATTGAATTGTGGTATATATTGATGGGCTGAAGCATAATCATATACTATAGATGAGATTTGTTTTTATAAAAATTCATTTAAAATGAGATTTTAAACTATCGAGTGATCAACAACCGATATCTATGATTTGTAAATAATCATTGATGAGATGACATATTTGAAATTATGATTTGTCTGCCTATAAATAGATGTCTACTTATGGGTGGATGCCTACTATAAAATATGATAGAAGAACCATTGTGAGACTATTGATATCTATATATCATTTAAGGATATTACCCATCCATGTGAAGTAAGGTTTTTCATTTGCTAAAATTATGTTGTAATTGAGCTGTAGATGGTGGCTTAATGTGTTTGGGTAATTGTTGATTTACTGTAAGCCATTGAATAACGTAGTCGATAACAATTACCAAAAAAAAAAAAAAAAACGTAGTCGATAACACCGTGTGCTTGGTTATGTGTTAGCCGTCTATAATAAGACTAGGAGTAGTCGAAGGATAAAGATTGTGTCCATGGCATTTGTATCCCACATTTATATTTGGTTTATATTGATACATGTTATTGTTGTCTATTTGAGATTGTATAATTGCGCGCGCGTGCACATTCTTTTACTTATTAGATTTTCAAGCCCACTACTTTCATATTTCAGGCGACTCCTAAGAGCTTAGAGCAATAAGCCTCAATTGAGTAAGTGACCTACCAACCTGCTTGTGGAACTTAGACATCGAGTACCCTCTCTTATTAGTATGTACATTTGGCAACCCAAGATGTGGGTTTTTAAGACTTAGTTATTCATATCAAATTTATATATAATATGATATAAGTAGTGTAATATATAATAAATGGTATCATTACAATAATTTTTTTAATATTATTAAAGTATTAGAATAACATCATAATAGTAATACAATAATCATGAATATTATATACAATAATTATATATTTATAAATAAATATATTTTATTGAAGGCTAATTTGGCCATTTACACTTCTATCCCAGTCTCTGAATGAGTGCAATCAAACACATGATAAAACTTAAAATTTAATTCGAATATTTATCCTGCGCAAAATCAAACATTCAAACATTGGACCAGTACAATTTAATTCCGTAACTATTAATCACACATTGTCATCCTGCCTTATCTTATCTTGGGAATCACATATATCCTTAAATCTTGACAGAAAACAAATCCAAAATTGTGCACATATCATCCCCCCTTCCCATGTGATGTGATGTAAGGGTGGAACGTGGCAAATCAAACCAAACTTTAACTTATTCGAACTCGATTCAAGTTATTTATACCGAGTTTGGTTCAAACTTTTATATAAATTCAAGCTCGACTTACGAATAGATCGATTAAACCAAAAAGACGTCGTTTTAGTCTAAAATATAATAAACAAAATATTATAAAAATATATAACAAAAATATTATTAAAAAATAAAAATATTATTAAAAAAAATATATATATATATATATTATTTTATCGAGACTGTTCACGACTTTCAAGCTGAACTTTTTAGGTTTGAACTCAAATTTAAAACGTGTCACAAATCAAGCTCGATTCGAGCTTGTTTTAGTCACGAATCGAGTTCGAGCCAAACTTTTTTTCGAGTTGAATTTGAATAACTCACAAACAGCTTAATTCGTTGCCACGCCTAATGGGATGCCATGGTATTTGCCATCCAATCCAGAAGGATGGACATAGGTAGGCTCCCCCGATTACATATAATTTTCCATGTCCCAACATCAAACGAATCCCAAGGGAAAGAGAGCCATTTTGGCAGGTGTTTAGCTTTTTTTCCCCCTCCCCCCTCTATATACATATATATATATATATATATATATGTGTGGATCCAGGTGTTTAGCTTCGACACTCTTTAACACATATCTTGCAACCAATTTGCATGATCAGCTGACTTTGCAAAAGTTATGCTCCCTCAATAGTAAATCAAATGCAGGTTATACAACTTAAAATGTGTATGTAGACTTTGTAAAAGATCCAGAACAGACTATCGCTATGACACGTGGATCATCCCAAAACCATAAAAGAGAAAGCAAAAAGTGTCCCAAACACAAGTAGAAACTAACTGGAATCACAATAACACTGATACCGGCCAATGAGCCATGCTGCAACCATTTTTAAGTAATCTTCTTTCTTTTCCTGCTTTAGTGGCACAGTCAAGTGTCAAGCAATGGAAACATCCTTCCAAGATAGAGGGTTGTTTCACATCCAAGATACCAACTAAACATGATACTTCAGGAACGTCATAATAGAAAGAATAAAATAAATAAAAGAACTACGTAATAATCAGTATTTATCAATTTGCAACAAAGGTATCTTAGGCAAGCATTATTACTTTCAACTATTACAAAAAATTGATAAAGCCTGAAATTCAAGACCAAATCGAATTTATGAAACATGGGATATTTGTACACTATTGGACCAATTACCATGAGCTAAAGTTAAAAGTAGACAAGTGACCACCAGGCTATCTATGTTCTACATGCAATTGCGCATACTGCCTAACAGACAAGCAATCTATAACGTCAGAGATACAAATAGAGAAAATGGAAATATGCATTAAAAGGAAGAACCCAAAAAAATAAAGGAAAGAAAAGAAGAGACAAGAACAGGATGTTTATGAATACGATCTGTAAAAATGAAATTTAATTTCATAAAGTTCATTAATGGAATGAGGTTAGTAAACAATGAAGCAGCAACCACCGTAACCACCCATAAACGTTTCACACTAACGTCTCTCTCAAATCAACATACGCACGTTCACTCCAAGGAGAGGGGCGGAGACACACCCGAACCTCATGCTCTTCTAGACCCATACGATGCTTGGGCACAATAATTTCAAGCATGGTTCCTGTCTCATCGCAATATGCTTCTAGATTAGCGTCGTCTGGGATGCGCAATGGAAGGGGGATTTCCCTAACGAACCCCCCCGGAGGGCAGTGCTCTGGTGTTGGATCAACTAACTTGAATGTTTTGTCATGTCTCTTGATCACTGGCAGACGCCCAATGCTCACACAAGTAATCTTCACAATCCCATGAGAGAGAGTGTCCCTCCAAGTAACTTTCAACCTCTGAATATCGACAAAAGGCAAGCTAACAATGATCAAGAAGCTCTCATCATCCTCATAAATAGTTTTTGTAGCAGTTACTGGACCATACGCACTCCTCATGATCCCAGTGAATTCTTTTAACCAGTAAGGCTCAATTGGGTGGATATCCAACACTCTATCAGGATGTGTATTATTAGGCAAACAACAATCATCATGATTTCTATTAGGAAATAAAATTTTCCTCCGTTTGTTGCAAACATCACCATTAACGTGGTTAGATGGCTGCGTTGATAAATTCAAACTAGAACCATTAAGCAATCTTTTTGGATGTGGATTTGTACTAATCTTTAATTGAGGCGGTGGACGCTCAAGCTCAAATTCTATGCTTAGAAGGTTTCTCCACGATGCAACATCACTAGCTTCAAGAGGGATTGTGTAATGACCCGAATTTTTCATTTAATTTAGTTATTATATATATTTATTTATTCAGTGAATTTATTTTGTTATTTAAATTTAATAATTTATAATTTTGGTATTTAATTTTATGTTGTATTTAAAAATATTAATTTTGGGTTATATTTAAAAAGATTTTTAAAATTTTAGGAAAAAAAGTGTAATTTTCCTAAACCTATGGGGAATAGGAAATTAATTAAATTGGGTAGGGTTATTTGTTATTTCGGCTTTTATATATATATATATAAATATAAAATGCATTAGAAACCCTAGGGAAATAGAGAGAGCGAGAGAGAAAGGTAAAGAAAGAGGTTCGGCGCTGAAGAGAAACTCGACAACAAGCTGTCAGAATCAGTCAAATTAAAACGGTAAGGGCGGAATTCTGTAAATATATGTATATGACTTCAATTGTGTTGATTGCAGTAAACTAGATTTTGAAATCTTTCATATATAATATTATCACTGTTATATGATTGAAAGGTTTTAATTGTTTGTTTTGTCTTATATGTACGCGCGTGATAAATATATAGCAGAGCAGTAAACTAAAAGTTAACTTCTAATATATATATATATATATATATATGTTTATATACATATTCGTATACTAAATTAAAGTTCCTAGGACGTTTTGGTTTCACAATGATTGATTTATATATTTTTTTATTTTTTTATTTATTAACTCTTGTGAATGATTGATGTGTACATGACTTTGAAATTCGAAGTCTTGATATGTATTCACATTTTGATTGTTACCGTGAGACTGTTTCTTTGATAAAGGTTGTGATATTTAATAGGGTTAAAATTTAAAATAAAGGAAAATTTATCAAACGTAGAATTAAAGTGAAATTTAATAATATGTTTTATTTGGATTGAGGGGTACTGAAAATATCGGGTATACGTACCCAAGGGTTGAGAGTCACGAAACCCGCGCGGCGGTGGTAATCGAGTCTAGTAGGCTAGTAACCTACGAATGATGCAGATGCCTAAGGGTGGCATATTATATTCCTAAGGCTTCGGCCTAGGAAGCAAACACCGAAGGATGGTGTATATTGGTTGGGTCCTGTTTCTACGGGACAACCAAGCAGACATCAATGAATGATATATATTGGTTGGGTCTTGTTTTTACGAGACAACCAAGCAGCAGTACCTTGAAATTAAATTGTTTTTCTTTGATGTGTTGTGTGGTGCTGAAACACAATTAAATTGTAACGAAGATAGATTAATAAATAAATTTAAGTTCCTGTTTGAAATTGCCACCTATGCATAATTGTTTCACTTAGTAGCATGCTAGGACATACTGCATTTATATTATTATTATTAGGGTTCCGAGCACACGTAGTATTAGTGCTAAACCCCTTATAGTTTGTGATGCAGGTAATGAGTTTGAGTCACGTGTTGGACCTTCTGAGCATAGGAATTAAAGTTTTATTTATTATTTTTTTTATGTAATTATTTTAGACTATAAAATTATTTGTTTAGTGAATTGTGGTAAACCTCTGTTTTTTGAGGTGAATGTTAATTAATATTAATATTATTATTATTATTATTATTTTGGTTGGGTTTAATTTGGAGCTTTGTTGCCAAGTGGATTTCAACTGTGGCATTTATTTAAATATAAAGTTTAGTTTTATTATTTTTTTTTTAATATTTCTTGCTCCATAGTGTGTGCGTATGGCTCTGGTGTGGAACAGGGAAAGTTATTAAATGGTGTAATGTGCGTTCTTTGGTTCACGTACTTGGGTTGTGAAACCCGGGGCGTGACAGATTAAAAAGTTTATATTTCTCCCAGTTAGCTCATTCCAGTTCTTGCGCTCATCCTCATCAAGCCCCATGAAATTGGGAGACCGAACAACTTCAATCCCATGAACACACTGTGGGTTAGAAAGGCCCCTATACTGTTTCCTCTGCATTCTATGTGATCGAACAAAACCCCTGTCGGCACTGAATGGAAAGCATCGCTCCCCCTGGCGAGAGTGCCCATTCATGTAACTCCTTAGCTGCATCTTACCAAGAGTATTTTCAGGCCTCTCTTTGAAAACCCACATGTACATGTTCTCCATATCATGCTGAACCAAGAAAATGTCAAGCTTCAAGTCGGATTTATCATACCCAGAAGCCCCATTACTTTCCCAAGGTATCTTATTTTGTGATTTCTCATTCAAAGCAGCTTTAAAATAAAAACTGAAGAAAAACCAAGCACCCCAAACACTATTAAGCCTCTTAGCGCATTTTTTTTCCAGCTTTTGTGATATTAACAGTAGTCTCAACCTCATAATGCTGAGTAGCAAGGCCCACATCTAACATATCACAGGTATCATTCCATGAGGGTGGGGGCGGGCTAGGTTCTGCGGAGAGTCAGAGATTGATATCGGGTGGTGGTGAATGATTGAAACCCCGATTCAACTCTTTCTCCATTTCATCATGCAAACATGAACTCGAGTCCATGGACAAGAGAGTAGAAAAATGATTACTCTCCATGGATAAGGTTGTGAGAAAAGCCTCACCCATTTTTTCTTTTTTGCACTTTGTTGCAACTGATGTGGAATTCATAGTACCACCAGTGTCAGCGGTCAACAATATGAGCAAATCACAAACTTCTTGATATGAATCAAACCTATATCAATTATCATAAATCCATGAATCAAGTAACAACCTACCCAATATCCAGAACACATCCAAGAACCAATAGAAGTAACTCAGGGACATTTTCATAAACCAAACCCACTAAAATATCAGATTCATCAATCAATCTATGAAATACCCAACAAATATATCACCAAGAATTGCAGAGATCATAGACAAACAGATTGAATAACCCAAAGAAACCTTTGAATCTCATGAAATCTACACCATCTAAAAAGGGCTAAAACCCTAAATTCAATAAAGATAAGCAGAGAATATGTGCGAGATCGAAAGAGATAACTGAAAGATACCTGTGGAGAGAAGAGTTGGAATCGGCAAGACAGCTTCAGAATTGCTACAGGGAGGAAGGGAGGGGAAGAGAGCGAGAGAGAGAGAGAGAGAGAGAGGCAAAAAGAGAGAAAAGAAGAGGGTATGCTAACGGAGTCTGTTTAAAGAGACGATGTTGCATTGCTGAGAACGACGTGTAGCAGTCAAAACGGCTGATGGCAACTATAAAATTCAAACGGCGTTTCTTAACGGTAGTGCGAAAGGTTGACGATGGATCCGCGACTCCTACCCTTTACAACATTTGGGTGCAGAAGGCGATACCCTCGCCCTCAGGCCCCCACTCCCGGCTCCAAGGAAATGGTGGAGGAAGTAAATTGTGATATACGGCAGTCTCTTAGATAGGAGGATCAGTGCCTGGTACCCACAATGAACTATCCCACAAGAGGATGAAACTCTCACAGTATGACTGTAAGGACTCGAACCTACATCATTAGATGTAATCTGCTATTCGAGTACCAATTGTACTATACCCGCAGGGACTTATCCTTTACGATCCTAATCTCTCTCTTCAATGATATTTTGTACAACCCTAATCTCTCTCTTCAATGATATTTTGTCTTCTTTTCTTTTAAAACATTGGTACTTTAATTCTTCAAGGTTTGAAATTTTGACGATAAAATATTTTACTATTATGTTTTCTATTAATTTAAATAATTTAACTAATTTGACCGAAAAGTTAAAAATAATACGGAAAAAAATTAAAATTTGATTATGATTTTTGTATTTAATAATTTTTAAGTATGTTATTCATATTTAAACTAAAAATTATTGCACAGTCATACTAAAAATTATTTAAATAATATATAAATTTATTTTAAATTATCAAATTTTAATTTTTTTTTCTTTTTTGTTAAGTAACGTTACGCATTTATTAACATTTAGAGTTCAAAAAAAGGCTAAACAGCCATACTAAAGAAAAAAAAATAAACAGAATAACATATAAATTTATATATTAATTTAAATATGATTAACATGTCTAAATGTATTAGATAAGAAAAAATATTATGGTAGTTTAAAAAAAAAAAAAAAAACTACACTTTGCTTATATAAAACAAGTTTTTCTATTATTCTAATATCTTCTTTTATTATAGGTGAGAAGTGCTTTTTTTTTTCTAAAATAATGTCTAAAAGTTATCAAATTAAAAAAAATTAAATTTGATTTTCTAATTATGCACATAAAAAATTTAAACAAATAAATAAATTGAAAATTAAATTTAAAAATTATACCCTAAATTGCAGAGCCTTGAATATACTTAAAAGTGGTTGACAGCTTCTTCGAATGCCTTCGAATGTAATGTATGACTTGATGTGATTTTTTTAGTGATTTGAAATGAATTGAATGAAGGGCTATTTATAAGTTTAGGGGATGTACAATTTTTGTAAAATTGTATTAAATTGTAGAGAGATTTTGTTAATGAATATACTAACAAAGAATCTTGCCAAATAGTACCTTGGCAAGATTCCTTGTTCACAAGCACCTAGCAAACCAATTGTGCAAGAAGGCCGATACGAGGGATCATTTTGGACAGTTTCGTGAGAAAAGCTAGACGTTCAATTAAGGTTAAGTTATTCGAGGTAGATTTGGAGATCATTTTGATGTGAATTGACGATCTAGGAAATTTTTGGGAATGAGCGATGACTCTGAGCAGGTCAGTTTTTAAATTTCAAATCTCTAGAATGACTTGGTTAAAGTTATAGTCAATTTGACCTAATAGTGACTGTTAGAAAATCAATGCTCTAGAACAGGCTCAAATAGTGATAAGGCCTTTGTTTCTCTTCACTTGATGATAAGGGACATTTGAGTGCTAACTTGACCTGTCATTTTTTATTGTAAGGAATTTGACAATGACCCCCGATTGGCTCTCGAGTGTTTGTGTCGACATATATGTCGGTATTGGTAATTCTTAGCACATATTTTAAGGCAAATACCAAAACTTGCTTTGAATTGATCTAGGTGCTGGGTTACCTTTATAAATGTATCCTTGATGTCCCTATGAAATTCGATTGGATTTGATGGTCCAATTGACAACTGAAACACTAGACACTCTACTTTTGCCAGTGGATGAAAAATTGTGTCTATGGCTCTCGGATGACCTCCAGAAGTACCCCAATGCCAAAGTGTGGATATATTCTTGCTCTTTAACATGTCCTTGACAATCGTATAGCTCTCTATTTTTTTTTTTTTGTTGAGTTGATCTTCCCTATCTAAAAAATATAAGTTCCCTGATGTGTCAAAACTGTTGTTTTTGTCTTTTATTTTAATTCAACCTTTGAACTCCAAAATTGTCACTTTTCTTAATATAGATGTCTTTATAATGATGTCTTGGATATCTCTACAAAATTTGGTTAAGATCTGATTTGATTTGACCTCCTAATTTTATTTATGTTCTCTGGCCTAGGACGTATCTGTTATTTTTCCAAATGATCACATAAAAGGAATTTGGACAATTTGACGTATCTAATACTCATGAGAGATTATTAAAATTATTTCGTAGATATTAATTATTTTATAGAAGACTGCTATGCAACCAGAATGATTTTTAAATTATTTAGTTTGCTAGGCAAAATAGAATGTCTATACTTATCAACCAAAGTCAACCTATCACACAACATTATTATACACTCAAATATCCAAAATACTTCACCTAAACTTAATATGCAACAACCAAGTAACAAGAAAACTCATACCTCAAACCCTAGTTGAAAAGGAGAATGAGAAAAGAAGATGACAACAGCTGAATAAGAAAACCCAGAGCAAAATGAGAACACAGTTTATCATCCACATCAATAGCTTAAATACCAATCAACACGAAGCTCTGAACTTAACTCTAGCAATCAACAAAACTTTAGAGTATAGCATAACCCACATCTATCAAGTCTTAGATTCCGTAACCTAAGGCGCGATCTAAAAATCACATACAATCACAGTTAATCATAACAAACTCTGATCAAAACCATGCAATCACCTTGGATAATACAATAATAAAATAAAATAATAATATAATAAAATGACAATGAAATAAAGTCTCAATCCATGATTGGGCAACTATGCTCCCATAAATATAATGCAGGTCCAACATTACAACCCAAATTGAATATTAAGACAATAATTTTCTATAAAATATCTTTTTAGAAATCAAAAGAATATAGCATATACAAAACGTAGTTTGAAACACATCAAAATAAATTAATAGTCTTGACACAGTAGTCTTACGTAAGTCTTAGTTTCAGCTTCTGTAATAAAATTTATAGGGAAGTGAGTACGGGTCTATTTGTGCCCAATATAAAAATATATAAGTACAAGCAACATCATGACCTAGCATACTAATACCTTGCATCACGTAGGTTTCCATCACATCAAGTATGTAAGTATCAGTTTATTTACTTTAGATTTTATTTTTACATTTATCACACACATATACACATGTGAGGTAGGTACTTTACAAGATTGAATCGTGGTTGTAGTATTAGCCCCAAATACATCATCAATCGGTGTCTGCATCTGAGGACAGGGCCAATGAAATAGTAGACGTTAGTGCACACGCGATGCATGTGAAATTTTTTTTTTAACATTTTGATAAATATATATATATTTCGATATATATATATATATATATATATATATATATAAGGATAAAGATAATTATTAAATAGGAAATATTTATACCAACGTGAGTATGTGTATTTAGTCTTTGGGTTATTTTTGTTAATGTAAAAAAATAAGTATGAAACAGAAAATACCTTAATTCTTTTTTTTTTTTTTTTTTTACATTTGAGCATAATAACTGAATTTTTAAATTTGAATTTGAAAATGTTGCAAAATAACTATTATATCCTTACCTTTTAAAATTAACACGTGTATATGTATTTAGTTTTAGGTGTATTTTTGTCAATTTAAAAAATAAGAGTTTCAGCAAAACTGCCGCTTTATAAAAATAAGAGTTTCACTGAATGTTGGTGCTTATTTTATAAAGCATAGATGTCACCCTAAGGTATTTACACCTATCGGTATAGCTGGAGAAAAACTTTACGCTACCCTCAGGCATCAACGTTGTTAACACTATACTAAGGAAAGAAGCATGCCACCCTTAGGCGTTTACTCATTTCATGGGTTACTGGCTCATTTGATACAATAACTAACCCCTACGCAGGTCTAGCGACTATCAATGCATATATAGGTACGTATACCCTCCATTTCATATAGCCTGTTTGGAGCTCCAAAATTTAGCAAAATTTTTCAAAAGTGTAAGTTTTGGAATTTTTTGGTTGTTTGGAATGTCAAGTAACTTTTGGAATTTATTGGTATTAGTATTTGATTTAACAAAAAAATTGTTAAAAATTGTGTTAAAATAACACGTGATGAAATTTTATTAGACTTGGAAACTTATGAAATTTTTTAGAATTTTCCTGAAACTTTTCGCAGTTGTGCTAAAATATCCTGCTAAAAAAATTCAAAATTCATTTGAATGGATGGTAAATAGTCTGTTCAAATAGATTTTGGTAAACTACAATGGATGTTGTTTTGAACTTTAAAAAATGCATTATTATTTGACATTTTTTATGGGACAACACAATTGTTAGGTTTGTAATATTTTTTTAATGGTAAATATATATTTTTTTTCGAATTTGTTGAAGCTTGTGAAAGTTGAGTTTTTGAAATTTTTGAAGATTTTTGGAGTTTTTGTAGCTCCAAATGCCCCTGTCGTGCCTCTCAACCCTAAAATCAATCTTAAAAAAAATATCATTATCTACATTTGATATTCATTTCATCATCGTCATTATCATATCATAATCATATTATATCATTAAATAACATATGCTTCTCAATTTCATCTCAATATATTATTAATCCATATTTGAACATCTACAACTGAAATATGATTTAAATACAAAACTAACCAAATTATGTAAAGGGGGCCTCAGCTGTGCGCACTAAAACAAAGGTTTTGTGCGAACGAAAGAGGACTCCAGCCACTTGGGTGCAACCAACCTAAGGTGGTGCACACACAGTTGGTGACTCACATCCAGTAGGTTAGTAGCCTATGAAATGAGGGCAAATACTAATAGCGTGTATTTTTACTCTTGAGACTTAACCAAGTGGAAGACGTAGATTTTCATAGTTCATTCTATGGCCAGAGCCATATGAGGCAACCACTAAATGTGCGATTTGGGTTAGGTTTCTTAGCTACAAATTCAATTAGCAGTGTACCTAATCTATGTATATTGGTTTTTGTATTATAAGTTATTGAAAAAATAATAATTTTGGATATAATAGTTAAGATGAGGTAATTGACTCTAGCTGTATAATTCTCTATAGAGATATTTCAGGTGGTTTTTATAACCACCTAGTAGCATGCTAGAACATATATTTGATAGTTGGCACTAGTAGATTGTCCTTACTCCCCTAAAGAGTTTGTTGTAGGTTCTACTACTATTAATTCCCAAGTAGAGATATGTAATCGAGAATGCTAGTTCTCATATCTTTCTTTTGAGTTAGTTATGTCATTTTGAGTTAATGTATACTTATTTTTGTACCTATATAAATGACATTTAATATACATACTTTTATATACATTCGATTGGGTTGTACATATTGAGTTAAGCCCATTTTATTATTATTGTTTTGAATTATAGTTGTTTGGTTGATGGCCAAGGCTTATATATATATATATATATATATATATCATCTTCTGTTATTTTATTTTACTTTGGTGAGATACATGTTTATGTGTTTATTGTGTGAATGCTTGCATATTAGCCTCTATTCTGGGTCACAAAATTTGGGGGATGTGACAAAATTATGTTCAAGTTAATAGTATATAAAATCAAATTATTTAAAGGTAATTGCCTTTATACTCCCTGTACTTAGAATTAAAATCGATTTCACCCTCTTTCACCCTCTGTACTTTGTTATTATACACTAATGTCCCATATACTCTTGAGTAAAGTGCAACAGTGGATAACGTCACATAAGTGACAAAAAGCCAAAATTACCCCTTAATTTTAATACTCCAGGGTAAGAAAGTAGCAGCGGTGGGGAGATTTTGCCGATCGGTTAATCTCTGAAAAGTAGCAGTAGGGGGGAGATTTTGCTAGCCAAAAGTAATAGATTTGGGTTTGCAATTTGATTTATCTCAAATCTACGTTTATGATTTGGTGGAGATTTTTGTGAAAAATCTATCAAAAATAGATTTGATATGTATATATATATATAATTTATTTGTGAATTGATGGAGATTTGTAAAAAATCCACCAAAATAGATTTGATACATGTCTATATATAGAATTTATTTGTAATTTGTTAGAGATTTATGCAAATCCACTTATTTGATATATAGACATAGAATTTGTTTGAATAAATGATACATATGCAAATATTTATAAATAAGATAGATTTCATATGTATCCATATCTGTACTAATTAGGATTTAGAGATAGATATGGATGAGGAAAATATGACTAAGGGCATTTTGGTTTGCAATAGCATACAGTGAAAACCACCTCCATTGACACTGTTGATTGTCTATCCTCCCCACCTACATTGACGAATTCAACTTCAATGGAGAACCCATTTGTTTGCTTACGGTTAAAAGTCCAAACTATGATATAGCTGTCGAATGCCATATCTCTGGCGACGGATGCTTAGAAGATGATAGTCTTTCTAGAAGGGTATTTTAGTTTGTTCATATCTTATTTTTTCTTGGGTATTGAACATTTGCATCTTTTATAAACGTGTAGAATATGTATTGTTAACTTAAACAGCTCCGTCCATTTTTGCACATTACTCACAAGTACATGGGACATTAGTGTATAGTAAGATACATGGGGTGTAAGTGATTTTGACTCAAGTATAGGGGTTATATATTTTTCATGGATTCAAGGAATATATTAGTTTCTCTGAAAATTTTTATTTATTAACTATATTGTGAAAATCGACATTAGCATTATGGTGGTATTTGGATGGCCCAAAAAAATTAAATAAAAAGTTAGTGTAAAAGTACACGTGGCAAAATTTGATTAGAAGAAGTTGAAAAATTTAATATGAGCAAAATTTTTTGGTATTTTGATAAACCAAACACTCCTCTATATTTTTAAAGTCATCTTTATAACTTAACATAGAAACGTGATTTATTTTGTTTTTCTTTTATTCAATCACATCAGCCTATACCAAATGACCTTCAAATTTTCAGAAGAAGAAAATTCAAAATGTTACAATGCTTCAAATTGTTAATGTATGTTCCTTTATTTTTACATTGTAGTCATATGACTCGATAAAAAAAAAGTCTCAAAAGCCTACATAGAATAGGGTGCAAGGCTTTGGATTTGAGAAATTTGCATCCTTACAATTTATGATTGATGAAAAAGATATATACCAAGAAATCTATTATTTATTGAATGTATACATGCATGAATGATATATTTTTTCCTATACTATGAAACAGTCTAGTCCCTTCATTAGATTTTTTCACTTTTAACAACAAAGTAAAGGATACCAAGGGTCAAACTATACGAAATACAGTTGAAATAATTATTTTTAAAGTCTTATTAACTTGAAAAGATATATTTATATTTTAATATTTTTGTCGTTGTTTATCTAAAAGTTGTGTTGGCACAAATATATATTTTATCAGTTTTTACCCTATTTACTTAAAAGTTACAACTTTTACCTCTACTAATTATAATTTTTGAGTCCAACAAATATAAATTTATTAAGAATTCCAAGAGTTAGCTCTACGAGTCATACATTGAGTTTACTATCCAATAATCACCAATCTGAGCTTATTTAGAGTCATTGAAAATTTATCTCATAATTAACTTCATGCCCTTAATAAATAGTTGAAGTGCACACAAGGTGGTGAGACACGTAAGGGCCTATTTGAAACTTAAAAAAAAAAAAAGAATTTTTAGCAACTCTTACTCTTTTTTTTTTTTTTTTTTGGTCATTTGACAACACCTCATAAGTTTCTAAAGATTCTTGCAAAATTTTCTAACTTTTTTATGAAACAAGCAATAATTCTTAAAAATTTTTGAAAATTTTTATCAAATAACTAAAAGTTATTAAAAATTACTGAAAATTTTAAATTTTTACTAAACGCATGAAAATTTGCATCTAATATTTTATCAAAGAGATTATCAAAATTTGAAAAAATTTCACTCTCAAACACATCCTAAGCTATCAAATATATATACATATATATATATATATATATATATATATACATTTACTAGGAATGTGGGTAAGGACATGTTTGATGGCAAATCACTTTCTTCTTTATGTGATGCCCAGGTGAAAAATCCTAGGGGATGCGACCTCTCTACCTCAAAGGGTGAAAGACCTGCCCACCTTTTGGCCACTCTCCCACCTTCATAGGGATTTTGAGACTCCCTTGCAGTTTTGGTGCATGTTACGACAGCCACTTGGTACGTTTTACCACATAAAGAATAAGAAAGCCAGGACCCTTGTTGTTGGGATTACAAATCTCGACTAGGATAATTTTTGCAATGGGGTGATGCAATACTATTAAGAAATTATTTTAAAACTTTTAATAAAAATGATATTGCATGAGGTATTATGTAAAAGACTTGATAACTGATAAGGTAGTTTTCAATTTCAAGCTTTAACACTTCGAGAAGATTCTACCACAAAATTGTTACCAAAAAAAATAAATAAATAAAACATTACCAAAATAATACTGTAATGATAATCTCATAATATACACCTTTTCTAATTGTGTGTTTTTTTTATTCTTTTAAAATATAAAAGTAAATAAAAAAATCTGATAGCACTAATCATATATTGAATACATCGGGTCAGTAATTTTAGGTACAACATGACATAAATACAAAATTATTGAGAAAAAAATATAAATATAACCTAAAACAAATATGTTAATTCAAATTGGAAAATAAATTAATCAATTATTAACAATTTGAGATATTTGAACGTAAGCATAAATAGACCCAAGTATGAACTCAAGTACAATATGTGAGACAAATTACCGCTTCTGTCGAACACTTACTTGGTGGATATTTTATTTTAAATTGATTGACCTATACAACTATTATACTAAAACATCTGTTTCTCTGAAGAAATTTTCTCAAATAGATACAAATAAGTATTTTAAATTTTAGTTCAATTTTAATATACTATTAATGTAAAGTTTTCTAAAGTGGGTTTTAAAATATGATACATGTCTAAAATTATTATTTTTCATGTTTTGTTAAATTACAAATAATAACGTATCATGCTGTGGTGTATCGCTTGTGTAAAAAAAAAAAAATTATTTTAGAGATGCTTTATTTAACATTATTCTATATTAATTTCCCTAATTAATTCTCTACAAGAGAAAATGTTATAGTGTCTCTATATTTTGGGAGTCACTATAAAAACATCTCAAAAAGAGACAGAATTTGGAAATGCTAATGTAAGCCTATTTTACTCTTCTCTCCATTTTAGAGAAGATGAGAGGTTTAAGAAAATTTATATGAATACACTTATTAACATTTGTTTTAATGTGTCAAAAAATATTTTCTTGAAGTATTAGTAGATATGTTTCCTAAGAAATATTTTACATTGAGGTTCATTTTGTTAACCCCAAGAGGTTAGATGGGATGTTCTTGAATTGCGACTTAGGGGCTTACTACCCCAAGGTCTCAAGTTCAAGTCTCCTCTCTAGCAAAAACTTGGGGCCAGTCTTCTGGGCGCAAAGCGTAGTAAAGGGTAGTAGGACGGGCCTCCTTTGCTGGACAAACCCTATCTAGTTCTTGGGTGTGGGTCCGACTCTCCGCCACTACGCGAGTCCACGATTTACCACTGCACATGTTGAGAGGCCGTTGGTATGTGTGGCACAAACCAAAATAGATTCACTCTCTATAGGTTTGGCCTAGGAGTAAATCTCTCGAGGTCAAATTTTTTTTTTTTTTTAGATTCATTTTGTTCCAATGTAAAATACTTTTTTACGTTAATAAATGCTGTTTTTTAAAAAGCATTTTACATTAAGATTTATTTTGTTTCAATATAAATGTTTTATAAAAAATATAAGTACTTATATTTTTCAAAAAAACATTTTACCTGGAAACAAATAGAGTCAATTAAAATCTTTTTGATAATATATTATTAGTCTTTAATTTAATCTCGACTTTCCAAATTCACTATTATATTTGTATCTTTAAATTATTTAATTCGGTATTTATGGATAAACCGTTATTGGGTAACCAACGGCAAACAAGCTACCGGAAATGAGTATTCCAATTCCAATAATTAAAAAAAAAAAAGAAACTTTTCTTTCAAGCCCAAATTAGATCTTTCGGTTTCTCAACAGAAAAATAATATTCTATCACAATTTCTATCAAAATGACGCTGTAATAGAAATCTTACAATTATAAAATAATTTAATAAATTAGGCTCCGTTTAAGGTGACAAAAAACTCAGAAAAATAATAAAAAAAACTAAAATTTTTTAAAAATTATTTATTTTTTATTTTACTGCACGAATTACGAATTCACAATTTATCTTATTTTATCTCATTTTTTGTCACTCCAAACACGTCCTAAATGTTCAGATGATAGGCCTGCAATCCCCATATTATTTCTCATTGATACTTCTTATTATCATTTCTCATCATATAAACTTGCCCTTGTCTATATTTTCACAACGAAAGATTATCCACATTTTGGATAGTTTATCTGTTATGGGTTCCAGGTGAGAAAAAGGGTAAGGTAAATATGTGTGTCATATAATAATCATGCATCGCTATGAATAGTTTATTTTTCATTGATACTTTTTGTATTTTATCTCTTCTCAAAATAAATAGTGAATCTTTGAAGTGTGAAAAGTTAAAAGTAAAGCGTATTTATTAATTTCCGAACTTTTTACTTTTAAACAGTAAGTTCACATTTATTCATATTGTCCTGGTAAATATTTTTTGGCATATATTCTGTTTGTTTCTTGTTGCCCGTGGTTAAAAGAGAAGTTGAGAATCTAATGTGTATCCGGAGAAGTTGAGCAGTCAAAAACTGTGTGCTTTCTAGCTCAGGTGTTTGCATTGTGTTCAGATGAGAACGCCACTGCTGAGAAGCAGCACCCTGTAAGATTTTTCTTCTACTGTCTTGGATTTTTTTTTTCCTCCGCAGTCCAAGTGTTTGAAGTAATTCTTCGTTTGATTATTGTCTTGGGGCTTGATATATTTGGGGATTTGAAGTAGTTTTCAGGTAAATTAGAAGTTTTGCTTCCCCCTCTCTTTTTCCTGATGTAGTATAGATAGAAAGATGAGAACTTTGAATAGTGTAGGGATTGGATTGAGTCTTGTTTTTGGGTGCCTTCTATTAGCTCTTTTCGTTGAGCTTTACTACTTGCTATATTGGAAGAAGAGGATCACCAACAGAGACATTGAAGATGATGACTATAGAAGCTCAGCTAGAGATTTCATGTACATGTTCTGTTGGAAGAAGCCTTTAAGCTCTGCTGCCCTGAACCCACAAGAGATTTGTTCCTCAGTGACAATGGCAGAGACCCATGTCCATGAACCACAAGCTCCGGTTCATCCTCCCCATTCAAATAAGGACTTGTGGTCCAAACCCTTTGGAGAGGATCAGGATGAAGTGGAGGCAGAGCTTGTGAGCCTGCAAAACCTCTCGGGCCCACCTAGATTTCTCTTCCCCATCAAAGAAGAAACAAAGGAAGATTTGGAATCTGAAGATGGCAAGTCTAGAGGAGGGGATAAGAGCAGAGAAGGGTCAAGAGGTAGAAGCAGCTTGAATGATCTACTTCTTGAAGGGGAGACTCCATTTTTGACCCCCCTGGCTTCACCATCATATCTCACTCCTCCCCTCACCCCTGTGGACTCCTCATGTAACCACCACCACCACGATGGTTTCAGTCCTCTCTTTAGATCATCCACTGATGCAGAGTTTAATAGAGTGAGGTCCTCACCACCCCCAAAGTTCAAGTTCTTGAAGGATGCTGAGGAGAAGCTTCTCAGAAGAAGAAAACTGGTGGAAGAAGCTGAGAAGGAAGTTCACAAGGTTGATGGGTGTGTTCAAGGCGGAGAAGCAAATAAAGCTCCTTCAGCATCACTGATCCCCAAGGGTCAAGAGAGTGGGCCTTTTATCAAACTAATTGTTGCTGAGAACAAAGAGAGAGAACTTAATCATCCCCATTTGGCTTCTTCCAGTTCAACATTTGGACCACCAACTAACCAGAAACCCATCTCACATTAGTGCTCTATCAACTGATTTTTCTTTATTCCCCCCCCCCCCCCGAAGTTTGTGGGAATTCACTTGAATTTTCAGCTCTAGGATATGGGTAATTTTTTTTTTTTTTTTTTTTCTAAACTTTTACCGGAGGGTGTTTGGGATTGAGACATGATTAATCTGCAAAGCCCTTGTGCATTGTATTCAGAAATTTTCTGAAACTCTCTGTGTAAGGCAGTCAAATTTCTGCAACTTTTTTTTGCGAGGCAGTCTGATGCTAGTGGAGGACTTGTGGGGGGTTGATTTGTTTTATTCAATCTCCGCCTCCCTTGAATTGTCCTATTAAATCATTCATGTGATATCACTATCCAAATGGCACAGTTAAAAATATTTTTTAGCTTTTCTTTTTTTCTCCTTTGTCCCCCATATTTCTGTTTAATCATTTGTTTTTAAGAAATAACTTGCACATATTTTTAAGCTCATTTTTTTTTTTTTTTTTTTTTTTGTGATGACTCAGGGTACCCAAATTAATTTACACACACCTCAAATAATATCTGAGATCCTGAACTTAATAGTCAAGTAAATTTTCAGTGATTTTAAAAAAACTCGAGTTAGTAACTAGTGGGAAGAAAATATCTTACCAATTGAATTAGAACTGACTTCGTTTATTTTAATGTAAAAAATTAAAAAAAAATATTTATTTATATTTTTTAAAAATAAATAGAAGTATTTTTAGAAAATATCTTACGTTAAAAATAAATGAAACTTTAGTTTCCTAAACTCTATCTGTATAAAATAATAATAAAAAAAAGAATGTATTTGGTATTGTAATTTAATTAATGAGATACATGAACTAATAATTCTTGGCAAGCTATTGCATATTTGTCTCACAAATCTCGATCAATGAATTTAAACTAATTTAATTTTGGAGTATCATTATATATATCTATATATATATATTTGTTCGAACGTTATATGGAAAGACAAAGTTAAGGGAGGAAATAAGGGGCTTATCAGTAGTGGGAAAGTTGAGGGTTTGCCTTTCTTCCTAGAAGACAAGAAAGAATTTGGCTGCCCGTGACTCACTATGTCTCGTGGGCATTCGCCGAAAGGTGTCAGCCCGCCTTAAGGAATTAAATTAAATGTCAGGTTGGCTTTATTGGAAGATCTTGCACCGCTATTTTTCAATACTAACAGCTAAGGGAAAATTTTAATAGATGTATTAAAATATATTATTTAAATTTAATAAAATTATTAAAAATTTATCATATCTATTATATAAAGTAGGAATTGGGATTTAGGATTAAGTCTTAGTTTGGAAAGAAAACAAGTTAGGTTTATATATATATATATATATTTGAAAAAAGAAAAAAAGTTAATTTTTTAGTAGTTAATTTTTTAATTTTTTGTTAATTTGCTATTTTTTTGTTCATTGTTTAAAAGAAATTCAAAATGTAATAAAATAAATTTAATCATTTTAAAAAAAGTTTAAAACTTGTTAACTAGAACCTGAGCTTCTAAGTGTCTTTCCCAAATGAAACCTAAGCCTTCAGAGGCTTTTTTTTTTTTGGATGTAATTGTTTTTGCACCTCTCTATTTTGATTTATTACCATTCTTTTTGTCTTTTATTGATTTTTTTAAGAGTAATAATAAGGGCTTTTTTTGCCACCATTTTTCCTGATTTTGACCTTCTTATTTAAGAGTTTATTACCATTTTTCGCTTTTGCGTGTTTATTACCATATTTTGCTTCTGTATGTCTTTTTTCGATTTTATTTAAGAGTTACATTTTTTAATTTTTATTTCGATTTTCTTTTAGAGTTATGATTTTTTTTTCTATTTCTATTCTATTCTTCGTTTATCTATTTCTATTCCATAATACTGTTTGGCAGGCCAAAATTTATCAAAATTTACAAAAAAAATTAAAAACTTTTTTTCAACTTTTTTTAATCAAATTTTACTATGTGTCATTTTTATACCAATTTTTTCAATTTTTTTGGCTATCCAAATGCCACTATGTAGGGGTTGTTTGGAAGACATTTTTTTAGCAATTTTGGAATTTTTCATCAAAAGTCAGAAATTAAAATTTTTGATGCATTTGGTAAAATAAGTAGTAATTTTTAATAACTTTGACAAGTTTTAAGTGTTTAATAAAATTTTTGATAATTTTTAGCAATTTTAGTTGAGCAACTTACTATTATTGAACGGAAAAGAGGCAAAATTTGGTGTTTTGCCAAACACCTAAATTCCAAAAGTTAGTAGATTTATGTCAAAAATTGCTCCTCCAAATGATACCATAATAAGCAACAATGTTTCCTTAAGATTTCAATAACTTTTTGGTCTAATTCTTTTTTTCCAATTTTGTCTTTACTTTTTATTTACATTTATTGAAATTGCCCTTCACATATATGAATGTTATTCTTTAGGATTTCAATGGTTTTTTTGGTGCATTATGTTCCAATTTTGCCCTTACTTTTTGTTTATACCTATCGTAATTATCCTTAGCCTATTTTGAATATCGTATGTATCTTAATCTTTCTTGATTGTGTAGATAACTTAATCAAACCAAGTTGATTGTTTATTAGTTCCTAGTTTTATCAATTGTGTTCTCACTATCATACTATCATTAATGACTTATTATCTGAATTTTGTTACCACATAATTTATTATCCTATTATTCTTTTTCTTACCTTATTTACGATCATCACTTATCAATTTACTCACTTTGAACATATCATTCAATGTAATCATACAAACTCACACGCTCAATACATATATGCACACTTTTCCATGCATACAATTCTATTATTTGTTGATCCCACTATCAAGATAATAAATAACCACACGACACACAGAAACTGTCCTCTTATCATTGAGCAAAGGCCCAAAACTAGCTTTGTCTTTTATATGCTGACACCTAACAGAAATGATCAACTAATAAACCATCATCATCGTTTATGAACCTAGCTCAAAGGTCACGATTAACCATATCAGTATCATTGTTTATGAATTAATATGTAACGACTTGCTTCTACACAAGGTCACGATTAACCATATTAGTGTTATTGTTTATGAATCAATATGTAACAACTGGCATCTACACAGTATAATATTGTCCACTTTGAGCTTGGTCACCTACTTCCCAGGGGGTCACCCATCTTGGTACTACTTTCACTAGAGCACGCTTAACCCTAGAGATTCCACTGAATCTAGTGTGCCCATGACTTTAAAACGTTTTGTACTTTATACGTGTCAAACATTATATATATGCCACTTCATTCTATTACTCAAGCGATTTGGGATAGAAAGTACTGCTTTTCTGCATGCCTTGTTTCACTCTCTCGCAGGCAGCCATATTAGTGTTGTTGTTTATGACTCAATATGTAACAACTGGCATCTACACAGTATAATATTGTCCACTTTGAGCTTGGTCAACTACTTCCCAGGGGGTCACCCATCTTGGTACTACTTTCACTAGAGCACGCTTAACCCTAGATTCTACTGAATCTAGTGTGCTCATGACTTTAAAACGTTTTGTACTTTATAGGTGTCGAACATTACATATATGCCACTTCATTCTATTACTCAAGCGATTTGGGATAGAAAGTACTGCTTTTCTGCATGCCTTGTTTCACTCTCTCGCAGGCAGTCATATTAGTGTTGTTGTTTATGAATCAATATGTAACAACTGGCATCTACACAGTATAATATTGTCCACTTTGAGCTTGGTCAACTACTTCCCAGGGGGTCACCCATCTTGGTACTACTTTCACTAGAGCACGCTTAACCCTAGATTCTACTGAATCTAGTGTGCTCATGACTTTAAAACGTTTTGTACTTTATAGGTGTCGAACATTACATATATGCCACTTCATTCTATTACTCAAGCGATTTGGGATAGAAAGTACTGCTTTTCTGCATGCCTTGTTTCACTCTCTCGCAGGCAGTCATATTAGTGTTGTTGTTTATGAATCAATATGTAACAACTGGCATCTACACAGTATAATATTGTCCACTTTGAGCTTGGTCAACTACTTCCCAGGGGGTCACCCATCTTGGTACTACTTTCACTAGAGCACGCTTAACCCTAGATTCTACTGAATCTAGTGTGCTCATGACTTTAAAACGTTTTGTACTTTATAGTTGTCGAACATTATATATATGCCACTTCATTCTATTACTCAAGCGATTTGGGATAGAAAGTACTGCTTTTCTGCTTTATGCCTTGTTTCACTCTCTCACAGGCAGAATCCTTTACAGACAGGTCCCTTGTTGTGCCTCACAATCCTCCCTCCTAATAGGACACATGTCCTTGCATAACCTCTTATTTCACTCTCTTACAGGCAAAATCCCTCGTAGGTAGGTCCTCTACATGTTGTGTCCATACGTGTCCCACACTTCTGGCCAGACATTGGTTCTGATACTATTTCTAACGACTTGCATCTACACAATTTTGAGCTCGGTTAGCTACTTCCCAGGGGGTCACCCATCTTGGTATTGCTCTCACAGGAGCACACTTAACCTTAGAGTTCCCACTGAATCCAGTGCTTTCACGGCTTTTAAATACATTATATTTTATAGATATCGAACATTACATATATGCCACTTCCTTCCACTACCCAAGTGACATAGAACGAAAGGCACTATTTCTCTGCTTTATCTCATGTAAACAGGATCCTTCACTAACAGGTCCCTCACACAATATCTAATGGTTATGAACAACCAAGTTAGCTTTGTCATTTATAGATCAATATCCAATTGCAATGATTAATAATGTCAGCTTCGTCCTTTATATCACGGTCAACCATTCTAGTGTTATTATAGAGGCTACTAACCTACTGATATTATAACCAAATCCTACATAGGTTTATGAACTGTCAACCTATGGGTATCATGTACCTAGATCTTATTTTCCATTACAGCTTCTCTCTCTCTCTCTCTCTCGCACACACACACACATCCCAACACATCATTCACATATAACATATCCAAAAACAACCTCACATATCTCATAAATTATACATTTCTCTATTCAGTACTGTATAAATAGAACAACAAATCTCATCTATCCACTATTTTCAGTCCATCTTATTTGAGCGAATGAAGTCTTTAACTATCATATCAAATTTACCACACATTCACATTTTCCATTATATTTTCATGTCATTCGATACCATTTCACCTTATCAGATCATACCCTTTACAGTGTTTACCTATTCATCAAATACTTGCCAACCCCATAAGTTACCACTCATTTTATAATTTGAACAAGTCAAATTATTTAACCACAACATCAAATTACCAACCATACTTTGATTTACAATTTTATCAAGTATAGAATATCGATAGTCTTAAAACAAATCTTAAATTAATTGTAGGATATTAAATCTCACCATTTCCACATTTATCAAGATTATTTGAATTTTGCAATCTTAATTTTCATATGCTAATGAGTTTGGGGATTTAATATATGTCTAATACGTACATGATACCAGATACTAATCACATCATCCATTTGCTATTTTGACTCTACACCTTGTATCTTCTCATCTATATTTAGTATTATGTCATTATTTCACAAATTAATAAATTCATTTGTAATAACTTCTCATATCTAGCACCAAATGAAAAAAGTTGTCACACCCCAAAATTCACAACTCAGGGACGTGGGGACAAAACCCACCAATATACATCAAATCACATCAAGACATATTATATTAGAGCGGAAGCGAAATAAACAATTCAATGATCAATATCATGAATATTCTAATATTTTAAAATGTGCCTCAAAAGGGTTACAAAACCAAATGCCACAATACGGGCTCAAAACCAAAATCAGTTACAATTTCAAATATTGAAAGGAACACCAAACAATCTATGACTGACTAATTTAACTCATACATCCATCACGAGCATTTACTACAAGATTAGCTATAGGGGGTGAGCACTAAACCACGTGTACTCAAAATAAACATATAAGACATTATTTCTCAATCATGCAAAGGATTCAACACTTAATTCTCCCGGACCTAAGTTTCATGTTGTTCGATGCATGCTAATGTTTAACAAGATAAATAGTCATGTAATTCATATGCATGACATGAATCAAGAATTAACCAAAGTTTAAGATTTCAGTCATGTTTAACAAATCATAATGTATATGAACTTATCATCTTAGGAAATCCAACCAAATATAACCCACAAAAGAGAATTAGAAATGATCTATACTATTTTTAAATTGAAATAAGATTTTCAGCCTTTTTGAAACAATTTAAAGACCTTGCGGCTTGGGCATAGGCAACCCGAACCTTCGAGCATCCCAGTTTTCAACATTGGCATAGACAAAGCACCTCGTAGCCTCCCTACAAGGAGCATGAGAGGGCGATCTCTTTCAAAACTATTTTTTTTTTTCAAAAAAGATTTTATATAAAACAATAATTTCTCAAACCCACTTCATGAAAAATTTAACTAAAGATTAATATAAAATTATGTAAATTTCATTATCCTAGTCAAAATTTAATTTCATGAGTATTCTATTCAAAACTAGGGGTTTATAAAATTGTAACCACAACATGGTTATATATATATATATACACACACCACCAACATGCTCTTACGACCAACTCGAAATCATGCCACTAAATGTCCTCATCATCTAATCACAGATTTCCAACAAGCATGCTCAAAATATAAAGGACCTATTTCTAGCATACATCTATATAAAGATATGTTCATACCCATGAAATTAAGAAAAATAATCTTTATAGGAATAACCCTACCTATCTTAATATACACGCCGAAAATGTGTATATAATGCCAAAGACTCTACCAACTCAAGTTGGCATTTTCTAACAAATCTGGCATTCTCTCTTTCGAGCCTAGTGTGTGACCTCATTCGTCTTACTCCAACTTCTTCTAACGGATAATGTTGGCGCAATACTCTCTCTTTCTTTAGAGCTTACAAAAACGAGGATAGTAAGAGAAAGAAAAAGCATACGGTTAGGTGGGAAAAGCTGGAAAAGGGGAAAAGAATATGATTTTATACTTGACGCCGCACTCACTCAGATCCATGCACTTACAACACCTCTAAACTTCCCACACAAACCAAAATTTGAATTTTCATTAGCCAACCCATTGGCCTCCCCACATAGCAATTAAAACCTTCCCACCCCATCAACTAATGGCACCTTGCCATCACTTCTCTGCCAATAAGAAACAAGTAGGAAATATATATATATATATATATACATGCAAGCTAGCATAAATACACACATTTAATTTAAATAATAGCACTTGTCACATATAATTTATTTAAAACAAAATTTCATATATCAAAATAAAATTTAAATGGATAAAAAAATCCAAATTTAAATATAGTAAAAATAAAAGGCCAAAATTTCAAGGTCTTTGCAAAGTAGTTCTAAAACATTATCAACCTTATAAATTATGCTAAAACATGAAGGGTAAACAAATCAAACATTTATTATAATTATATCAGTATAACTTTATATATAATGTCATAGTTTTGACACCAACTAATATTACTATCTTTCATCTCAATACATTAGGAAATATCATTTTCATTCTACATAAGTGATATTAATTTATCACATCTTATATCATATGCTATGCGTAGTTAACCCATTTCAAACCATTATCATTTTTATTTATTATTATCATATTCATTATGCCACACAAATCATCATATTCATCATGCCACACAAATCATCATATATCACACGTCACATATAGCCATTACTATTCTCAAATATTAGAAAACATTGTTATTTGAAAACTAGTTTAGAAAATTTGTCTTAAAAACCTTTTTTTAAGAAAAGATATATTTGAAAACAAGACAAGATATATTATTTCTTTAATTTGTCATCACCATTTTTTAAATGCATGATTAGCACATACATTTATATAACTTTATAATGTACTAATTGCATAAATATATTCACTTAAAAGTTAATTTTATTATATATTTCTTGTGAACTTTGGTTTTATGTTGTTTATTATTTTCAGGGATCAATTTTAGGCATTTGGAAGCCAAAACAACATAAGGAATGCAAGTGGAAGAATCCCATGTGACCTCAGGAACTTGGTCTGGACAAGGGTCTAGACAGACTCCTTATGTGAATAGGGGTCTGAACAACCCCACTTTCTTGAGTTTTTAATGGCATTTTTATAATATTTTAATGAAAGGACTACATACGAGTTAGGGGTTTCATCAGACAACATATAGAGAGATAAACATTACATATAATATACGTAGGTTAGATTAGAGAGGTTTTAGACGGTTTCTTTATGTCCTCACATAAGATTTCAATTTCTTTTGTAATTTTCTATTTCTCCTCGTATTTTTATGCAGCTAGAGTAGATCAAGGCAAAGAGCTATTGGGTCCTTGAAGATTTCTATGTGTTTGAATCAATTGAGGTATAATTTGAAATTTAATTCTAATCTCTACATATTTGGATGTTTGATTGCTTGATCTTTTTTTAATTCCTATTTTGTATGCAGTTTCTATCTTACCTTTTCATGCTATGTGTGTTTAGTACTCGTGTTAAAATAATATGCACACTAGGTATTTAAAAGAAAATCTCCATTGGTGATTTATAGACAAACATCTCATGTTCGTATGCTTTTCTAGACTTTACATGCACACTAGGTGTTTGTATGTATAGAGATTGTGTTGAGTATGTTTGCATGTTAGGTCTTTGCTAGAATGCTTACATGCCTAGATCGACTATGCATGCTATGTTCCCTTAGGCATTCTAGCAATTGGCCTTAATTTCTTTAAATCAACTCACCTCGTGATGGTTTTACCTAGATGCATATGGGAAGAACATGTTTGCTCTTAGGATTGGTCCATTGCATGTTAGTTGGATAGTTCATCCTTGGTCTCTAGCCATTTAAATTTCATAGATTTTAATTCATTCTCATTCATTTTGCATTAGATTTAATTGTCACATCCTAGGTGTTTGACAAAATGCTTAGGTAGGTTTTAATTTCAAAATTCAATTCTATTTTGTTTGTTTTCATTTGTGTGACACCGACTAATTAAGAAAAGAATAATTGTGAGTTTACTACGCCTTTCCATGTAAGTACGATCGGTACTTTACCATTTTATAAATTTAAATTGTTACAACCGACCACCTTGCAATTGCGGTGTGACAACAAGCAATACTCTAAGTATTAATCCAAAATTTACAAAACAAGTAGATGGGAAGATACACACAAAATCAGTTAAGTGTTTAAAGAAGCTTATCAAAATTATGGCAAAATTCATCAAAACACTTCTTTTTAATTCACATAGGAATAAGAATTTTAGTTCAACATAATGGATTAACCGAATGATTGGCACATACATAAGGAGATAGAAGTCATTAAATTTCTCATTAACATAATGTGAGCTCCTATCTTTCTTATTTTTTATCAAGAATGAACACAAATACCCAAAGATTTTTTAAGATTAAAAAAAGTACTCCCCCTCACTCCAAACAAAATTGAAACTAATCATGTAAAAGAAAAAAAAATATATATAATCTACACGATCTCGTAGAACTGGGATAAAATACAACAATGATGTAAAGCCTAGTTTATGAAAAACAAATTTGGCTATACTTATCAAGGCTAATCCCTTCAATGTCCCTAAGGGTACATGTGACATTTAAGTCATTCTTTCTAACCCAAACAGTACTAGTTTTTGGAAAAATGTTTGAACCATAGGGGCTTTAGGTTTAGGTCCTATGGGTTTTGAAAAAAATTTCTTTTTATTTCTCCTTATTGGCCTATTAATATGAGGTATAGAATCATGAAAAATATTATTGAACCTCAATGGGTAGTACTCATTTGACACTCTAAAATTAGGTTTCATGAAATTCTTTGTGTTAAAATAAGAGAAGGAAAACCAATATAATTTGTAGCAATTAGATCAAATGTGACCCTTAATCCCACAATGATGATAAATAGGTAAAAAATTATTGAAAAAATTAATTTGTGTACCTTTTACCTTAGGATGAGGGAATGATTATAGGTTGGATTTTATAATGCTCCTCTTTAGTGGATTGAAGACTTCTAGAGATTTTTTCGAAGGAGGTCTTTTTGAAGGTATGGTGACTTGAGAAATCTGCTTTTGTAGGCTCTTTTATTTTCTGTAGCCTAACCCAGATTTATTACTATAGTTTCTTTGCTTCATCCAAATTTCATCAATGACTTGAGAACTCGTATTTATTTTTTCAGAGGATATCTTTGTTTATTTTAGCTTTAGATTCAAGGTCCTTGATTTTTAACAAGAGGTTTTTATTTTCGTTCTCTCTTTCTTCAAGCTTAGTCTTCAATTTTTCAATAAGTTGAGTTTGTAATTTTTTTTCAAATTCAATTTGAGACAACTTACTTGTAAATTCTTTATTCTTAATCTTCAAGAAGTTTGTTTCTTTCTTCAGCATTCTATTTTTCTGATTATGCTTTTCTTTAGACTTTTTTTTTTATCTTGCAAAATTCTTCACACAATTGGTTGTAAGTTACTTGAAGATCATCAATTTCATCATTTGATTCTTCATTCTCAATTGATGTAGTTATTTTTGTGTCACTGAGGGTACTAGTCTTTGTACCTGAAGAAGTTTATTTTTGAAAAATATTTTTATAAAAAGTAGTGATACCTAAGAAATTTGTTTCATGAAGTGTTGTCATAGAAGCTGAAAACTTGTAGGTTACTCCACGCGTTGGGTTGACAGATGCTAGCCTTTCAAGATCTTGCTTGTGTGGGTAAAAATCCTAGGCTAAAACCGCTCTGATACCAATTAAAAATTCTCGAATCTGATTAGATCAACAATAATAAATCTAGGGAATACTCAATCAAACAGTCACAAAGAAAGCAGTTAGAAGTAAGAAGGAAAACCCTATCTACGGAAAAACCTCAAAAAAATTTCCATTAGAAAATTCGATTATAAGATTTGACTGAATTATCTATGAATCCTCGCATGAATTCGATCAGACTCTTGGTCGACTCCTCAATGCATCTAAACCAAGTGGAAGTACTTTCCGACTCCTCAAAAAGTTTGCCTTGGAATCCTTCAAGACTTCAAAACTCAAAAATGAGTAAAATAGGAGAAAGGCTTTAAACTCTCTAGAAAATAACTCTCTTTTAAATATTCTATAATATGCATTATTTCTTTATCATTTGTGTTTTTACATTGAGTACAAGCACATATATAGACACCACAAACCTTGACAAAATAAGAAACTAGGTTTTTCTTATGCATGTTGACTTCTTCATCAAGTTTCCTTCTTCTCCAAGTTTCCTTCTTGACTAATTAGGCAATTTGACAGGCTAGAATCACTACAGTCTCCCATTTATTTTGGTATTTTTTCCATTTCGAAATTAATAAACTGAATTTGTTGAATTAGGAAACTTGTGTATAACTTTAATATTTGGAATTCTTTTACTATAAGTTTTATTATCTTTGGAAATTACTTTCCTTCTTCAAATTAGAAAACTTTCTTAATTGTAAATTTAATTTTTTTGTTTGGATTTGCCATAAATTTAACTTCACAGTAAGGAAATGGGAAGATAATAACGAAACCATTCTCTTTTTTGAGTATTTTCAGATGATTTAAAATCTTTCTTTAATATACTTTTGTCTATAACAAATTCTCTATCTATGACAAGATCTTTCCTCAATTTTTGTTGTATTTCCTATAAAATATTTAACAATAGAAAATATTAGAGTATTGATAGTATCTTCTATTATTGTTGGATTATCATCTTCATCTTCAACTTTTATTGGTTCATTAAATTCATCAGTTTTAATGGCATTTAATATATTATATTTTTCTGATTCAGTAAGATGCTGATCCCACCAAGTTTCAAGTTTTCCAGAGAATCCTGATATAAGAATTTCTGATAATAACGAAATTAAGTAGGAATATTCTCTTAACATGTCAATAAATAATACAATAAATTTAGATTAAAAAATAACCACAAATTTCCACAAAACACAATTAATATTTAGTCATAAATACAAAATTAATCTAGAAAAGTACAAAATTAAGTAGAGATAAACTCCTAACACAATAATAATTGCTACAATTATATACACATATCTATCTAACAAAAAAGATCATTAATTTGACATTTATATATTTTCAATTATTAAATTTATTCAGTGGTTAAGATTACCTTATTTCCTTCTCCACTTTGGTTTTTTTAGTCACTTCACATAATTTTTTTTGTATACTTTTAACGTACTTAAAACTTAAATTTTATTCTTAGAACATGAACATTTAAATTAAAAGTTTAATTTCAATGTACTTAAAACTTAAATTTTATTTTAAGAAAAATTAAAATTTAAATATCATTTTTTAAAATAAAAAACTTAGTTGATTTTATTTAATGGGTATCCCTGTATTATTTAATAAATGTATAAACTTTTATTATTTATTGTAAATATTATCACATTTTTTAAAATATTAATTTAAAAACTTTTATATGAAAAGTAAATCTAAGGGTTTAAAATATACAAATTGATCGTGCTTAAAGACGTTGAAATATAATTTGGCGTGCAGATGCCTCATATTTAAATTTATAAAGCAAATCCACATGAAAAATTATAAAAATAGCCTATAAAATATAAAAATCACCATTCAAAAGAGATTAAGGTATTACACCGTGTTTAATAAATGTGTAAAATTTTATTATTTATTACAAATATTATCAAAATTTTTAAATATTAATTTAAAAACTTTTATATAAAAAGTATCCATAAAAATATTGAAAGAGTGAGAAAGTATGTTTTCATATGAAATGACTGAAATGACAACTGAAAGGCAATCTAAGTGAAGAGAAAAAGAAAAATAATCATAGCCATTTAGCAAATCTAGATATTGAAAATATCTCAAATTCAAAATTTTAAGGTTTCTTTTTGTCTAAATAACATAGAGAGAGTAAAAGTGTATGTATTCAAAATTTAAGTTTTAAGCACATTAATTGAAATTTTAATTTAAATGTTTATTTTTTTATAAATTTTTAAAGAAAATTAGGGCTCATTTGGTTTATTTTTCTATTTTTTATTTTTGTTTTTGTTTTTTATTTTCTGTTTTGAATTTATTTTTCATTTTACGCTTTTGAAAATAAAGGAAAAGCTCAAAACGCATTTGGTCACTTGTGTTTTCAAAATTTATTTTAGAAAATGGATTTACATATAAAATGAAAAATGACAAAAAGTCATTTTGAGTGTTTTTAATCCAAAATAAAGAAAATTTCAAAATAATGAAAATATAACATTTTTTATTTCTTTATTTTGAGATTTTTAAAACATAAAATGAAAACAGAAAATAGAAAATAGAAAAATAAACCAAATGTCACCTTAAAGTTTAAATATCATTTGTTAAATAAAAAATTTAGTTGACTTTATTTAATATGTATCCTTACACTGTTTAATAAATGTGTACAATTTTATTATTGATTACAAATATTATCACATTTTTTAAAATATTAATTTAAAAAATTTTATATATATACTGTTTAATAAATGTGTACAATTTTATTATTTATTATAAATATTATTACATTTTATAAAATATTAATTTAAAAACTTATGTATATAAAAAGTATAATTTTTTTTTGATAATTAGTATAAAAAAATTTATGTGAAGTACTTAAAAAAATTAAAATAGAGAAAAAAATAAGTACTCTTAACCATTAAATAAATTTAATAGTTGAAATAGTTAAATATCAAATCAGTTATTTTCTTCCTACCGTACGTGATTAAAAAGAATTAGCAAATTAAAAAAATACTATTTTTATGCTTCAAGAAGAGTTGTCCCATCATAGGCCCGTTTGGCCTATCAAATTTTATCAAAAGTTACTAAATTTTAACTAAATTTTATATTTTTTTTCAATAAAATTTTAACATCTATCACCTTTATATTATATCTTTTCATTTTTATTATACTTTTTGACTAAAATTTGACCAACCAAACAGGCCCATATAACCCTTATTTACCTTTTTAATTTTTGAGTTGTAAAGTTCGGTTGCGGTTTCTTTTGTTTGAAAAAATAAAAAAAAGTTTTCCTACCACTAACCGCACTGGTCAAGGGAATAATATGGACAGCTGGCACAGGCGTGACCAACGGCTTGAAATCATTTCATAGAACATTCTGGAAGAAATGTCTGCAAAAAGCAAGCTATAAACACACACCCCTCGAATCCTTCTTCGCTTCAAATACAATTCGTAGATCTCATTTCCTGCACAACTTTTTCGCTTTTATCTTTCTTTTCGTTTCTTTCTCTGTTTCTGTTATCTGATCGGTTTTGCTGCTTCGTCATGGCCGGAAAAGGTGAAGGGCCGGCGATCGGCATCGATCTTGGAACGACGTACTCCTGCGTCGGAGTGTGGCAACACGACCGCGTCGAGATCATTGCGAACGATCAGGGAAACAGAACGACGCCATCGTATGTTGCCTTCACCGATTCGGAGCGTCTGATCGGCGATGCGGCCAAGAACCAGGTCGCCATGAACCCAGTCAACACCGTCTTCGGTAAGACAATGAGCACGCGATCACTCACTTCTTTTACTAATCTTTAGTGCTCTGAATATGTTCAAATGGTTTTATTGTAGCTATTGTAGGAAGATCTGAATATATTCAAGTTACTAATAAATACTGTGTATATATATGTGGTGGTGTATATGAATTTGGATGAGGTCAATTAGTTTCCTTGGTCTGTTTTGATTTTTATCGGGAAATTCGTTCAATGTCATTAGTGTCAAACTTAGCGGTTTGACTGGAAAACTATTTCTAGATCTGCTATTGTTTTTGTTTGGAATTTTTGAAATTTTAATTACAAACAGATTTATTTTATTTATTTAATGAAACATTATGGATTCTTCAATTATAACCATGAAATTCACTACAGGCTCTGTGATAACTAGATTTATATTCAATTTTTTTTTTAATAAAACATATAGATCCATTATGCAGTTGTGCAGTAGAATTAGTTGCGACAATTTAGAATTGGAATTCTTGTTCTTTGGCTTTTTTTTTTCAAGTACTTTTTAGAGTTTCAGGCTCTTGCCATTCCAAATTTACTTTCTTTTTTTTTTTTAATCTATTGTCGAGTTCTTTTTATTTATTTTATCATCCCTGTGCTCCATAACTAACCCAAATTATGAAATTTTCAAGGCCTGTATTGTATGTAATCTCAGCAAAGGGATGTTATTTCAGCTCAGTGATTTGAAATATGGTTTCTTCTACCTCATCGAGAGAGAGAGAGAGAGAGAGAGGATTGCTATCATTGAATTAGGCTTTGTTTGGCTGGTGGGTCTGGGAAGCTAACTTAGTGTGTCTCTGCAAACCAAACACGTCATTAGTTACTAAGATAATCCCTTCCTGCAATGGTGGTATTGTAGTGCTGTTTAGGATTAATGCCTGGTATTATTTATATAGAAAGGTGAGCCCCCCTCCCCCCCCCCCCCCCAAAAAAAAAAAACAAAAAAAAAGTCATCACTTCTTAGGTAAGCAAAATGAATATACAACAAATGAGAGGAGAGGTAAGTTCTTGGAATTGATGGTGTCCAAAAATTGCCAATTGTTTGTGCTGAAGTCTTGATGTCTTGGTATAACTATGTTACCATGATTGCTCAAATGACAGATGCGAAGCGATTGATTGGTAGGAGATTCAGCGACCCATCTGTACAGAGTGACATGAAGCTTTGGCCATTCAAGGTCGTTGCTGGTCCTGGTGACAAGCCCATGATTGTTGTCACCTACAAAGGAGAGGAGAAGCAATTTGCTGCTGAGGAGATATCATCCATGGTTCTCACTAAGATGAAAGAGATTGCTGAGGCTTACCTTGGCTCAACAGTGAAGAATGCCGTTGTTACGGTCCCTGCTTATTTCAATGATTCCCAGCGCCAGGCCACCAAGGATGCCGGAGTCATTTCTGGCCTTAATGTCATGAGAATAATTAATGAGCCAACAGCTGCTGCAATTGCTTATGGTCTAGATAAGAAAGCCAGTAGTGTTGGTGAGAAGAATGTTCTTATCTTTGATCTTGGTGGCGGTACTTTTGACGTATCCCTTCTCACAATTGAGGAAGGTATATTTGAAGTGAAGGCCACGGCTGGTGATACTCACCTGGGAGGAGAGGATTTTGATAACCGAATGGTGAATCACTTTGTTCAGGAGTTCAAGAGGAAGCATAAGAAGGACATCAGTGGAAATCCTAGAGCTCTGAGGAGATTGAGGACTGCCTGTGAGAGGGCTAAAAGGACTCTCTCATCAACTGCTCAGACCACCATTGAGATTGATTCATTGTACGAGGGTGTTGATTTCTATACCACCATCACCCGTGCCAGATTCGAGGAGCTTAACATGGATCTTTTTAGGAAGTGTATGGAGCCTGTTGAGAAGTGTTTGAGAGATGCAAAGATGGACAAGAGCAGCGTTCATGATGTTGTCCTTGTTGGGGGATCTACTAGGATTCCAAAAGTGCAGCAACTATTACAAGACTTCTTCAATGGAAAGGAGCTATGCAAGAGCATCAACCCAGATGAGGCTGTTGCCTATGGGGCTGCTGTTCAAGCTGCAATCTTAAGTGGGGAGGGTAATGAGAAGGTTCAGGACCTATTGCTCTTGGATGTCACCCCACTGTCACTTGGGCTGGAGACTGCTGGAGGTGTCATGACTGTTCTGATTCCAAGAAACACCACAATTCCCACAAAGAAAGAGCAAGTGTTCTCTACGTACTCAGACAACCAACCTGGGGTGTTGATTCAAGTGTACGAGGGTGAAAGAACAAGAACCAGAGACAACAATTTGTTGGGCAAATTCGAGCTCTCAGGGATTCCCCCAGCCCCCCGTGGTGTTCCTCAGATCACTGTCTGCTTTGATATCGATGCTAATGGTATCTTGAATGTTTCTGCTGAGGACAAAACAACTGGTCAGAAGAACAAGATCACCATCACCAACGACAAGGGGAGGTTATCTAAGGAAGAGATTGAGAAGATGGTTCAGGAGGCAGAGAAATACAAGGCGGAGGATGAGGAGCACAAGAAGAAGATTGAGGCCAAGAATGCCTTGGAAAACTATTCATACAACATGAGAAACACCATCAAGGACGATAAGATCAGTTCCAAGCTTTCCCCGGACGACAAGAAAAAGATTGAGGATGCGATCGAAGAAGCTATCCAGTGGTTGGATAGCAACCAGCTTGCAGAGGCTGACGAGTTTGAGGACAAGATGAAGGAGCTCGAGAGCATCTGCAACCCCATTATTGCCAAGATGTACCAGGGTGCCGGTGGTCCTGACATGGGCGGTGGTGCTATGGATGACGATGCCCCTCCTGCTGGTGGTAGCGGTGCAGGTCCCAAGATCGAGGAAGTTGACTGAGCTGTTGGTTGGGTGGTTTTGGTAGCTATGCCATGTGATTGCTGCAATGCGGTTTTTAGATGTCTTTTTATATGGGTATTTGATGGTTTAGCCTATCAATCTATAGGAATATTGCTATCGCTCTTGCCATTTTTTTTTTTTTTTTTGCATGTCTCTTTTTAATGGTATTCGATGTTTTAGCATATTAATTGATGGGAATTTCTATTTTTTTTTTTTGTTTTTTTATTTAGAGGCGATAACTCAAGTCCATTAGGGGAGTATCTGTTTTGGGTTTGGCTTTTTCTTTTTGCACAAGAAGAGCTATAAACACATTTTGTCTGTTTTTAAAATCTGTTTTGAAAAACCAAAAAGTATAGTTATATGTGAAATGTAAATAAGTAAAATGTTGTTTGGGGATTTTTTTAACCCAAAATGAGGAGTATCAATGTACCTAAAATAAAAATTATTGAATTAAATGTGTTTTTAGTATTTTTAAAATATAAAATTTAAAACAAAAAATAAAAATGAAAAATAGAAAACAGAAAAAAAAAATAAATAAAAATATATACGTAGGTGCCACCTTGTATGTTGCTTAGCAGAGAGATTTACATAAATATAATAAAAAAATAAACATTGTACCGAAATCGATCGTGGGAGAAGTATTGACAAAAATCGATTCGGTGTTGGCAGTGCTACCGACGACACTATGTCGGCAGTAGCACTGACGACACGGCGTTCTTCATCTTTTGCAGCAACCCTCCATTTCAGTCTCCCTCCATTTCAGTCTTCCTTCTTTGGTTTGTTTTCAGTCTTCCTTCTTCGGTTTGTTTTGATTGAGCCCTGTGTCGTCACTAGAATTGACGACATCCTCCAATCCTTCGCTTCCAGACCCTTCAACATCTTGCAATTCTTTAACCCCACATTCTCGGCAACATGTCACTTGTAGTGAGGATATCCTTGTGCCTTAACCCCACGTCCTCGGCAACATGTCAAATGGTTGTGCATCAAATGGTTCTCAGCAAGCATCCGGGACCGCGTCATCAATTTTTGTTTTTTATTTGTTTATTTTATATTTTAAAATCTCAAAATAAGTAAAATAAATTTATTTTAATTTAAAATGCTAGAAATAAATTTTTTTCATTTTTTATTTTATGTATAAATTTATTTTTTATTTTTTAAAATAAATTTTAAAAATACAAATGATCAAATATATTTTGAGCAATTTTTCTTAATTTAAAAAATGTAAAATGAAAAATAAAAAACAAGAAAATAAAAAATAGAAAAACAAACAAAATGTTACCTTAATTAAATGATATTATTTATTTAGGACATGATTTGTTACATGAACTTTCCAGTTTGATAAACCAAGAATATCTATCTTTATCCGGTTTTTTTTTTTAATAGATATAACTTTTTCATATGACTTTCTAGTTTGGTTTTTTTCATTTTAGGAAAAATGGCAACAGAAAATAAAAAATAAAAAAATATAAATAAAAAATGATAACGTTATTAAATGGGTTTTTAATATTAAAATTTTAATTTTAATTTTTTATTTTTGTTAGGCATGTATTTATTCTTTATTTCAGCACCTTTTTTTTGGAAAAAACGATAAATATAGATATACAATCTAATCATTAATTTAATTAGTATTAAACAAATCTTATTAAATTATTTTTAAAAAATATCATAATTAATAAATAATTTAATTTAATTGTTATGAAACATATTTTACAAAATTTAATGAATTTTTTAAAACTAATTAAATTAATATTTATTAAAAGAAAAATTAATAATAGTAAATAAAATTGTATTTTCAAAAGTAATTTTAGTTTTAATTTTAAAAAAATGGCAATAGAAAATAACAAACAAAAAACGTACATAAGAAAAATGACAGCATTATTAAATGGGTTCTTAATATTAAAATTGTAATTTTAAATTTTTATTTTTGTTAGGTATGATTTTATTCTTTATTTCAGCACCTTTTTTTGGAAAAAATGATAAATATTTCAGTATATAAGCTAATAATTAATTTAATTAGTATTAAATAAATTTTATAAAATTATTTTTAATAAATATCATAATTAAATTATATGAAATATATTTTTTTAATAATTTTTTAATATAATTTATTTAATCACTTAGATAAGAGTTTTAGGCTGCTAAAAAATTATATTTTATTCAGTCATTTTTAACAAGTAATATAATTAAATTATAATTTATATTTATTGAATAAAAAAATTTTTAATAAATAATTCAATTTAATTGTTATCAAATATATTTTATTAAATTTAATTAATAATAAATTTATTATTAATATATTTTAATTAATAATATATTTTGAAGAATTGCAGAGTGTTGAAGGATTGCAAGGTGTTGAAGGATCTGGAAGCGAAGGATTGGAGGGTGTCGTCAATTCTAATGACGACACAGGGCTCAATCAAAACAAACTGAAGAAGGAAGACTGAAATGGAGGGTTGCTGCAGAAGATGAAGAACGCCGTGTCGTCAGTGCTACTGCCGACATGGTGTCGTCGGTAGCACCGCCGACACCGAATCGATTTTTGTCAATACTTCTCCCGCGATCGATTTCGGTACAATGTTTATTTTTTTATTATATTTATGTAAATCTCTCTGTTTAGCATCTGAAAGGGCTGAAACTTCCATTGTTATATGGCCCAACGTTCCAGGTTATCTTCTTAGTTGCCATTCTGAATTTACGAATTCTTTGGGATGGCCTTCTTAGCTTTTGATCACATCAAACGCTTTGTTGCACTGCACATGCTATAGGTTTATAGTCCTGTTTTCTCAAACAGGAAAGGGGAAGATCAATCTAATGTTTGTTCCACAACAAACAGGTGTGTTTGGTTCACAATTTTTCACCAAAAAAGTTAGGGGGCGTTTGGTGTTCAAAAAATAGAAAAAAAATGTGTGTCAGCAAAATTGTATCAAATTATTTGGGAGCTTAGGGGCAAAAAATAATTTTTGGGCTTAAATTTTTATATATTTTTAAAAGATTCTAGACACCAATATTTTGAACTGAATATTTTCTTATAAATGCGAATAACATGATTAAGAGATATAAGAAAATAGAAATAAAATAAAAATTTAATGCAAAAAATCATATAAAACAAACACGAAGAGAAATCAAAATAAAAGTAGTTTATTTATTTATTACTAAACTAAACCTAATTACTTTAGTCATGATAAAACATTTACACCATTTTTTAGGTGAGAGTTATCTGTGTAAAGAGGAGAACATTTTCAATCGTACATGATTAAGAGATATAAGAAAGTGGAAATAAAATAAAAATTTAATGCAAAAAATCATATAAAACAAATACGAAGAGAAATCAAAATGGAAGTAGTTCATTTATTTATTACTAAACTAAACCTAATTACTTTAGTCATGATAAAGCATTTACACCATTTTCTAAGTGGGAGTTATCTGTATAAAGAGGAGAATATTCTCAATCGTAATAGAAGATGGGTGAATTTTATCTAACAGTTGAGGTGAAATTGAATTATTTTAAAATATTTAAAATTTTTTAGTATAATATAAAATAATTTAAATTTTTATTTAAAAATAATTTTTTAACCGTTTGAAACATAAAATTACTTATTAAATTTTAGTATAACTCTTTAAACAATAATTTAAAACAACTATTATATAATTAGTTTAGAACTAATAATCATTAAATATATTTTTTAATTGTGTAAATCACTTTTAGAACTAAAGACGAGGGAGAACATTTTATCATTGGTGAAAATAAAAAGAAAAAGAGTTTATTTAAATTAATTCTATTAATAAAGATATTATAGATACTTTTACATGGCATTGTTTCTATGAATTAAAATAAGTTCCAAAATTATTTGTGATTAAGATAAGTATTGAAATTAAAGATATGATAAATTTAAAATAACTATATATATATATATATATATTTAAATGAGTGAGCTTATTTACACTTCACAAATAGTCTCTTACACTTCCTTTGTTTTTTTCATTAAGTAAAATTACAAAACTATTCTTATTTTGACTAACTATTATTGTGTCTACTATGAAATGACATAATTGTCATTTATAAATAAAATATTTACAAAATTGGACAAACACCATTAGGCATATAAAAGAATAAAAAAAATTATCATTTATAAATAAAATATTTACAAAATTGGACAAACACCATTCGGCACATAAGAGAATAAAAAAAATTATCTTAAAGATTATAATAATTTTTATTTATATTTATATTTTTAACAATCATATTACAATAAAATTTATTTTATTTTATTTTATTTCGTAATTTAATCAAATAAAAAGTTAATTTCTTTCATTCCTTTTATTTACAAACTTTTGTCATTTTGACTCTTATTGTCATCTTCGAGTCATTTAATAAAATTTTATATGATCCTTTCGATTCTTATTATTTCGTAATATTTTAAAAATAATGTAATGAAATAAAATGTAAGTGTGATAAATATTAAAATAAATAATTTATGAAAGATATGTAAATAAATAAATAAATATCAAGATAATAAGTAAAATCACAAAATTTTGTAAATAAATTAAAATGAAATAAGTTATTTTCTCATTTGATTAAGTTATAAAATAAATTAAAATTTATATTTATATGATTGCTAAAAATATAAATGAAAATAAAATTTATTTTAGTCTTTTATTTTTTTTAACTTACATAAAACCTGCAAATATGAAAATAAGACCATTATAAATTTAAATTTCTAATTGTCCTTCAACCCTACAAAATTTTCAAATCAATCCTAATTTGAAATAGAATATTTGATTTTTTTCACCATTTATGTAAAGAAAACAAAATAAAACTACCAAAAATATAATTAAATCGGAAAATCAATGGGATAAAATAATTAAGTTTTAAATACACAAATAGATTTATCAAACATAAGTATCTTTCTTTTGAAAATTTAATTTGAATTTATTATAATAAGAATTTTTTTTAACAAAACCTGGAATTAGAAATTTTTACTATTAGTAAGGTAATTCATATATATAAGTGGATTTTTTTTAAAAAATAATTTAGATTTTAATTGCTCGCCTGCTTATCAAAATATCTTTAAAAAAATGATAAATTGCTTTCTGTATTTATTTAAAAAAAAAATTGTATTGTAAAATGAAGGTATTTATGATTTTATAGTTATAGTGTACACCTAATGGTGTCTATTTGCCATTAACTGAATCAAAACGATATGGTTAGTGGCTCCATGTATAGCGTAAATTGTTACCCAATTGCTATACACTAATAAAACGATGTGAGTTAGTGACCCCATATGCTTTGCTAAGTACCACCCATTCTAAGATAAAGTTAGAGATAAGTGAAAATTAGAACTTTGCAAAGTCATATCGCTTTCAATTCATTTATATAATTTTTGGCAGAACTTGTTGTATTATATATGTTGTGTACTAGTCAGCATGCACATGTGCACATATAGAGTCTAACCCGCTAGGCAATTCTGCTCACTACTCTCTAATGAATCATAAATGACCTCTTGGGGATTGAGAGCAATCAGCAAAAGCCGAGATGAGACCATCAGCCAAACCAAGAGACCGTGTTCTTTTTCTTCTACTTATCGTGTATTGTTACTTGTGTGACACAAAATGTAAGTCTCAAACTTGAATTTGTATAATTACTATTTTGTTTTAAAACTTGTATTGTTGGCTCACTACTAGAGATTTATAATATTTATAGTGATCATGGTAAACTTATGCGACGGTCGTGCAAAACATAATACTTGAATTATTATCCATTATTTACATTAAGAATTACTCTGATTGATTAATGTGACATAATTTTAGAATTATTTTATTTTAATTTAAATTAATTTTCATATTATTAGAATATCGATATTGTATATGAATAGTTGAGATCACACACAACCTCAATCATTCATGTGCGTAGGATTCAGGTCTACAAACAAAACAAAAATCACAAAAATCAACACAACCAGGCAATCTCCAAATCATAATTGAACTGTATAACTGTAGCTCAAATATACGTGTAATTTTTTTAACAAACCAAAGGCGTGAATGAAGATAGAATATTTGTTACTACTATCTTATTACTAGTATCCCAACCCACTGAAACTTGAAACATTCTTGAGGGCCTCCTCTTCCATTTCTACAAGTTGTCTGCAGAACGTTTCCACGTCACTAGCCTCTTCCTTGAACGTGAACCTGAGCTCCTTCCACTGGTATTCACGAGAGCCGTCGTTCCTTGCCGGACCTAGAACCTTTCCCAGCACAGCAAATCCTTTCCGATCCACAGAGAGCATATATGCGTCCTTCACATGGTACCCACAACCACAAGTCCAAACAAACAAGCAGAGTGTTAGGAAGAATTGACGGCAGAATCTTAAGAAGCATATATGGCTCCTTCAGAATTTCATGCACACCAATTACTCAGCGGGTAATTTCTAGAGGCAGAAATTGATTATGAATAAAACGAAGCAATAAAATGTATATATATCTATATATATACAGGAAGAGAGAGAGAGAGAGAGAGAAGTCAATCACAAGCTTTTGCTGTACGGTGAGATGAACAAGATTTCTAACAGACTTGAGGAACAGGGATGCAGATTGTAAGATAGCCAATCGAATCTCTTCAACTGCATGTCAGATTCTAATCAAATATGTTAAGATAAATAATTGACCTGTTTGTTCATACACGTCCATGAAAACTTGATGCTCAGAAAAAGAATCATGGTTTAAGAAATTGTTCTTCAGAGCATAACAATTTGTCAATTGGAATCACACAACTTCCAACATAAATTTTACTTCCAAATCTTAGACAAAAGAAAAATTTGGGGTTTCGGTTGCAAATCCCAAACAATTTAAGAATGTCAAAAACACGTATTTTTTTATTTCTGAAATCTACGAACTAGAGGACTGAGAAGAATTGTCCTGGATCATTTGAATGTTCCAGCATCTTGGGAAAGTGGACAGACTTCCGAATAACATCTGCTTTGGCCAAACAATTGCATACAGGAGCACAGTTTCTTGGCATAAATCACTGGATAGAAGGAAAAATCATCTTGAGAAGAGAAAGCAATTATTACCATCTTCTAAACTTAACTTTGTTATGATCAATCACAGCAACCAATGACCAAATAGAACTCTCCAAAAGAATATTTCTGCTGACCTCTACACGTTTCACCCTCATGCAAAACTTAGAAACAAAAATTTATTCGAGAACTTAATGCAAAATATGAGTCTAAAATTTGTTTGTGCAGTCAATACATATATGCCTAGTCAAGACAATCAGATGCTTCGATCTTTCAAAAGAACATTGTTGACAACACCCATGTTAATTGTGCAAGTGAACTGATAAATCAAGTCAAGCACTCAGGAGGCAAACATGATAGCCATCATTGACCAGGACTATATTTGGTTAGGGAAGTTCTCATTATTACTTATCCAGATTTTAGATTTTTTTTTCTTTTTTTTTTGGGGGGGGGGGGGGGGAGGGGGTGGGATGGGGGAATAGAACAGTTACTCATTTTCAGAAAATGTCTGTCGAATAATTAATCACTCTGTTGTGTAGTAATTGCTTCTAAATTGAAAATCTACCTTGTCCATTCATCATTACAGAAATAAAGAGCAGCGGGATAAAATTTCTAATGAGCTCCGTTTTTTTCTTCTGTTACCCTGTATTATTATACAAGCATTACATGAATGCACTTGCACAAAATGAACAGAACAAGGACAAGAAGATAACTACAGCAGTTTATGCATGACATTCACATAACAGCAATGGTTTCTGCAAGAAACTACAAAGACGTTCGCAGGCAATATATCAAGCAGAAATCAGTGTGTTACCTTAGCATTTCTATTCATGTATGTAATACAGAAAAGAACAAGGGCCCGGCGCCTCACTTCACTTTGATTAATCCCATCAATTAGGCTTGAAGTAAAAGGTGCTAAACAAAAATAAAAACTGTAAGGAAAGCAATCCATAAACACTGAAGACACATTACTTCCACAAGAAAAATATGTACCATAATAGGTACTTACATAATGGAGCTGCCTTACATGCTTCAATATCTTTCAAATCTACTTCATGAGCGCCTCCATTGCTGTCTATGTATGTGCATGAACTGATCAGTAGATAAATTCTATCAGACGGTTGTTCACTTTTGTGTTTTTTTTTTTGGGGGGGGGGGGGGGGAGGGGGGAGAACAAAAACAAGAACAGATAAGTAATCTATGATTGTAAACAACGAATTATAACTGGACCAACTTCTAGACATCATGGAGAAATTTCACTAGGCCCAGACTCTAAAACAGTGAGCATGCAAAATGATGTTAGGACTCTTGTCACCGTCCTTCTTACCCGTCTAACCAATCATCTAGAACTCTTGCAGTAGTGCCTTGCTAGAATTAATTGTTTAATTCTCCGACTAGGATAGAAGGCACTCTGATGCTAAATGAGATCCAATCTTTACTCTTTTAGTGTCATGCACCTCAAACTACTTGTAGGACTTGAAATAACTACATGTTGTTTCTCATTCAGCCGACATAAAAAATCAAGGAAATAGGGTGATATGTAATCATGAAAATGCTCCTCTTCATATAAAAAAGTACAACGCGTAAACAGTCCATGCCAAAGTTTCCTACCTTAGATTAAATTTGTAAACCACATACTTTTCATTTCCGTCTAGTAGCTCCTGAAGGTTTTTACTTCGACATGTACAATCAACGTTGGAAGAACTAAATATGCCAGAAACTGAATAACTTGACTCCTTAATTGCTTTCCTTTCCGAAGATATGATTTCTCTAAGGCTTTCTGCAGCTAATTTAACCTATAACCAAAAACAAGAAAGTAGTCAAGGACGAAACATCTAGGTGATGGATCCAAATAAGTCATTTAACATAACACTTTAAGCATGAGGTAAGCAAATTTACGAGTGTGGCTTAAGAGCTAGACTATTTATTCTACCAATCTAAGAAGCACGACACGACATGGACACGCCAACTTAGTGATTTTATAGGGACTTAGTAAAAATATATATTTATATTTTTTAATGTGTTAGATATTAACACTTCATTCAAAGGCAATAGAAATAATGCAATAAAACACTAAATAAAATTAAGAACTGTGATTTCATAAATAAAATTAAGAACTGTGATTTCATAACTTAAAAGTTAATAGAGAAGTCACATAATGATTATGCTCCATTCAAAATAATGACTAACACAACATTTTAAACATTGTTGGATGAATCCATAAATTAAAATATTATTACATTTCATCAAATCATCCAAATAAAAATTTAAAAAAAGAAATTTCCAAACAAAGTCCATGACATGTCCAAGGTGTCTCTGAATACATTGGGAAAAAAAAAAAGATGACTCAGCAAAAGATGTGTCTAACACATGCCCAAGATGAGTCCGCTGCGTGTTAGAGGAATGAGAGACTCCAACTTGTAAACAGCACCCTTGATAGTGAGGTGCTTCCTAGCTGCCAATATACTAATCGTGAACATAACATCAGTTGCAGCTTTGGCTTGAATGCAGGCAATTTCTTGAAAATTGTGCAAAGAGTCAACCTACCTAAATTTTTGTGTAATACTACCAGACTTATATTAGATATAATGGGAAGAAAGTTATTGAAAATTAGAAAACCAGATAGATCTTTTGACAATGAAGAATTTGACAAATCAGCAGACCTAATAACTCAACTTGCCTTGTAATGGTTCAATTTAAAGTGCATGAATTGCATTGCACTGTTGCTCAATTATATATATCGTAATGTAAATACAAAGGAAAATAAACAGAGTCACATCCCTGACTAAATATAACCAGTGTCATAACGTGTTTGGAATTGGAAGAAAAGAGTTTCCGTAGTTGCTGATAACCATAGTATAATGACCATACCTTGTCGCCTTTAAGAGGCACGACATCTCCGGTCAGAGCAACCCGGGCTGGTAGCTGCATCACATAAACAGATCAAGGTTGGTAGATTCTAGCATGATATATGGAATGGATTTGCTTTTACCCTCAATTTCTTACCAGTAGCATTGGCACTAAATTGATTCAATATTACACTATCATGCAACTGAAACCAACATTTCGTGTAATTTAAAACAACACAATGCTTTACGAAAGGAGGCCCCACTAAATAAGAATTATTTGTTTCATTTTCTTCTTTTTAGGAAGGAGTTGGTGGATGAGATTGTAAGGTGAGCACCTTCTTTATAGATCTAAGTAAGTTTGCAAGTGGGCCTGGGAAGGGACTGGCTACAGCCAAAGAACCACGCTCATCAATGATTGTGTTCTACATGTAAAACAAGAAAAGGATTACATTAGAATAGTTGGGAAACAAATCTTTTTATTACAATAATTAATTTATCTAAAGACCGGTTTACATTAAAATAAATAAATAAACGTATCAAGCATAGCTGGTCTTTGACAGCAACAAATCATTTTATGAGAATAATTAATTTATGCAGAATGGCATTTATCGTGTATCAAGAATAGCTGGTCCTTGATAACAAGTTGATCAACCGTAAACTTAGACATTTACAAAATAAATAAATGATTTAGTCCCTTGAATGCCCCAAAAATAGAATATTGTAGCAACAGTTAGATTTTATTTTTGGTAAGTAGGATATTATGGGAAAATCAGAAAATAATTTATTTGCAACATAAAGCTTAAAGTCAAATTACATGAGCTGTAACTTTGAAGAAGTAAGCACTGGTTTTTCATGGCACTCAAGGCAAGAATGTAAATTGGACTTTGCAAAACTTCATATCCAAACAGCTTGAGCACAACAAAGATTCAGACATGAGCCCTGTGGTTTTTTTGGGAAACGTGAATAAGATCCCTAAAATAGTAGAGACAAAGAATTCGATCTTGAATCTACTAAACAAGGGATGCCATCATCAGAGCTTTAATATTGTGGTGTTCAGCATAGGGACAAAATTAAAAGAAGGAAGGTGATTGTGAATAATTCTAACCCTGAACAATTGAACAAGCAATTGGTGTATTCTCAGTAAACCAAAGAGAATGATTCGATCATGAATATACATGTTGAAAATGTAAAGCAACTCCATTCCAATGAATGCAAGGTTGTTAAAATCTCAATTTAAATTTAAAATCTTACAATTTTACAATGTTAGGGTAAAAAAACTTATCGAATCACATCAAAAATCTTAATGGGGTAAAATAGATAAAATCTCAATTTTAGGATGCAACATCATTAATCTTGATTTTCTAAGCTATTTTACCCATTTTAAAAATTAAGGGGTTTTGTATCATTTTGCCAAACAAAATAGACTTCATGGGTATCGATTAAAATAGACATTTATGGTTTTTTTTTTCTTTTTTCTTTTTTTTTTTTGGGGGGGGGGGGGGGTTTCAAGTGTTTCACTTGTTACTTTTTCCAGAAGATTTTATTGATTTATAACATTGCTCTTTCCCATCCTATACTAGTTAAGAATTATGTGCATTATTGTTCCACCAAATTGACTACCATAAATAAAGTGTAGTAGTTAGGAGTTAATTAGATGGAAACCAACAAAACTAAAATGAAATGTTATAAAACATTTCTAATCTGACAAAGTTAAGCTAAAATGAAGTTAATATTTTAATGTTAATTGTACAGGTCACACTAAACGCTTTAAATGACTCAACTGTATATTTGAGAAAAAGGAGTTCGTGAACTTTGTTGAGGGTTCGTTTTGTTGATATGAGCAGATTTTTGTGCATGGCATTTTCTTGATGCCCATTTTTGCTCTCTTCTCTTATCAATAGAATTATTTACTTATCACAAAAAAAAAAAAAAATGAAGCTTTAAATGAAAAAATTTGTAGTACAATAGAATACTTTTTCATGTGATAGGACGCAGGTAAAATCTTATGATTTTACAATTCGATTTTTTGAACCTTCCACTGATTTTAGGTAGAATCCCAACTTTACCAGCCTTGAATACAACACATACCTACAAGACATTGAAAGCAATCATGCACATCACATTAAGTCCTAATGCTATCTCCAGGTCAACAAAAAGTCAGTACATAAGCCCCAGTCAACCTTAGTGGATGGAAAGAATCAGAAAATCCCTAACTGGAGTCATTAAACTTGCTATTGTTTGTGTCTATGGTAGTAGCAAAGAAACCTTTAAATTTGGATTTTATCCCTGTAAATAATAGTCGATAATTAGGATTACATTAAGATAATTTACTCATCTAGCATGGAAGCAGATGACAGCAATTCAATTCCATCAGTTCCTCTCTGAAGTGTTCAACTCTCCCATTTCCACTTATGAACACCCCATTCCCTGGTGGCCTCAAAAGAAGAAGAAGAAGAAGAAGAAGAAGACCAACAGCCAACAAAAACTAGAGTAATTTGTACAAAAATAATCTGAAGTTAGATTGTATCTAGTTCATCCCCTGCAGCACCCTCGATTAATGGAACCATCACTGGGGAATGTCCTTTTTATACAACTTAAAATGCCTGATAATATCAAATAATAAAAGATAAGCAGTTGTATTTAAAACCTTTACAAAATTTAATACATACATCATAAATAAAATCAGAAAATAATAAAATCTAAATTAGTCTTCACATCTACTTGAGAAAGCATCCCATAACTTGGTTAAAAAAAATAAATAAATAAGAAAACTGGCAGCTGTCAGCAAACCTCAACAATTGATGCTTAGAGAATTCTCATTTTAGAATGTTCTTGGTAAAGAAAAAGCTCCACCATGGATTGTTCAACAAGCACTCGATAAATGTAAAACAGATATTGTTCCTAATGTGGTCACAGGGAGAAAAACCAGATTGTGGTATACTCTATTACCCAGCCAAATATTTTTCTAGTACAAGTATCTCCACCCATTTCCCAAGCAATAATGATAATCCTAATTGTATAGGCATAAATGCCTGTGATCAACTATTTTATGGGTTATAAACGATACTATACCAGAAAAAAGTCTTTAAACCCTTATGCTATGCATCGATCTTTTTTGTTCCTTATTTCTTTTTTTTTTTTGGGTGGGTTCAATAAGTAAAACTCATTCATTATTTTAACACGGGTAATGAAACCACAAAAAAAAAAAAAAAAAAAGCTCGTAACCCGACAAACAAAATCAAAGAACTTAGGTCTTCTCCTTCATTTTCCTTCCCCTCGCTTTTCCGTCTCCTTTTATTGTTCCTCAATAAATACTAAAATCAACAACACGCAACAGAATAGAGGAAGAACAATGTGATGCCCACCAATTAGGTACAAACATCTAAACATGGAAGGGCACTTTACCATGATAAACTCACAGGACTAAGTTTGGAAAACAAATATCCTTACTATTGTGTAGGTTTTTCTTCATGAAAATGGTCAATTCTAGAAATGGCAGAACATTGCCAAATCAAATATTTTTCCAGAAATGCATAACAGAAATATTTGTAGGAATTACAGTAACAAGGAAATAAAAAATGCCAGCCAGCTTGTGACGTCTTCCATAGCTTCTCAAGAATCACAACATAAGCAAAATTAGATTCTTTATATTGGCAGGGAGCCAACATTATTTTTTTTCTTTCAGCCAGAAACGATAATTGTAACCAAAATTTAAAAAAAAAAAAAATTGATGTACTAGGCATTTATAAGGGTCTCTCTCTCTCTCTTCCTTCTATGGTAAGAGAAGCTATCATAAGTTCTTGATCATACAAGAAAAATAACACAAATGCAATGTCATTGTGTTTTATTGAGGCCATTGCTATGAGAAAAACAAATGTTTCAGAAGTCTTATCTTCAAGATAGAGAGAGAGAGAGAGAGAGAGAGAGAGTAGAACTGTTTAAAGAATAAATAAATGCAAGTTGCAAATTGTTGCCTTCCATTTCTTCGAATAGTGAACACCAAGGGTGTATACTTAGAGCCATTTAGATGGTAAGAGTTCATCCAAATTCCACTTTGCCACATCAATATTAGGAATTACTTGAGCCAGGCAAATTATTAGACTATGTGAGTGTCAATTTCCATCTCAACCCTACCCTACTTGCCACATCTGCACTTCCGTGTAGAACTCCCCCACGTCAGCATCCCAGAACTACCTAACCAACCTCTAACCCAAGGATGAAGACCATGCCAACTGCGGTAAGTGCTTGAGGCCACCATATACGCCTCCTGCAAGATACTCCCCTTGAGAGCATTCTAAACTTCGTGCCCTAGTGTCTCCAAAGTCCTCCCACTGTGCCAGGTTCCCGCAAGCCTCTCCACAGGAATCCTCCACATGCATTCTCCAAGACCACCACACTTAACTCCAACAAACATCAACTATCATCTTTATTTGGGGGCAAGAACAAGGGATCCCCACCTGCGAAGCCTACCCTCCATGAGCACCGCAGGGCTCCCATGGTTTTGCAAATCACTTGTAGAATTATTAGGGACTAGGTTTGGTGACTAGAGTTAGGAATCTGTTAAGACTTCCTCGATCAATCTAGAGAGAAGCATTATTAGACAAGCTGGCGAGAACAAGAGCACCCATGCATCACAACCACAATTTTTTACATTTCACCAAGGTTGTTAAAATCTCAATGTTACAATATTACAGTGAAAAAACTTGTTGAGTTTCATAAAAAATCCTAATGGGGACAAAATAGGTAAAATCTTAATTTTGGAACATAAAATCATTAAAATCTCGATTTTATAGGCGATTTAACTGATTGTAAAAACTGAGAGGTTTTTGTATAATTTTGTCAAACAAAATACACTTTTATGTAAATAGCCTTTTACGGGTGTGTTGGTTTTCAAATGATAGCAACAAGTATGTTTCACGTCTGGGTACTTCTTCTAATAGATATTTATGACTGTGACACATTACTCTTTCCTATACTATACTAAATGAGAACCATGTGCATTGTTCCACTAAATTGATTACTGTAAACAAAATATAGTAAATAGGATAGAAACCAAAAGAATTATAATAAAATGTTTCAAATACATTTCTAATCCTAAAATATTAAGCTAAAATGAAGTTAATATTTTAATATTGACTATATAGGTCACACCAATACTTTAAAAATCTCTATTATAACTTCTACAAGAGAAAAGTTTTCACAACAATACATTATTGCAGCAAATATCTCTTACAATTATACTATATTTGTTAAAGGATTGATTTGGTTAGTCATCAATTGTGTGATTGACTTATTTCAACAGTTTATCTTCGTGAGGCTCACATAAGACCCATTGAAATGAACGGTTAAAATTGACACTAGCATTTCTTTAATTTTTTAACTGTTTTCATTACTTTTAGTTGCAAGATCGGAACCCATTCTTCTGATCGGTGCTAAAAAAACCATGCTTTTGAAAATATTACGATTTTACAATTCAATTTTCGAATCCTTCACTAATTTTAAGTAGTATCTCAATTTTAATAACGTTGCACTCCACTAATTGCTTGGATTCCCACTAATGGTTAGGTTATACTTTATAGAGTTGACCAACTATCCTGGAGGACCACCTCTCTAGGCGCATATAGAGTTGACCAACTATCCTAGAGGACCACCTCTCTAGGCGCATGGGTTGCTAACCTCCTTCACTTGACCCTTCCCCTATAAAAACAATTTTCCCACCCATCATTATTTTTTTTAACCCTTTTATAACCAAACATCTACTTTAGTGCTCCCTTTCTCTCTAGATTTCCTTAGCATTCACCCTCACTCGCCTCGCGAATCATGCCATTGAGGACTATCAACATTGTTTCCAGCCATCCAAAAAGTCCTGGTCACCTAGAGACTTCAAATTGATGGGTGACATTAAAACACACTTCTCGCTTATCTTCAATCCTCATCTATGGCATTTAACACACTTCTTTCTTATCGTCAATCCTTATCGTTCTTTTTTTGACCCAAAAAATAGAATATTCCAAGATTTCAATGGGCAAATTTATATAACTGTCATCCCATATCCTGCAACCAATGAATGTTCAAGAGCTATGCAACCACAATGAGCTGATTCAAATTTATAGGCACCAACAGACAATCAAAGACAAGATATCCAACTCAGACAACAAAAAATTGCAACACAAAACCGAAGCTTTCCACAGCAACACAAAATAGAAACACAAGACAAGAGAAAAACATACCACATTGTGCAAGTCCTTTTCCGGTACCCAAATAAAAGGCTTCCCTTTCTTGACAAAGTACTTAACCTTGGAGGTATAGATTCCCTCCTTGCTGAAAATAAACCATCAAATAGATGCATACAAGCAAATACATAAAACGCCACAATAATGTTCTTTCCCATAGTCAATCAGATTTTAATCAATTATTCTATAGTCGTTCCGTACCTTCCTTCGGCATCGGCTTTGATCGTATTAAGACTTCCTTGCCAATTTGATACTAAAATGTTCTGTAAAAGTTTAGTTCTTGTTAATGTATTGCCATCATTACAAAGATACACATAATATAGATTTACAGAGAGAGAGAGAGAGAGAGAGAGAGAGAGAGAGAGAGACCTTGCATTTCTCAGCAAATGTTAAAACAGCTGCTTTGTTGCCTTTCATCACTGTCTGGGTGTATCGACCACTTGCACAGCAGATGCTCGTTGAAATTTCTGAGTAGAGGGAAAGATCAATACGAATTGTTGCCCCCTTTGCAGCGTAGGTTGCTGAGCACAGAGAGAGAGAGAGAGAGAGAGAGAGAGTCGGAGGGGGGTATTGAGAGTTGGATGAGTTGTGGGTGACTCTGACTCGTCAGGGTTTTAGTCTTTCAGGTTGCCTCACAGCCAGAGGCAGCGGTAGAAGGAATACAGGAGTCGAGAGAACTTCAGGGTTTAAACGTTCGGTTAAAGCCTTAAGGCCGATTGGATGATACTAAAATTTTAGGGGATAAGTTTTAGAGGAGGTATAAGATAAGATGGGGTATTATTTTTAAAGAGTTGATCTACATTAATGTGATGTTTATGAGAGATAACTTTTTACTTGATTTAGATGTTTTATAAATAAAAGAGGGTAAATGATGAAAAAACAGTCAAATGACTCTTTTGTCATTATGATTTCCCAAACTTGATTACTCATTAAATTAAATATTAAATTACAAAACCTACTCCATTTAACTATTTTTGGACAATTTGAAGTTATATTATTTATTTCATTGAAAATTTAATTTTTTATAAATTCATTTAAACAATTTTTTTTAAATATGTACTTTTGAATGGTTGGTTATTATCTAATTTTATTTTTAATTATGTTTATTTTGACTTGTTGGCCTATCTATTATTTTTTTACTAGTATTATATTTATTTTGATCAAATTAATGAGGGCTAAAAACACCAAAATAATCACTATTTCCCCCGGATAAATTTTCGGCTGGGGTTGAAGCCGCCCAAAATTTATCCGGGAGAGACCACACGCAAAGGAAGGCGAAGACCTGGGAAGGAGGGGGAAGTGATTGCCAAACCATGGCAATGAGTGGGACCCACTAGTAAAACTTTTGAAGGTCGGCTTTCCCTGCATTCAAGCGGGGCGTAAAGGGAAAGGCTATGCTAGCATGTCTCGGGAAAATAACCTTTTTTAAAGGTTTTTTTTTTGGATGGTTGGATGGCCATCTTGATGGATCTGTTCGAATCCGATCGTTACCCGAACCGATTAGATGTAAGAATTAAATTTTTTTTTAAGATCTGATTGGATTTGGATTTTTTTTTTTTAAATTGGATATCGGATTGTATATGGGGATGTGATTGCCTTTGCCTAATTCACCCTGAATTTGATATTTAATCCGAATGTGTACCGATCTGTCTCGAAAAATATTCAAACAGGCATAAACATTTCCATTTGAATGTGGATGCTTTTTTGAGATTCAAGAAATTGGGATTAATAATTATATTATGAACCACTGAATTTTGTATTTACTACTTTGAGTTGGGACAATATTGATACTTTGGAATTATGTGAACTAATACTTTGGTGAAATGTTAGTTTTGAATATATTTATATATTATTTTAATAAATTATTATTGTGATAATGTTTATGTATTATTTTAGTTTTAAAGATGAATTATTTGGTAGTAATAAGTTATATATGCAATCAAATTATGTATCAAGTTAGGATAAATTTAGAGGAGGATGGAGGGTTCGAATTTTTGGATATCTGTAAATATATCAATTCTCTATTTAGAGCGGGGATAAAGGTTGAAAAAAAAATCTTTTCGAAGTTCGGGGGTAGATTTGCAGGCAGACAGGAGTTTGGAGTTCGGATTCGGATATTACTATATCCGCCTTCGATCTGCCCTGTTGCCATTCTACTTTTTTTTTTTTATTAAGCTCATTTGATAATGTTGTTATTTATTTTTTTTATATTTAACTATTTATATTTTTTTAATTTAATTATTATTTTTTAAATGAAAATTGAACATTTTATTTACAATAATTAATTTTTTGAAAAATTAATTGAATTTAATAAAATATATTTTGTATGATATAATTAAATAAATTAAATGAAATGAAATTTTTTCGATAACATTATTTAATAAAAGTAATTTAGTAAAATATATTTCAATTTAATTTAATTTAAATATATTATTTACTAAAAATAATTTTATTTTAATAAAATATTTAAATAAAATAATTCATTTCAATATGATGCAACATAAATAAATAGTGTTAAAATAAACAAATAATTATAATAGAAAAAATGGGACTAAATTTTTTTTTTGCATTTTTCTATTTAAATTTTTATTCTTTTGAAAATAACAAATAAAAATAAATTTAACAAATATATTTTTGTCGTTAGTTTTCAAAAATCTGTAAATTTAAACAAAAAAATAGTTAATGCAAAGGCTACTAAACGAGGCCTTAGTTAGCGCAAGTTTTATTATTTAATTGTGAGAATCTGATTTTAGTTCCTGTTCTTGTATTTAAATTGTTTGACTTTTATTAGTATAAATTAGTATAGTATTTTACTCGAACTCCTATAATTTTTAGTATCATAAAATACAATCTCAGTGCTACTTAACTAGTCAATTCATTGAAAAAATAAACTTTCAATTATGCCCCTTTATTCGTGTAACTTTTTACTTAGAAAGTACAATTTTTATTTTAAATGGTTTATTCAAGACTTTATTTCTCCCATGTACATGATTTATTTAATACGTGTCATTTTTTATTCAAACTAGCATACTAATCTAGTTATTTTAATTATTAATTTATTCTTGTCTTTTATTTATTTAAGATTTTGTTCTGCTCAATATTTTAATTTATTTAAAACCCCTATTAGTTCCCTATGCATGTTAGGAGTGGGGGTAGGGGGAGGAGCGATAGATTTTACTTGGCTCACATTTAGCCACGATACTCACTCTCCCTTCCTCCGCCCTTAGCTTTCTCATCACCAACCTCGCATCTCTCCCCTATTGCAAAGTCGAGGGTTTGAATCCGATAAGGAATTTGTATATGAAAGAGTGAATTGAGTGAAAGAAAAAGCTTGGATTGTTGATTGAGAAGACTTGAGGTTGATTCTTTTTAAGCTATTTAAATTTAAATATGAATAGATATGAAAACCGATTACTACCCCTTTAATTAATAAAAATAATAAATGTTTCCCATATAATATTTATTCCTATTAATTATCTTTAATGTAATTTATGAAATATTAAATGAGTTAATGTTTATTTTTTAAGAAATGAGTAAAAAGAATGAAGTATTATGATACTAAAAAGTTACTACTAGATTGTACAAAGAGGTGACCAGCCAAATAGTGAGTAATTCACTTTTAAATTCTTGTCTTATAACCTCGAGGAGTAGCTCAACTGGTAGAACCTTGGTTTTACTCTCCAGTAATCACTAGTTCGAGTCTCTTTAGGGCCATTGAAGACTTACTCGGTCGTTAACTTCAGGATTCTAGGAATTAGTCAAAGTGCGTGCAAGCTGGCCTGGACATCCTAAGTTATCAAAAAAAAAAAAAAGTTGGGGTCGATTCGTCGTAGAAGGAAAAGACAAAGGCCTATTTTCGAAATTGGGAAAGTTGTTCATTTGGGTTGAGCTAAGCTATGGTTTTTTATTTTGTTTAGTTTGATCTTCATGAGGTAGGGGTTTTTGTTGTTGTAATAGTTGTAGGAGGATCTTCATCCTCTCTTTTCCTTAAAGAAATAAAACCAAAATCATGTATGTTCATATAGAGTATATATACATATGTCTATGCATGGCATATCTATATATTGTGGTTGTTCATAAGGAGTTAAGAAATTTTAAAAGCATATATTTTTCTTGTGAATCGACCTTAGTTTTAATGTCATTTTGTCTTTTATTATTGAGTTCTAGATTTGAAGTAGGTAAATCTGGTGAAAGAGTGGCCAAAGTTAGTTGTAGTACAACTTGAAGGACAAGGATGACGCTCAAGAGCATTGAGTGATCAATACTTAAAAATATTCTCTATGCTTGCAATGGCATGAGTTATCATCAAATAATAAAACTTGATGAGGGTCGAATCCACAAGGAGAATAATAATCAATTTAACTCATACTTCATTTATCTTAACTTATAGATGTCACATAGTTAAAATTGAATAAAAAAAGGTTTTGATTTTAAAGATTTTAAAATTAAATTTTAATAATTCTAAAACAAAACAGTATAAAAATAAATGATTAATAATTATTAAAAATAGATGTTAAATAAATCCTAATCTAGAAGTTATAGAACTTGATTCAAACTTCCAATTTATGATAAAATTCTATATATTTAATTAGGTTCTATAAATTATCTCAGATTAAAAATCATTTTGAGGATTTAAAAATTAGGAGATTTAATCTAAAGAAAGCACCAGTGATTTTAGTGAATATGATCAGTTCCAATGATTTTCAAAAATATAAAATTCATAATTCAAATTTACAGTTAATTTGCATCCAAAAATAAAGAACGAAGGAATCATGGACACCCATTAAATACACAAAACCCATCCATCCTTTTCAATTTGAATCAAGTGAGCAAATATATCCTAACATACTTATAAATTAAGACAGATAAATAAAGATAGAAAATTAAAAAAAGAAGAACAAAACCTGTGTTGAAGATTGTTATAAAATAAATTCGAACGCCAAAAAATAGCAAAGACAAAGAAGAAATTAAGTGAGTAACTGAGCTACTATATAAAACCCTACTTCTAATACATAAATGAAAATTTAAAATAAAAACAAAAAGTAAACCTAACTATTCTATGTACTACTATTGCTACCTTCTCTGTAATGATAGATAGATAGATATAGTCTAAGTATCTCAGCTTCCTAAACATTACTCACACAAATTATGAACAAATCATAAAAATCAATATTTCCCTTTCTAAAATCCTCTATCTTTCCAAGTTCGATTTGATTTGTATGATTTCCTAAGCAATCACATACTTTGGTTACAAAGAATAGGTGTGGCATAAAATTAAAGCAGCATCTAGACGAAAGAACAAAGTCAAGACAAGGGGGCATCTAGATGCTTATTATCACAACAAGTTTGCACGGCACGCGTGGGCCATGAGCCATCAATTGTTATTAGGGCATCCATGATTGCTTAAGTGTGTGGAGAATGTGATTTTTAGTTTTTGAATAGGGCCAGATCACATAAATATAGAGTAACCATTCAACACTTTTAAAATGGGCATGTTAAGAAACTTGAGTTTTAGTTCTTGATTTGAAATGTTTTGATTATATTTTGAAAATATGATAAAAGGCCTCTTTAGTGACTTCTGCCTTATTTGTGTAATCAAAGAAGATGGGTTTGAGGGTTCAACTGGATACAGGAACCATCACACTTAGATATCTATGGATATCACTACTAGAAAGTAGAGCAAAAGGGACCCACAGAATGCTTGACCATCTTCAGGCGTTCGTCTATTATACCTTAGATGACTGCCTAAGGATTTTGACGTAGTGGACGACTGCTCGAGCCAGTCATCTATTCTCTCTGGTGACCCATTCATTGATGACCACCTCGTGGCGATCGAAAAGCGGTCGTTTAAAAGAATAGACAACTGCTGGATGGCAGTAATGTTTCCTAGTGAGTATTATATGCTAGTTTAGACACTATATAGTTTTTAAAAACTAATCTACATACAATTCCACTACGATGCTCTATAAAAGGTGAGGTCCGTTGAAAATGATGGTGTATTAATGTATAATATGTGACTTCACTGGGGAAGAAGTTATCTAGGAAGACCAATACAACCCTTTGGGGATAAAATGAATGTATGGTATGATAAGCAATATAGTGTAATAAATGGTATGGTGACTAGACTTGGCATGTACCCAAACTGCCTATGTACCCTATGAAAAGATTAGGTTGATGTAGTTCAAACCTAGGGTGGGTGCCTTCGTATATTTTCATAATATTCTGACTTAATTCGAATCTTCAATTTGTTATACCCTGGATCTCGTGACTTGGGGAGTGAGTGAATAGACATACATTCCATGCACATATCTCTAATTCCCTGATCAGAGTAATATAACCATCCTAGAGTAACATGCATAATAACTATCAATAATAATAAAACAAACCAAACCTCGGCTCAGCCACACTACCCAGCTCTAACATATCCCACAAAAATAAATAAATATAGGCCTTATGGCTTTTACAACCCAATTAGCTAAATCTTAAAATTAAAATAATATTACAGTCCTGAATAATATTAAACTTAAACAAATAAAAATTTAATGTTTGTAACAGCTATGTAACTTTTAGCCTAACTTAGTGCCCACCTAGATCTTTAGGTTCAGGACATTCTATAAAGGCCCAAAATTTTTGGTAAATAAAATTATTTTTATTTATTTAGATTTTTATTTAATTTAAATTTATGTTTTTATTTAATGTATTTTAGTGTAACCTATTATTTAAGAATGCATGTGTGTATTTTGAATGCTAGTGTGTACTGGGTGTGTTCCTGTTGGTTGGGAAGAAAGGTGTATTCTTATTGGCTGAGTGTGTGATAAGGAGTTAATGCAGTGTAGGGGAGGTCAAAAGTTGGCAGATGAAATTCAAAACATGGTTTCTATAGGAAGTTTGGAGTGAGTTTTGATGAGGAAATTATAATGGATGCATGTATCTGCTTGGGTGAGTGTAAAAAATTATTTAGTGTATTTAAACACTTCTTATTAGAGTCTCTAGATTTTTCCCCAACATCTGATCTAGAGAGAGAAGCCTTCGTACCATTCTTACAAGGTCAAGTAAGGAAGAAAAAAGAGGGGATCTTCCTCTGATTTTTGGAAGCGTGTTCATTTCAAATCCGTGTGTAGCTCGGAATGAGTTTGTTTGGGAATTTATACAAAGAACTAACTTGAGTTAGTAGATAGACAATACACACTAATTGTCTATATGTGTGGTGAGGTAGGTGGAGTAGCATATAGGTTTATCTTTCTTAGTCTCTTTGCAAAATTTTGTTGTATGAATGTGTACGTGAACTAGAAAACACGAGGCATGTTTTGATTATGTTTCTTTTTACAAAATTCTGAGTTTTAATATGGAATGTTGCGAGAAAATGTTTATAATGTGTAAATCCACATTTTTGGGCATTATATGAAGCATGTTAGTATATTCTATATTTATAAGTATATCAAATTAATCTATGCTTTGATTTTGGTTTAAAAGGAGTTTCTTATATATACATATTTTTAATGTAAGAAATTCATAAGTGACTGATGTTTTTAAATATTTCATTCATGTTTTATATTGTACAAAATTTCTAGAAAAAATGAAGGCTTAACCTCGTGCTGCTTGTGGGTAAACTGCGAGGCATTCTAGATTTTTTAAAAAGCTGAAATTCGAGTGGCTCGAAGCTTTGAACTACTTGCACCCAAGTTTCAAGCTATTCTGTCAATAACTCGAAGTTTCGGGTTGTTTGTGCTCAGCTGCGAGGTCCACTATTTTTTTTAAACTCTAGATTTTTAAATACCTTTTGCTATAAAATGACATGGATTAATTTAGACCTTTATTGTGACTTATTAAATTTAGGGTTAACTTTACTTTTACCCCCTAAACTGTCAGTTTAGTTGCACTTATACCCCTGTGACCCTACAAATTTTAATAATTACCAGATAACCCCTGGAGACCATACTGGACCACTCAAATATTTATACAAAAACCCTAATAGTTTCTACTAATTAAAGAAAACACCTTCAAAACTTACAAATACTTCCTAATGTCTTAGCTTTTAAATTTATGATATTTTTAGTCTCTTGATCTACTTTACGATTAATATATAAATCTATTAATATTAAATATAGATCATATAGAACATTTAAAGAACTTCCTGAAGCATTAAAATTACATACATAAGTAGAAAAAAATTTAAGAGAAGCAAAATAGAAAGATAAGCTCTAGTATCATCATTCATAAATCACTAACCTTCATAACCTAAATAGCTCACGGCCTCAAAGTCGTCTAGGCTCTGATACCAATAGAATTTTTTCACTTGGATGTTGAGGTCAAGAAAATAAAAACACTTAGAAGAGTGGAAAAACTCTCCAACTTTTATTAATAATCACACACTAGTATATACAAGAAATGTTACAGAAGCTAGAGAGAAGGAGAGAACACTCTGATTTTTCGTACCTTCTTATTACAAGAAACGCCTCAGACTCGAACTCTAAATTCAGATTTCAAACATTACATAATAAAAGATAAGGTAAAATTTTGAAAAAGACAATTGTCATAGTATAATTATGGAATTGCTTTTGGTTAAAGCAGATTCATTCACATGGTTTTCACATGGGCTCTGTCATGTGCTAGATAAGGGTACAGTCGTTCATGGCCCACTTATGAAAAAGTTATTTGTTTTCTTCTGACAGTATTTCAGGTTGATCCACTGCGCTTCTGTGATAGTGTGACTTTTATTAGCCTTCCATCATGTTCTCAATACTGTGCCACTCTTCTTCACCCATGTTTTCCTAATAATCCTGTTCTACCTGGGTTTCTTTAGTTGAGAGTGCAGCTTTTAGTTCCATTTTTGCTTCAAAATCTTCATATATCATCGAGATAAATTACTACCTCAGATAATGCATCAATTTCCATTTGACTGATTTTAGTTAAAAAGTCGAATGTCTCATTTTTCTGTTCTATAGTGGCTGAGGACATTAATGGAAAAGAAGATACAAATAACCTCCTGCCATCAGTTGGCATATGTTTTTCTGGCATATTTTGTAGAATCTTGGTGTTGTAAAAAAATTCTACCTAAGACACAACAGAATTTATTCTTTTAAATTGACTTCTTTTTTTGCTGGGTTAGAGGAAACATAAGTATCGAAAAGGGAGTATTCCCTCAGTTTCCAGATCTGATAAGACTCATAAAATCTTTCATTGTATTATCATCCAACAGAATTGTAAATTTCAAAAGCCATGGTTTTTTTTTTTTAAATCATAGGAAATTTTGCTGATCATGGTTTTGATCAGTGTTGGAAAACCTTGATAGATTGTTGGCTCTAGTGGAATGAAGATGATTTTTTTGACCAAACCCCAATCAATTGCTTTAAACCTCCAGTTGTCACCTTGAAGGTCAAAGTAAAATTTTCTGATATAGAAAATAGGATCATATCTAGTTTTATTAGAAAATTCTTGAAGGATTAGTTTAATCATTTGATTATTAATATATTTATCAACAATTAAAAATATTGCTCTATGAGGAACTTGTTTAGCATTTTCATAAAGCTTTATTCTTTTGATTTTTTCAAAATGAGCATTACCGTTAACGATTTCCAAAATTTCCATGATTTGCTGAATTTCAGATATCCTTTGGTAATCGAATAAAGAATTTTCAAAATTAAATTTTGAACTCATATTTGTTGACAATTCTTTCAAATTATTAATTTCATCCTAGAGCTTTTTTAGTTCATAATTTGTAGAATTTATAACTTTTTCTTGAAATATGGCTTTTCTATATTTTATTTAGGGGATCATAGAGTTTGTTCTCCAAACTAGGATTAAAGAAGTCTGGTATAGCTTTTTCTGTCAAAGCAAGCGGATTTTTTAGCACTACTTGAGCATAGCTTTCTTAAGATAAGCTTTTCTAAAAGGTTTTCCTAGAAAAAGTATTTTCAATTTGTTTAGCTGATACTTCTTTGCCCTTAGAGCTAGTTGCCCTAGGTTTCTCAGCCTTATTCGGCTTTTCTGAAGCTTTTTGCAATATAAAGACTTTTGTTATCTTTAATATCTATCTGGATGCCTGCTAAGATAATTTGCAAGAATATTTTTAGTAGATTCAATATGTTCAACTTCAAATGAGTACTGAGAAATGTAATTGGACCATCTTTTTTTTTTTTGGGGTAGGTGAGCGGAGAATGAGGAGTCTTGGGTCAAACCCGGGTGGTGAGCGGGTAAAGGAGGGGCTTTGCCACCAAGCTAAGAGCCACACTCGTAATTGGACCATCTTATTCTTCTAAGATTATCTTCAACTCTTTTTTTCTTAAGAAAGTTTTTAACCGTTTGGTTATTTGTTCTTATAAAAAACTTGACAGGAGCTATATTAATTTGGAATCTCTTTATACCATTTTTTATGGCTAAAAGTTCTTTTTCAAAAATAATGTAATTAAGTTCATTTGGTTTGAACTTACCAAAATTATATTTGCATATTAATACTTTAGAATCTTTTTATTCTTTAAGAATTTTGAGAATATTTTCTTGTTCAAATTTCTCTTTTATTTTTATTACTTGTAGTACTACTCCCCAAAACATTTCTGAGGCATCTATTTCTTTAGTAAAATAAGCCTTTAAATTAGGTTTAAACAAAATTTTGATTTCTTTTAATCTCTTTATATCTTCCTCATCCCATTCAATTTTTATATTAAAACTTTTTTTATTCTTTTGAGCTTTCATCAATTTTTCAAGGAATGGTTTTTACATTTACAAATACTTTTTACAAACTGTCTTCCACAGTTTAACAAACCAAGAAAACTTTGCAAGTCTTTCAGAGTTTCCAATTTTTCTGGGAACAATTTCTGTTGAATTGAGTGTAATACCCAAATAATCAATTTTTTCTTTTTCTATCTCAATCTTTTTTAGACTAAGAATTATTTCATTATTAAGAATTTTTTTACAAACTATTTGCAAATGATGTTTATACTTTTCTCTATTTTTAGAAAAAATCAATAGATCATTTATATAGACTAGACATAAATATTTAACATTTTTAAAGATATCGTTCATCCATCTTTGAAATATTTGTGGCACATTACATTTTTCAAATGGTAAACTGCCCATTAGTAATGGCCATATGGAGCTAAGATAGCAATCAATGATTTTGACTTTTCTATAAGCTTGATTTGGCAAAATCCTATTTTACAATCAACTTACCGAATATTTTAGCACCTCTGGTTTGAGTTACTAAAACATCTTTTATAGGTATAAAATACCAATCAAATAGCAGATTTTCATTTAATTTTTTGTAATTGATGACCATCTTAACTTTTTTTTTTTTTTTCTTTAGCTGTGATTCATTACAAGGAAATGAGGACTGGAATGTTGACTTCTAGTTGATTCTATAAGTCTTTTGTCTAGAAATTCTTTCATTTAAACTTGAAATTTGTCTATATTCTGTTTGGTATAAATCATAGGTTTTACCCTCAGTATTTTCTATTCATCTTTCAGTTTTAGATGAAAATATCTGGGAGCTTTTTCCCATAGCATTAGAGGATCTTATGAGAAGTTTGGGCTTAATTTGTTATAAACCCAATGAGATTCATCAATTGATTTTAATGAATCGATTAAAATTGAACTATTATTATCACACTTGACTGGCGCAAATCCTTTACTGCAAATTGAATCATGAGTTTTTAACTGTGAAATGTGATATGATTTATGTCTATCAGTCAATGTTACATGGTAATGAGATACACTCACAGGATAATATTGAGTTAAGAAATTATTTCTTAAAAGTATATCTCTATGCATCAAAGGAAAAACGCAATATTTTGGGAATCCTAAAGATTTTTTTTACCTTTAATTGTTTTTACAGAGAATATAATGTCCTTTGCTTTGAAGTCCATTATAGATATGGTATCATTAGCATTTTTTGCTAACAAGATTTTTCATTTGCAACCAATATTCTTTGGGTATGGCATTTGTTTGACATATTGCAGTTGTAGCTCCAGTGTCTACAAGTGCACGTAGGCTATATGGTTTACAACCTTCAAATTCAAATATGATTTCAATATAACAATATTTTCTCTTATTTTGGTTATAAGAAAATAATATTGTTTCTGAATCCATATTTAGTTGTTTAAAAATAATGAATTTTTGTTCTTTTTCGTTAGAAGAACTTCTAGGGAGAACTAGAACTTAGATTCTTCTTAATTTAGTTTCTTTGTTATAGCTACTTGAGCTTGAGAACCTTTTTCAATGTTTTTAAAGTTGTTCATTTTGAATGATTTTCTACTTTCAGATAATCTGTTATCTCTGAAGTAGAGTGTATTACCTGATGGTTGACATTCAATTGATCTACGAGAAGATTCTGGTTGATCCTTCGTAAAATTTTCAAGTACCTATTCTTTAGGTATTTTCAAATCTTTTATATCAATCAATCTTAGTTGGATTTTAGTGTCAAAGGTTTGGGTTCATATAATTCAACCATACTAAAATCAACTTTGTTTATTTTAACTTTAGTATCGTTGATTAATTGATGAACAGCTTTCCAAGATATTTTAAGATCATTGGCATTACCGTCCATCTTGACATTTTGAGTTTGAATTCTCAATGTTAATGTATCTTGGATTTTTTTATCATTTATAGACACAAAATAATTTGGTTTGATTCTGAAGAGGATTTCTCCAAAATAATTTGGTTTGATTCTGAAGAGGATTTCTCCAAAATAATTTGGTTTTATCATTTTTTATTCTAGTCTCCCTATTAGTGATTGAACATGATCATAAAATCTCTTATCTTGGACTACACATAGGATTGTTGAGTCCACTTCGAGTCTGAACAATAGTCTAATCTCTATTTTTGGATTATACCAATATGAATGAATCTTACTTTAGGATGCTCTTGTTTAAGTCTTCTAATTTTTTCTTCATAAAAAATTTTTATTTCAATTTGCCCATTAGAGGAAGATCTTACTGCTGTTATTCCTTCGCATCTTTCGAAATGTCAGGCTTGCCAAGGTTTAAATTTAGATTTGAGATATAGATATTCTATTTTAAGATTTTTGTATTTGATTAGTTTATTATTTTCAATAGTCATGTCTTCTTTGATTATGTCTTCTAAACAAATTTGGTTTAATTCGTTTTCAGGGACTAACTTAAAGGTTTCCAAATTTTCATTAGTAGGATTTTTTTCTTATATCATGAAAATGAATTCTTCATTTTTTTCTAAAGAATCCAAAGAAATGGATTTTAATTCATATAAAATTTCTTTATCTGAATCTATTTCTTCTCCCAAACAAATTTTTAGGTTGTTTTTCTCCAGAAATTTGACTATCTTATTGTTTCTTTTTGGATAATTAGGTGTAATATGTCATTTTTCATTGCAAAAATAGTAAGTGCAATTTTTCAATGATTTTTCCCCAAAGTTTTTCTTCTTGAATTTTCTAACATATTTCCTTTTTGGAAATATTCTTTTATTTCCAAATTTTCACTTTTTGATTTTAAAATATTTTTTCTTGCGTCTGTGATATGGTTTATTCACAGAGCATCCGATTCCCCAATTTTCTTTTAAAATTTTGGTCATAACAATCTTTTCCTTCTATTGATTTTGACGATTAGTTTTTTACCTGTTTTTGGGGTTTTCTTTGAATACAATGATCGGTCTATTTTATAACCAAAACTTATTCTTAATCTTAGAGAATCAGGGCTGCCAATTTTTTATTGGTGTTCTAAACACTATTTTTCATATATTTTATCACATAAATTTGGAAGTTTATGAAAAAATTACTTTTTTCCAATGAGTCATGCTTTCTGGTTTTAGCATCTAGAAATATTTTTGATATAACTTAACAAAAGCTGTGTATTTATAGATATCGTAAGGTTTTTCTTTTTGGTAAAATATATTTCACATTTTTTTGTGTTTGTCTAAAGATATTATCTCACAAAAATTTATTTTGACTAATATAGAAAATTTTGAGGGAATTTTTGCAAAATCATTTTCTCTGTCTTTGCTTAGCAAAATAGAAGTTTTTATCCCGTTTGCCATCTTCTGATCCTTCCCAGACTTTTAGCCAATTTAAAACATTTTCTTGTAATGTTCCTACTATATAGTCTATGAATCTTTTTCTATCCCATGTATTTTTATAATGGGTTAAGACATTGGTCATGGCTTGTGCCTATTTTCAATGGTGCTTTCATAGTCTCTGGGATGTATATCATTAAGGTTTAGATATATCTTATTTGCAGCAACATTGAACTTATTTATGTCTTCTCTTTTAGAAGGACTATGTTCATGTTCTTCTTTAACATAAACCTTATCAGAACTAGATTCACCTTCTTCTTTTATGTAAATTTGTTCAAAAGAAGTTATTTTTTCGATTTCTAGTTTACTTTTTTGGATCTTCTTCTAAGTGATCTGATGTTCCTACTTTTCGCTTTCCTAGGTTTTTATCTAAGTATAGAGCCTTATCTAGCTTTTTTGCTAGTTCTTTATCTAATTTTGGATCTGCTAGTGTTTCAATTTCAAAATCAGTTTTGTCTTCATTCACCGTGCTTGTTGTGCAGTATTCTTCATTTAAGTTTTCAGAATCAAAGTCTAAAGTGAAAATGCATTCATAGTTTTTGAATAGGTTTTCATGTTGATTATATAGGGTTTACATCTAGTTAAGTAATTTATCTCTCTCTTTTACATCATTTTTTATCCTTATATCTAAATCTCCAATACTCTAATATTTCTTTCTTAGCTTGGACGTCTTTATAAGTTTTTTCCTTAGTAATGTTTTTCATTACTAAGATTTCATCAAATCCTCTTTCTCCTCCTTTGTATAAGGTAGAAAATATATCATCTTCATTTGTTTGAAGATTAGATGTTTTAGCTCCATAGTCTTTGTTAATTACTTATTCCAGCAAATTTTTTGTATTTGCTGGTAGATCGATACTATTTATTTTACTTATTTTGTTTTCTATTTTATTTAAAACACTAATAGCTTCAAACATACTATATACTAGAAAATTTAAAGTTCTAGCAATATTTAGACTACTAGGTTCTTTTTCAGAAACATGAATTTGATGTTCATAAATCTCTTTCCAATTTTCTCTTACACATAAAAAATCCTCTATTAGTATTATTAGCCATTTCTAATTTGTTTATCCTTAAAAGATCTCACTTAAAAACTCAGATCTAGCCTTAATTAATCCTCAACATGCCTATCGGTGGCTTAAAGATGGATTACCTTTCAAAAAAAAAAAAAAGCTTAAAGATGGATTAGAGTTGGCCCAATCATCTGCACTTATGATCTCTTAACTTGGAAATAACTTTAAATGGTTCTTGGGGTATATATACAAGAGATCATTTAATATTATAGGTTAAAGTTCATGATTCTGACTAAAGATAAGGGGTCAAACTAGATTTTTTTTTTCTTTTTAAAGTTTCATAAATTACGAGGGGTGCTAACTGCTACTCCTTTGATAGTTGACGGGATGTTTCTACATTTTACCCTTAAAGTTATTTAGGCTTTCAAATTTGATTAATCTTATGCCTTTTAATGCATGTAACTAAGAGTTAGTTTGGATTTTTTATTTGTTATAAACACAAACATGCATTGGGCAACATAAAACTTAGGCCCGGGGGGATATCATACTTCATAAAACTTATAAATTGAAAGATAAATGTAAGGAACCTAATTTAGGGAGAATCTTGTGTATCAAGTGTCGTTAATTAAAGGATATTGATTGAGATAGATTTTTAATATTGGGGTCATTAAGGGTACTTGAAAGAGTAGGTTCTAGAGCGTAAGAGTCGAAAGCCCTATCACGCCCCGAATTCTATAACTCGAGCACGTGAATAAAAGAGCACATCATACATCATTTAACAATTCTCCCTATTACACATCAGAGCCATACATACACGCTATGGAGTAATAAAAAAATATACAAATAAACTCATACTCAAATTTAAATAAATATCTTAGTCAAATCAACTAGGTGACAAATCTCTAAAACAAAACCATAAGTCTCCAGAACTAAGCCAAAATGAACTCCCAAAACTAAATAAAATAACTAATAATTGCATTACAAACAGAAGATTATTACAATTTACTAAAAAAATTTTTCTAAAGAAAAATCTATTGAAATTGAACAAAAAAAAAAAAGCAAAATTCTAATTTCCATGTTGAATAGATCCAGCACACGACTCAAAATCATTATTTGCATCACAAGCTGTAAGGGGATAAGTACTAGTTCATATGTACTCGGAAACATAATAATAATATAAATACAGTAATGCCCTAACATGCTATTAAATGAAACACCTGAGCACAAATAAAAATCTCAATTAAGAAATTAAATTTATTTATTAATTCCACTTTTTTACAGCTTAATCGTATTAACACCACATAACACATCAAAAGAAAACAATTTGATTTCAAGGTACTGCTGCTTGGTAGTCCCATAAAAACAGGACCCAAACAATACACACCATTTTTTGGTGTATGCTTAGTTGTCCCATGGAAACAGGATCCAACTAATACACACCATCTTTTGGTGTTTGCTTCCTAAGCTGAAGCCTTAGGAATAAAATATTCCACCTATAGGCATCTACATCGTTCGTAGGTTACTAGTCTACTGAACTTAATTACCACCCCCCACAAGTTTCGGGACTTTTAATCCTTGGGTAAGTATACTCGATATTTTCAGTATCCCTCAACCCTAATAAAACACAATATCAATTTTTTTTTAAATTCACATTAAATAATTTCTTCCTTTTATTCCAAAGTTTGAACTTTATTATACATTAATCTACCAAAACATCAAGTAACATACTTTAATTGCATTAAGTAAACAGTAATGACCCCCACACACATATATATAATTAATGCCTCCAAACCTTTAAAATTGTTCAAGCAATCATGTACATTTAATTCAATCAAATTAATGAAAAAAAATTAAGTAATTTAATGCCAGCAACTTCACGTCAATCAAGTCATTGATTTAAAAAAAAATACAAAACTAATGCCCATTAAATGTTTGCCTCAGCGTCTTAGACATTTCAATTCATGCTGTCCAAGCATTTAATAGGAAAGTAAAAAAAAAAAAGTTATCAAACCTCAATGCCAATCAAGCATCTGGAAAACTAACGTCATGAATTTTACGCAAGACTAAACAATTAAAAGTCTTGTATATCTATACATATATATATATATATAAAGCACATAAAGGCCGCCTCTTACCTCTGTTAATTCGGCAATGGAAGAAAAAGTAAGCTAGTGAAAGAGAACGCAGCACTGTAGTCAACAAAAAACGCCGCCACCCTTACCTAGGGTTTTTTTTTTTGCATCATAAATATAGTAATATACATATATATTGGTAAAATTTTAACCTTAATAAATTTATTTAATTACATACTCTTCCCTATGGGTTTAAGTAAATTATACCTTTTTCCCTAAAATTTAAAAAATCTTTTTAAAGGTAACCAAAAATTTATCTTTTTAGATACAATTCAAAGTTAAATAGCAAAAATTTAAATTATTAAATTTAAATAACGAATTAAATTTACTGAATAATAAAAATGTATATATATAAATTAAATTAAATCAAACTTGGGTCATTACAACCCTGAAACTTGTGCAGAGTGGTTTAATATAGCTCGTAGGCTAGAAACCTATAAAGTATATATACGGCTTGCATTAGTGTATATTCAAGCCTACTAAGGCAAGAATTGATAGACTGGAACTATGAGATTAAGGTTATCGATAGACTAGGACGGAAGGACTAGGGCTATCGGTTGATAGACTAGGACTGAAGAACTAGGACTATCTATACATTTGGGACTTTAGGACCATTTGTACCCCACAACTGAAGTATAGGGATTTGATTTAATAGACTGGGATAAACTAGGACTATGAGACCAAGACTATCTGGATTATTTGAGTTTAATTCTATGGCCATAGGCTAACCTTACAGAATACATGACCTATAGTATGAAATTATGACATATATTGTGATTGAGTTGATGGGTATTGTTTAGCACAAGGCTACAGGCTCATGGCTAAGTTGTTGTTTAATTTAAAATGACAAGATGATTATGGACAAGGTGATAATATTATGAAATTTATGAAGAGTTTACTAAATTTTAAAGTTGATTAAGTGCTGTTTACCTTGCATGATTAAAAAAACTTATTCTTATATGATTTATAATGAGCACATGTGGTTTAGTGCTTATCCCTTACGGCTCATCTTGCAGGGGCAGATACAACGTGATGGACCTAAGAGATAAAGTAGCTAATTTTGGATTATTTTATTTATATTTGATGTATTTTAAATTTTAGTTTTGGGCCTGGCTTGAGACATTTTGTGGCCTTTGTTAGACCTTTGAAGTATTCTAATGGTGAATACAACATTATTATTTTGCTTCTTCTCTGATAGTGTTAGACGTATATTTATTTGTTGTGGTTTTGGGATTTAGTCCTCACATCCTCAAGTTGTGGATTTCGAGGTGTGACACTTGTGGTAAAGTCTGTAAAGACGTGAGAACCAACCACTTATGCTTAAGATGCATAATACCAACATATATGATATGTAAAGCAACAATATGAAATATAATCATTATAATAATCAATATCCTCAATAGCATTACAATATCTCAATAAAACCAAACAATCAGGATCATCATCATAGTTTTCAACAACAATTTCAAATTATTATCTTTCTTAATCCTATCATTATCAATTAATATCTACATTATCACAACTACTGGGTAAGTACAAGCAACATCATATTTATGAACCAGTACTCAACGGAACGATAAATAAAAAATCCATCATTGTTTAGTGATATGATTGGCCAAAATATACGTCATGTTATAGGCCACTAACTTACCGTCACGAATACCAATTCCTGCATAGGTTTCGGGTCTTTCAACCCTTAGGTAATCTCTGTACTTTTTCTATTTTTTCGTACTCTCCGTCTTTGTCTCACAATATTATCTTATTTCATTTATAATTCATAACCTTTATCATACATTCACCATCTCAATTAATTAACACACAATATATAACAACATTCCCATTAGAGCTATATCCTCAACTTATTCTTAATAATCAATGCATCATAATTCATCATTTTTTTTCCTTTTAACTTTTCTTATTCAAAATCTTTTTCAAGAGTTTCCAATATCATAACATCATCATAGAACTCATGTATCTTCAATTCACAACTAAGCTATCAAATAATCTTATCTTAAAACATTAACTTGATTCTCTAAATCACACAGTTGAATTTAAATCATGCTAGATAATTTTAAATATCATACATAATTTTTTCTTTAATATTTTTAGATCAAGACCATAAATGATAAGTTAAGGGAAAACCAAAATAACAAATTGGATAGAAGAGGTTCGGTGCCCCACTGGGTTCCTCACCGTGCGCCCCACATGGTTTGGTATAGTGCACCCCAAAAGAGGTATGCCCCACCAAGTTTGGTCTACTGAGCCCCAAAAGGGGTGCACCTTATTGAGTTTGGTCCCATGTGCCCCTCGTCTAGGTGGAAGGCTCAAATGTCATGCTCTGTTACTTTAGGTCTTGAATATGGATTTCAATATCTCCTAATAGATGCATACTAGAAACTATGACTTATAAATTCAACTTTTTAACACCCTTAAACAACTTGTAGGACATCGAATGGAAGTCTATTTCATGGTTTAATGAACATAATTCAAATTACTAACTCACCACCATTCCTCAAACTACCAGCACATATATATGTACATATACAACCATTTTACTTAAATTTCTCTTTAATAATGGTTTCATACAACGTGAATCAAATCAACAAGTACAACTTGATAATCCTTTCGATAGCAATATGGAAGTAAGACACAAGAGCCTCCCTACCTCAAGTGAAGATCAGGATAAGAACCACAAGCTGAACAAAGATTGTGACTTCACTAGCAAGCCTGGAAATTTGGAGTAGACCATTCTCCCAAATCGTTAATCTTAACATGAATTCAATTACATAAACTTGTTCCATGAAGGTTCAATTTCCTTATTTTAAAACCAATTTGGAAATGAGTAAGGTATGAGCTACTTACCAAACTTTGGTCTCCTTCGACTCCTCCGATTCTCTTTTCTTCTTTTTGACCAAACTCTTTCTCTTTCCTCCATTACATAAACATATATAAACATATGCTTGGAGGCCAAGCTAGCAATAGTAAACCACCTCCTCTCCTGCTCTTATTGTCGTAGCCGAAAAAGCATGAGTTGGAAAGGACCGGTGTAAATCATAACTGACCAAGGTAGAGCTGACTTCACAGATTCGGGCGCCCGACCCTTCTTAGGTGTGTGCCTACCCTGGCATGTGCCCAGGCCACCACCCCATGGGCACCCAGTCTTCCTTTCCTTGGCCTAATTGTGTACCTTCCACAATTTAGGCCCAATTCATCTTCAACCAAATTCATATTCTATACACATTAAGCCCAAAGCTTTCAAACTCAGCTCAAATAAATTTTAATTACCTTCTATTCTATTATACCTATTTCTAAAATTATAAAATGGAAATTCCAGGGTTATCACAATTTGTCTTTACCCTTTTATTAGGTATGTAGCTATCATTTTTGACTTCACAATTCCTAACTTTGAATTTTATCAAATTGACCTGTCTAATGCTTGAAAAAAATTGTGAAAAATATTTAGGGCTAAAATTTAATATTTACAAGAACGTGTATTCATCAAAACAAATTTCAAAAATCGATAAAATGTCACACAAAAATAGGGGCGGCTATGTATGATTAGCTTACTTTCATGCTTTTTCAAAGATTCCTCTAATCTTTCCAAATTAATTATTTGACCTTTAAGTTGATTAATGTAATTCGTTGAATTTACAAACACATTTTTCAAATTTTCTTTTTTCAAGTTCAATGGAGTTCAGTTTTGAAATTGCATTGGCTATATGTTTTACAAGAGTTATACTTAGAGGGTACACTTTGTCATATTTCTTTTGTAATGAAATATTCTTCTTGAAAATTTACTTCAAAATCAAAATCAGAATATTTATCTTTTGAATAAAATGCAACATGATTAGAAACATTTAGACAATTCATACTTGATTTTGTAAAAGACACATCAATAGAAGTGACAAATGCTAAGACATTGGAAATGTTATCTTCTGGGTCTGTTGGTTCTTCTTCATCCAATTCATAATCTCCTTCAGATTCTCTTTCATCATATCACAACACAACAAAAGCTTTTAGATTCTTTTTCTTTATTTTGTTTGTAGATTTAGTTGTAATATTCTCAAATCCCTTGCATTCATAGCACTATCACTCTTTAGACTTTTCTTGCTTCTTATCCTATTTAAGACCTTCGAAAACTTTCTTCTTACTTTTGTTGTTTGAGAATTATTTTCTGGAAAAACCTTTGAATTTATTCACTAAGAAGGTAATAAATATCATTAGCACTAATTGTTGAAGCATCATAACCCTTAACTTTCTTTGCCATGAACTAAATTAAAATCAGCACCCTTACATTTTGTAATGAGACCAAATTTGTCACATAGGTTTGGAAGGATCCAACCAACTCTTCTACCTTTATTTAATCAATATCCTTGCTTTCGTCAATCACAACGACTTTTTAATTGAAACCTAGTAGGTAACATCCTTAAGATTTTTCAAACAATCTCCAATTGAGGGATAGAATCTCCCAAACTAAATGAAGAATTTACTATATCACTAACCTTGAGATAAGGTTGATCAAACTTTTCATTGTCTACCATTTGTATCATTTCAAAGTTAGTTATCAAACATTGAAGTTTAGCATTCTTCATAGTAGTACTTTCATATGCGACTTATACAACATACTAAGCTTCTTTAACTATCTCACAATGTCAAATTAACAAATATTTAAAAAGATAGCTACTAAAAGCTAGCTTTTTTCCCTTCTCAAACACAAAAAAGGTTTGTAGTTGGCTACTAGCGAGCTACCCAACTACAAAAAATGTTTACTTTTTTCTTAATATTTAGGATGGGAAAAAGTTAACTTTTTAGTAGCTAACTTTTTAAGTTTTTATTAATTTGATAATTTTGCCTTTTACTGTTTAAAAGAAGTTCAAAATATAAGAGGGTGAATTTGGTCATTTTAGAAAAAGTTAACAAGTTGAGTAGCTAGAAATTTAGCTTCTAGCTACTCTTCCCAAACACACACTAAGCCTAATATTTTAATACTACCTAACCACTAAATTTCTCCTCTCTCCTCTACAAAAAATATTCCTAAAACATGTTTGTCATATATTCATGTTTGGTGTATGTTAGTTTTTTTTTGGGGGGGGGTTAAATGTAACTACTAAAAGAAACCTCAAGGTGTATTTGGAAGAATTTGACAAATGAAAAGAAGAACAAAAAAAGAAGATGTAAAATTTTAAATAATCTTTTATTTAGTTTGGTCAACACTAATTGTTCATTGACACACGTAAATTGTTAAGTTATATAAATTTACATGATATATGTGCAAATCAATGATTTGTAATATCCCAGATTTATGTATTAATGCAATTTGGTGAATTTAATAAGTTTAGGAATGTTATAATGTGTTAATTTAATCAATTATGATCATTAGAGATGTTAATTATTTAGATTATGGAAGGAATGGACCAATTTCTAGACCTAGCCAAATTTTGGAAAAATTTGAGCAATGGACCACCTTGGTGTAAGGGCCAGGCACCTAGGGCCATGTGCGGGCACCTAGTTGTCCATGTAGGCACCCGGACTATGTGATGGATTGATGGACATTAGTTCAGTTACTTTCAGGCGATAGTCTTTCTTATGTTAGTCTTTTGCCAGACTAAAAGGATAAAGGGAGGGAGATACTTTTGTAGAAGCCTTGGAGCCCAAGCATATGTGTGTATATATGTTTTTTTTTTTGGTAATTTATGTGTGTATATATGTATGTATGAGAGGAAAGAGAAGGAGAATTTTGGATCAGGAAAGAGAAAATTAAGAACAGAGAAGGAATCGAGGGAACTTGACTTTGGTAAGTGGTTTTATACTTAACCAAATTCAAATTGGTTTCATAGAAATGAGATTAAACTCATATATATTGAACACATTTATGTAATCGGTTCATTGTTAGGATCAAAGGTTTGTATAAATGATCTACTCGAAGTTTGGAAGCTTAAATCAAGAGTTCATTGCCTTTGTGTTCTTCGTTATTCAAGACTTAAGGTAGGGATTCTAAGCCTATAAATATCATATATAGGTTGTAAAGAGTATAGAGGGTGATTTTGTTAGACGATTTCAGTTTGTAGAAGCTTGTAGGTTCGATTTAATATTGTCCATACAAGTGTATGTGTTGTTTGTATATGTTAGGCTTTGATTTTGATTTTAAGAATAGTTGCTCGTGATTTTGATCTTAAGAATAGTTGCTCACTAAGAACTTGAGTGGGTTGATTTCTTTAAGTCGTAATACACATGAAAACTTTAGAGTAATAGGATCTTGAGTTATATTATGTAAATGTGGAAGATGGGAGTTGAAAACATCAAAGACCAGTAAATGAAACAAAAAAAGAGTACATTGATCTGGGCTTGGGCGGGGCACTTGGGTTGGGTTAGCGCACCCGAGTCTTTTATGAAGGCGCTTGGACCCCCCTCCAAAACCTATAGTTCCCAATCTTTTCTACCTTGGTTGGATTTTCCTTGAGCATAAAGGGTTAAAACTTGTATTGTGATATATGTGATGTTTGGGAAATTAAGTATTTAATTCTAAACATGTTTAGGAGTTCATTAGGCAAATACTAGATCAAGATAAACTTTTGCCCACAGTGGGCCGCCTAGGTTTGCTCCAGAACACTGTTTTGTTTTAAATTTGATTTTAAACTTATGTGTTTACTTCCCATACCTCATGAATGCTTGTTATAAGATGTTGTTAATATTGTTGATGAGGAATATGTGATGATTTTTGAGTATGGGATTAGATATTGCTATATTAGAATGATGAAATGTTAATAAGAATAGAGATTGTGTTAATATGATTTGGGATGAGTTGAGATTATTGAATTGATTTATATGTTAATATAGGTTGTCACTAAGATGAGTGAAGTAATGAAAAGAACATGATAATGTTAATATAAATGAAATGAGGTAACATGAGAATGTGATTGACATTATGACATTGGGATAGAGGCCAGGGTAATGGAAAATAAAAAGGCTATAGAGTTACCCTAAGGTTGAAAGACCCCAAAACCTACATAGGGATTGGTATTCATGCTAGTAGATTAGTAATCTATAATATGACGTGTATTATGGCTAATCGTGGCTTTTAACGACGACATATATTATAGTTAATTATAGCCCTGAACGACGACGTTGATTGTGCCCACCCCATAGATTTAAATGAAAATGAAAATGTGATTGGGAGATAATGATGATGATGATACTAAGTAAGAAAATAACTGAATAAAATGTTGAGATTTATGAATGTTGATTATGTCATATGATTTTAATGAGGTATTACAATGATGATGGAAAATATGATTCACATAGATGATGATGATGATGATGATGATTATGTGGATATGTTGATTACATATGTTGGTGTTGTTTCATGATATTACTTTACATATTATATATGCATTTATTATGTTTCGTGAGTACACGTGAATTAGTATTCACATCTTTACAGATTTTGTTGCAGGAACAGGTCTTAAGAATTAGGTGAACATTTGGTAGATTAGAAGTTGCATAAGCTGTTGCAGACATTGCATTCTTATTTGCTTAAGTTTAATTTTATTTGGGACTGTAATATTATTTAATGTGAAGATTTATTCGATTAGGTTGTAAAGGCCATAAGGCCTATGTTGATTTATCTTATCAGATGTGTTGGAGCATGGTAGCCTAGCATGTGCCAAGACTTAATTTATATTATATTTAAGTTATTATTGTGATTATTATGTATGTTGCTTCAGGGAGGTTGTAATACTCTGATTAGAGTATTGTTAAATAGTAGATAGTTTATATGATTATTCACTTACGCCTCGACTCTTGAGATCTAGGGCGTGACATGATTCAAACACATTAATTACATTAATAAAGATTCAAACAAATATTTTTCATATTTCAATGTCAATGTGCCACATGGTATATCTTTACTCTTTAATTTTGTGTGTGTATTAGTAGTGGGAATTGAACACAAGAATTTACAGCTAATTTAATTTACTAACATAGAAGCTATTTTTTTTTTTTTTTGCTTTTTTAGCATTATATATGATATTTTTTTATTAAAATTTAATTTTTTTTCTAATTTTTGTTAATTTTTTAAGAATGCTATTTACACTCAACCAAAAAAAAAAAAAAGATAAATAAAAAATACAACAAAATGTTTTCAAACAGGTGAATCAGTGTACAGGCCATAAAGCTAATTTTTTCCCTTATATTCGCACATAAGTTCTCCTGTTTTAAAATATTCTTTTGTAATTATTATTTTATGAGTATTAATAACATCTTAAAAACTACTAAAGAAAAAAAAATCAAATCTCAAAAAAAAAAAAAATCTTATAGAACAAAAGAATTAAAGTTACCAAATAATTATAAAGCCTTAACACTTTATTTGGAATATTAGATTTGATGGGGTTTGATTTTATTTGGTAAAAATTCTCGCCGAATATTTTTATATATGTTTGGAATTAAAATAAAATTTAATAAATTAGATTTGGTTTCATTTCATAACTTAAATCTTAAAATTTTTATATCATTTGAAATCTAATTTAAAATAATAAAATTTGATGAGAATTCATTCTTTTCTTAAATCATCTAAATAAATAGACAAATTTATTTCCATATATATCATATTTATCATATTTTTTATTTTTTGTTAATTAATATGATTAGATTTGATATTTATTTTAAATTAATTTAATTTAATTGATAAATTCAAATATATAATCCAAATAAAATATTTTATTTATCAAATCAAGCTAATTCTTTATTTTAAAATCAAATATATTAATTGTAAGAGAAATATTTTCGTGTGTAGGTAATAGAGTGCTGCTTTGAGTGCAAGTATGCTCAAGTGGTAGCTCATCGCATGAAAAGGAAGAACATAACTAGCTATCAATGTGGCAATACCAAAGTGGAATGGACCACGCATGCATTTTCTCTTGTCTACACAGATATAACAGATTGTGTCGGTGGCAGATTTAGCAGTCTTTTTTGAATAATTAACTGTTATGGAATCTGCAATGGAAGCATCTTTGGTTGATGTTCATCAAATTAAACATACACACTCACATATATATATATATATATATAATTACAGCATTAATACTGGCACATTCGATCGGCAGTTTTTATTCTGTTAAAAAACTATTTTGGAATCTGCCATGGGATGGAAGCATCTTTGTCTGATCACGTGACCCAGATTTGTATGTTTGTCTGCTAATTCCTATTAATATTGATTATAACTTTACAGCTCTCTAATTCTTTTCTTACTCTTCTATAAACAATCTTTCGGAGTTTGATGGCTGCATGAGAGAACAAATAATGCTGCATGTAAAAGCTGCTGCACTGTGTGCTTTCCTTTCCAACTCTGAATCTGCATATATATATATATACACCCGCAAGGGCTGCTTTTTGCATGAAAATGAGTTAAAGACGCTGTTAAAATATTGGTCGGATTGCATAGGGAATTGGATTCCATCACCACCAACCCTTAGTTTCTGATTTTCCAAATCACGTGTATGGACACAAGCTGATAGATTTGGTCTCTATAGGATGTGTTAATATGCACCATCTTGAACTCCAAGTCAAAAAATAAAAATAAAAATAAAAATAAAAATAAATAAATAAATAATAACAATGTTTGATGCCGGTGTCTGTAAAAAATAATAATAATTATTATAATATTTTATTAGCCATCAAGGCAATCGCTAAAATAATATTCAATACAAACCAAGCACTTGTTGTCCGTAGGAATGATAATGGGTTGAATCAGGGTTGGGTATTATTTATATCATCCCCAACTCCATTGGGTAAAAAAAAATATTCAGATTAGGAAGGTATCCAACAGATATTTTTAACTAACTACTATCCCCTAACTCATAAGTAATCGGATACATATCAGGTAATCAAGTACCATATCCTTTAAATATGCAGTGGTTAAATCAAGAATAAAGATTAAAAAATTTTTAGATACGATAAGTTTATAGGTAATTTTACATCTTAATATACTAAAAAAACTATCTTTAAATAAATGTATTTAAATATTTTTAACTTAGTAAAATTTATTATATTACTTATATAAAAATAAATTTTAAAAATAAATCTCATATTTGATCTCATCTTACACATCTACTACAATTTATAAGTAAAAATAAATAAATAAATAAATAAAAAGAATGTGTCCATTCATTACATCGAAAACTAAATCCTTAAGTCTAAAATAAATTATTTGGTATTAGAATCTTGAATTATTTAATACTAATTAAATGGACTTCATTCCTTAAATGCAATATATATAGTTGTGTTTGGGTAACAAAAAGTACAACAAAAGTAGAAGATTTTATGTGAAACTGATATGTAGCGAAATTTGATTAGAGAAAAGCATAAAAATTTGATAAAGGTTAGTGGGTTTTGGTTGGTTTTAGTAAACCAACCACCCCCTATATATGTGTATAATTTAGTATCCGAATTAATGGTATTATTTGCATAAATTCAGTATATTTAGTAATTTAGGTTGGTAACTTAAATTAGCAATCAGGATATATCTACTGGATACGCAATAAATAGGTAATTAGTGCAGGTAATTTGGATGCATAGTTATCAGATAATATGTGTCAGGTACCCTATAATCAGGGTAATTAGGACGGGTTCAAGTAATACCCATTGGGTACACTATATTTACCATATTTGTACCTATATCTTACGATTATTTTATTTTTATATTCTAACCCGCCCCATTATCCATAAAATTTAGAAATAATTGTAGTTATCAATTTGAGGTCGAATGGGTACCTCTCGGGATGGGTTGAAATTGCTATCCTTAGTTATCAATCGCTAATCTTCTAGTAACCTAACCACATATTCTCATCCCTTGCCAAACAGTTGCTAAAAACCTTAGCAACCGCTTCGTATAACTTTATCGTGTGCCTCCTATTTAGTAGTGATAGAAGTGTTTAACATGATTTTAAAAAACGTAACAGGTACTGTAACGGTAACGATCGCAATAACGTGAAAAAGAGATGTAATTAATGTTACATAACAGAAAGGAAAATCGAAAGCGTAATTTTTTTTTCAAATTCATCTAAGTTAGGAAGTTTGATATTTCAACAATTAAAATACATAAATATAGATGATTAGTGTTGTTTAATGGTTTTATATCAATAAATAATGTCATCTTTATATATAAAAATATTAGTCTTATTTTTAGACACCTTTTACATGAAAATAAATTTATATAATATATATTAATTATTAATAGTTGTACAATAACTAATACAATAATAAATGTACAATTACTTAACTAAAATAATATATATTATTGCATGATAATTACGCTTAATTAATAATTTTTAATATAAAATAATTAATTAATAATATTATTTAATAAAACTAATATAAATTATATAATATTTTAACATAGTAATACTATTAATTATATTAAATTAAATTAGAATAAATTTAATTTAACATAATTTTTTTTGTAATTAATAATTTTGTTAATATGATGCCACATATTAGTAATGCTTAATTAATAATTTTTAATATAACTAATATAAATTATATAATACCTTAATATAAAATTTTATTATAATATTTAATTATAATTAAAAATAAATTTTAATATATTTATATTAAAATGTAATATATTATAATTATATATTAATATTAATATTATAATTATATTTTTATTTTTATATTTATATTCGTATATAGGAAGTATTAACAATTATTATAATAAATGCTGCCAACTGGTTATTGGAATACCCAATAATGCACCCCCCACCGCCCAAAATACTTACAACCCCCTCCCCAAAATCATAATGATCACGCTTGTTTTTTGGATTAAAACTTAGAATCGGAGTGTATGTTTGTGGAACTCACTTTAATCCTCTATTTGCTTAGAAAAAATAGGAAGGAATTATTAGTACCATAGGACTATATACTTATACCCCAAAAAATGGGGTATAAGCAATATTATGGAGGCGTGGTACTACTTATACCTTACCTCTGAATTTATTTCCTTACCTCTGAATTTATTTCCCGCAAAAATTTAAAAGTTTAAAATTATTTCCTGTTATATCACTTGTCAAATCACATCTTTTATTCTACTTTATATCCCACCAACCAAACACTAAAAAAATAATCCCATATAAAAAAATAATCATATGTTATATCTAATCTCATAGATGATCTCACGTTATTATTTATACCCAATCATCTAATTCCTCAATCAAACATAGCCAATATCCAATGAACCCACCTTGCACCTGCAGGCTCTACAACTCCTTCCCTCTAGTCTTTCTTCAAAGCCTTCATTTTGTTCCCTTCATTTTGATCTACAATTGCCATTCTTCAGTTGAAAACTAAAGCTGGAAGTCTTTGCTTCAGACTCCTCATTTTGTTCCAGTTTCACAGTTGTTTTGTTCTAGTTCCATAGTCGAAGCTTCCTCAGTTGAAAGCCAAGGCCGAAAGAACACAAACTGGTGAAGTTATTTGCTTAATCTTTGATTTGTAACTGGAAGGCTTTGATGATTTATCGTTACATTAATTTCTTTCACAATTTTTCATTTCTCAAAAGACCCAAATCTAGTATTTCTTGGATGCTTCTTTATTTTCATATCTTCTAGGGTTTTTTTTTTTTTTTTTGAATCTCTATTAAAAGATCGAAGGATTTGAGATCTAATTTTTCTTTTCAATTCCTATGAGATTTTATGTTTTTTTTCTTTATTTTTCTATTGATTATTCTGTCAGGAATAGCCATAACGTGGCGTTGCAGTACCATAACAACCCGTTACACTGTGATTACTGTTTCACTGTTTGTAACGTGCCCTTAATAGTACCAGAAACCGTTAGTTCCGTTATGTAATGAGCATTTCCGTTACCTAGGGGCAGATTTTAACACCATGTTTAAAAAATCATATTAGATGTGGAATATTTCAAGACTAAGGGATATTATGTAATTAGAAATTATTTTATAATTAACTAGAATAATGTGAAAAAATGTGTAGATCTATCATTTAAAAATAAAAAATTAATATATTTTTCTTGGTATAATAGTATTTTTTTCTAAGAATTCCAAAAACATCAACCATTATGTCCACTGCTAGGCTATAATGTGATGCTCTTAAGGTCAAATTTGTGAAATCAACCACATACTGAAGTCTGATTACACATCCATGTCATGGAATTAATGTTAATAGATTTGGATCACATATAAGTAAAATTTCAAAAGACAATAATGAACAATGTGGAGACAAAAACCCTATAAAACAACATTTGGTTTTATAATTAGATGTTCTCTATACTATTACACTAGCGATATTTAGTGAAACTAAAAGTTAATGCAGTCTTTATTCTGATGAAATCTTTTGCCTTCTATTAATATTACTCAATTTTCTGCATCTAGTAATATTTTTTATATAAATAAAAATAATTTTGTAGTAATTTCTACTCAATTAACTAACTTTTATTTTATTTTTTTAATGTTTCTTAAATGCCCTTTTTAATTACTCACTATCTTAACATTTTTTTTTCTTTCTTAAATGTAATTATTTACTTAAATGCCATTTGAAACTTACTATCTAATATTGTATAAGAGTTTCAATATCTTTTTATTTAAATTTGGTTGGTAATTTATTTAAAATTAAATTTGTAAATATATATTTACTTGAAAAAAAAAAAGAAAGTCACACACATATTTGTGCAGCCACTTCTAATATGTATAAAGTGCAATCTACATGCATTGTCACAAGGACTGCAATCTCTCTTGGCGAATCTAATACAATTAACATAAGTTAAAAAAAAAAAAAAACACAATAAATAAATTAATAACGGATTATAAACATGCAAACAAAAAAGTTTAAGTTATATTTAACCGTTCGTTTTAATTTAGAAGAATATTAAATGTACTTCGCCTTTAATTTCTTGAAACTCAAATTTACTTCATTAAGGTGAATTTCTTAAAACTCGAATTTACTTCATTTGAAAATGTAGGGCATTTCATCTACCAAGCTAGACTCCCCCAATCCTTGATAGCATGTTGTCTAATTGATGTTCAATAAATGAAAATAAGATATATACTACATTAAGTCATGGGTTTCGAAAGGCTGCAGTGAAAAAATGTATTGCAGGGATTGCAGTGTTCAAATAATCAAGTATTAGGATGTAATCAAATTTTATTAATTTTATCAAATAGTATTTGTATAGTATTTATTAATTCAATAAAACATAACTTGATTACATCTTGACTTTTGGTTTGTACATTGTACAAACCTGTAGTACATTTTTCATTGCATCCTACTAGAACTCGTAAGTACTATTTTTAACTTTCCACTCACTAAAAAAATCACATTTAATGACATTAATTTAATGACATTTATTAAAAATGCCGCTATTTATATAATATTTATGACATTTTTCAAAAAATGTCATTAAATAACAAATAAATTTGAATATTTTTAATGACACGAAAATGCCACTATTGTTTAACATTTATGACATTTTTTTAAAAGTCACTACTAAAAAGATGGATATAGAGGACGGACTAAACACACTGCCTTAAGGCAGTCGTGTAAAGGGTTTTAGACTACTACCAAATTGGTACGTTCGATCGCCTCAAGGTGGTCGTTAAAAGTCTACTTACTTCCCCCAGAAAATCCTCCTTTGCTACTCAGCCATTTTTCCTATGCACCCTCTGTCTCTTCCTCCTCTTTCACAAACTCTCTTTTTTCCTCTCTTTCTATATATATATATATATATATATCTTTTCCAGTCACTCTCTCTCTCTTTCTCCCCGTCTGCATACGTTGGCTCCTACACTCTCACCTCCATCCTCATCCCGTGGTCCATCTTTAGCCATGATCGATGTCATCGTCACCCCACCACGAGAGCCGCGATCGATGTCCCTTGGTGTTAAGAGCTCCACCGGCGAACAGCTAGAACGAGCTCCACCGATCACTCTCTCCTTCTCTATCTCTACTCTCTTCTTAGGTATGCTCACTGTTCTCCATTCTGATTGTGGGTTTGGTTTGGGTTTGGGTTTGGATTAGAGATTGGGCACTGTTGGGTTTGGGTTTGGGTCCTCACAATTATGCAGTGAGGAATTATCAAAGGAAGCGGAATTTGTATTTGTGATTGTTTGGCAATGTTAACTATGGTTTGGCATTGTTGGATTAGTTTTTAGTTTTGTGAAAATTTTGTGGGAAAAGTTTGTGAAATTTTGGGTATAAATGTATAATTGTTGATTAATGTTTGGTTGTTGATTAATGTTTGATAAATTGTTGATTATTGTCAAAAATTATAATTATTGATTAATGTTGATTAATTGTTGATGATTAAATTTAGAATATGCTGGATGTGTAATTGCTCGTTAGTGTTGATTGTTGATCAATTGTTGATTATTGTTGAAAATTATAATTATTGATTAATGTTGATTTAAATTGAGGAATTGAATTGTTGATTTGATTTAGGAGAGTGGAAAATAAGAAATTGGAAGTGGTAATTGTTGATTGTTATTGATTTAACGAAATGGGTAATGGAAATTAATTGTAAGTAGTTATTTAGAATTTAAAATATAATTACGACTAAAATATAATTAATTGTAAGTAGTTAAACTAGCATAATTACGACTAAAATTAATTATAAAATATAAGACACTATAATAATTCAAAATTTTGAATTAAAAATTAAATTAAATTAAATTCAACCACTATAAAAATTAATAATAATAATTTAAAATCAATTGAATCATAAAAAATTTCAAAATTAAATTCAATCGCAAAAAATTTCAAAATTAATTCACAATTCAGTCACAAACAATTTAAAAATTAATTCAAAATTAAATTCAATCACAAAAAACTTCAAAATTAATTCATTTTTCCTTCCATTGAAAAAAAAAAGAAAAAAATAATAAAAGACGAAGAAGAAATGAGAAAAATAAAAAGAAAGTAAAACTGTAGTTAATGTTCCCCTAAAAATTATTAAAATAAATTTTATAAAATAATGATTTATTTAATCAAAGTAATTTTAATAGCTATTAAAAGTAAGTTATTTACTCTAAAATAATTTATTATAAAAGTAATACTAGTAAATTTACATATATCATCAATAAAATTATTTATTTTGCAAAACTAAATTTTTCAATAAATAATAATTACTTATAATAATGATTTATTTTATTAAAACGGCTTATTGAATACAATTTATTCTCATAAATAGTAATCTAGTAGATTATGAATTATATGAATATAATTTATTAAAAATAATAATTTGTTTGAATAAATTTAAATTAGTTGTCGTAGATATTTTATTAAGATCCATAACTTCTAACAAAAAATAATTTATTATTTAAATTAATTTCAATTGTAATATTAATTTATTAAATAACGATATATAATTTACACTTTAATAATTTATATATTCAAATTCGTTAATGTCAAGTTAATTCAAAATTAAAGTAGTAGTTAAATGCAATTAGGTATAAAATTCAATATGGGTTAAAATTAAATCAAAATTAAATTAGGGTAAATTTTAATTAAAGATAAAATTCAAGGAGGGTTAATATTCAATAAGAGTTCCGTAAGAGTTCAAATATACTGAAGACTAAATTAAGTTTTAGTTCAATTAGGGATCAAATTCAAGCTAGGTTAATAACAAAAATCTATACAAATTTCAAGTAACGAAAATCTTTATAAAATTTCCAAAATCTCTAGAAAATCTCTATTAATATTTAAAAAATTTTTACAAAAGCCTTATAAATCTTTAGAAATTCCAATAACTCTTTAAAAATCATAATAAATCTCTAGAATTTCCAATGACTCTCTGAAAATTCCAATAAATTTCTAGAATTTCCAATGACTCTCTAAAAATCCCAATATATCTCTAGAAATTTCAATGACTCTTTAAAATTCTAATAAATCTTTATAAATCTAGAATTAGTTAGAATCCGTTCAAATTCTCTTATGAAATCCACGAAAGTAGAAGTGGGTTCATATAAAATTAATGACATCCAATAGTGTTGAATGAGAATACAAGTGATTTTATGAAAGCAAAACTTGAAACTTTTTATTATTACCTTCATGCATGTGCATACATTCATTTTTTAAAATAAATTTAGATCCGTTTGAGAATCATATCACGAGAGTTGCTTTGGTCATCCTTGATACAATGAGTTAGGTCTTTTAAGATCTAATTCATTGTTTTTGTCACGTGGATGTACAAATCAACGTATGCGATTGTTTAATTGTCTAGCTTGGATAATTTGGGAATGCAATAATCTATCTTGTACTCAACATTGAATATGCTAGCTCTACATTGGGTGAGATTTCGTGTAGTTACTCCCGTTGTTCTCTAGGTACATACATAAGTACGGGATTCACTGTTTTTGTGTCATGTACTTGGAGAATTACGCAGAGATGCTGCCAAAATTTCATTTGGCACTAGAACGGGGTATTAGAGGTGTTGAGTGAGAGTTGAATTATGAATTCTCAAATGGGATAGGACCAACCACCATTTAGTGATAAGCTTCTAGGTTTTTTCAAAAGAAGGGTTTACTCTCAAATTACTAAAGCACATTAGTCGACCTGTTTAGTGTGTTTGATGACGTCGGACTTGAAAGGATGGACAAGACTTAGATTGGTTTGTCAGATAAATTGTTGAGATGATAAGTACAAGAGATTGAAGAGTTCATTACGTACAACTTAATGTTAGATCAACAATCGATCAATTTCTTACGTAGAAAGTGTATTAATTAATATCATTTCACACTGGATGTGGTAAGGGCCCATCTGCTAAGGCACGAGTTCTTAAAGGCTTATAGAATTAAATAAAGCATAAGGAAGATTATGTTTCATTACGGCGATACGAGGAATGAGTAGAATTACATAAAGATGTTGCGTCTGGCGATCAACTAATCGAAATGATGCAAGAGATCATGGCTGGGAGTGGGATGCCCACGGTAGAACTAAGTACTAAGGCTGATGAAACGAGTGGGAGAAATCCTCATTCCAGTGCCAACAAAGATTCGTTGAGATTTTTTAGAATTCTTGATGATGCAAATACTGAATTCTATCCCAATTGTCAGAATTATAGTTAGCTTTCTTTTATTGTCTAGTTATTGCACTTGAAAGTTCTGAATTAGTGGACAACAGCTCATTCGATATATTAGTACTAGACTTGTTAAGGAAGGTCTTACTAAAGGGTGTAAGGGTTTGTGAGTGCTACTATCTAGCCAGTAAGTTGACAGAAGATTTGGGATTCATGTAAGAGACATGGGATGCTTGCCCTAACAGTTACATGTTATTTTGGAATAATGTAATAATCCAAGCCTTTTTAACTTTTAATCTATATTATATAAATGAATAAATAAAATAATAATTAGTAATATTTATGATGGATAATGATTGCCTGGATATATGTTATTGTTTGTAAGTATATATATACATGTATAGATGGCTGGGCACTTAGTGCCAAAAAAAAAAAAAAAAAAAACGTGGCCAATTATGGCCACTGCACCAAGGACACACGCGTAACTCTTTTACTTGTTGCCAGATTTTCCTGCTTGGAGACCAAGCAATGGCTTATATATATATATATATGCATAATAGGGGTGGTTTGGTAGAGAAAAACTAAGAATAAAATAGAGAGAGACGGAGTGGAAAGGAAGCCGTGCACAGGAGAAGTAAACTGAGGTTAGGTAAGTGAAGTAAATTCCTACCAAATTTAAATATATTGGAAGGTTTTGAAAATATATATATATATATATATTAAAATATTTAGTAAAATTATTATTATTATTATTTTTATATTAGGAACAATACTTTGAGTTTGCAAGGAGTTGGTTGGCAACCCACAAGCATTCATTCTGCTATCTTGGATATTTGAGTAGGGGTTTAAGGCATTTTATTTACATATATGAGAGGTAAAAATATTTTAGTAAATTTTAGTGTCATTACTGTGTATGGATATAATTAAATTTAGACAACATTGTGTAAATTATGCCCGAATCACCTCGAATGTGTCATGGCCAAGGGAAAGATTTCCTGGGAGTGTTCACTGGAAGTGAAGGATTTATGAGGGAATATTCTAGGAATATTCCATACCAATTGACAAATTTCCTGGTGGACCTATTAGGTTCAAATTTGATGATTTAGGAGGGAATATTCTAGGAATATTCCCTCACAATTAACAAAATCCCCAACTAATGCATTACGTTCCAATGAATTTTCTTTGTGACCCTAAACACTTACACACACACACACACACACACACACACACACACACACACACATATATATATATATATTAAATTTTAGGATTTTACTCCTAAAATTTTTGGGAAATTATAATTAGATATTTCTAAGCAAATATTTTAAATTTAGTAATGCTTACATATTTTTTTTGCAATCTATTTTCTTCCATTTTTATATATATATTTCTTTAAAAATTTATTTCAACCCAACGACAAATTAATGCGTAATTTCTTTTAACGTGTTATTAGTGTATGAAAATGAGTAAACACACACAAAAAAAAGGGGAGTAATAAATAGTATTAGTGACTTGAAATGTTTAGTTTGAGACGTTTGAGGGATTTATTTTGTTAACGGAACATCTGTATATGAAAGTGGTAATGTGATGTTAATAGTTAATTTTAATAAATTGTTATGTTGAGATGATAATAATAAGGATAAAAAGAAATGTGAATGATATTGTGATTACGGGGTTGATAGAACTAAGGAAAATAGGAAGGGTACAGAGATTACCCTTAAGTTGAGAAATCCTAAACCTGCGCAGGGGTTAGTATTCATGCCAGTGGGTTAGTAGCCTACAACGATAATCATTATCTGGCTAATCGTGGCCAACGGTTCTGGACCCATAAACAACGATATTATATAATATCTGCCCCATGTTTATGATGATTGTGATGTGATAATAAAAAGACAAGTGAAAGATAATAACTGAATTTCTTTTTATATTATTGTATGCTTTAATGTTCTAAACATGTATTGCTTTGTACATTGCGCACATTAATATTAAATTGTTATTTGTTTAGCAGTGTTGTGTGTCATATATGTTTTTATTATGTAACGTGGGCACCCGTGGATTTGTGCTCACGTCCCTACAGACTGTGATGCAGGTACAGAATCTAGTAATTTAAATGGGCAACCTAGAAGGACTTAAGTATGAATTTTGGGAAAAGACTTTTTACTTAATATCTGGGACGGTGTAACTAAGTTAGTTTTTATTTGATATGATTGTAAGGCCATAAGGCCAATATGTTTACTTTGGGTTATTTGGAGCCATTTTATCAAAGTTTAAGTAACTTTTGCACATGGTTTGTGATTCGCTCACTCACTCCTCGGGTTAAGAGATCCGGGGCGTTACAGTTTGGTATCAGAGCTAAGGTTTTAGAACACCTAGAGACCGTGGGAGTAAATGTCTTATGTGAAACTTGAAACTAATAGCTAAAATTATTTGAAACCTCATATAAAAATGTGTTTACTATTTAAATAATATTTGTGTATAAAATACGATTATAGAATTAATTTGGACTTTTTTTTATTGTTTTTAGGAAAATGGCCAATCCCATCAATCCCGAGCAGCCTAGCAGAGTGAACCCAACCCCAGAAATAGTCTGGCCTGATAACGAGCTTCTCATACACATCAAACCAGAAGCAATGTTTAACCCACCTTTAGGTGTCGGACCAATATATCCCCCCCAGATCAGTCTGCCTCCATATGCTATCCTGCAGCCTATCATAATTCTGCAACCAATACCTACCACAGTGTACATCAATGCCGGGGAATAGGAAGGGAGTACCAGGGACAATATATCATGCACTAGGGTTGGAAATAGGGCCCAAGTATGCTCTAGGTGCCAACAAGTTGAGCGTGTTCAGCAGAGAAGTCCTCCAAGCCCACTTAAGTGCTACTCTTGTGGCCAGCCTGGACACATACATAGATTCTGCAGAAATAACTAAGATGACTGGGAAAATGGTAACAATGTTAGGTCCAATAGCAAATAGTTATTTGATAGCCATAGCATGGGAGAGGAGAAATTTGCTGTGTTTATACATCTCTCTCCAGTAACTATTTGGTAAAATCAGTGTTTTGTTCCTTTGAAAAAAAAATTCTAGAAAAAAATTTTGCATTGTATATAGATCCGAAAAACTGGCTCCTAACCATAATATAAAATATAAATATTCCTTATAAGGTCTTATTATGTATTTTTGTTATCTTATTTACAAAACTTTAAGCTTTAGACTTTGACTTTATTGATGGGATGTTCTGATATTGTAATAACTTGAATTTTTTTCCTTAATTAAATTATTTAAGTGTGGTAGTGATATTTATTATAGTAAAAATCTAAAAAATTGAGCATTTGAAAATTTTTGGAATGATAAAAATTAGTTGAAAAATTTTTCGGATTAAATTTCACCCTATGTGGGAGTTTAATGTAGAATTTCTAAAAATTTTATCCAAACACTTCTTAGCCCAATTACTTATTTGGTTCAAACCAAGACCATTAACCCATGGGTCAACCCTTTTCTTTGACTCACCTCAACTCATTTCAACTCACCTTATCACTCAATGAATTGACTCATGAATAGTTACTCTAAATTATTTCCCGACAACTTCATTTCTATCTTCCATACACTCTCACCATCTTTCAAAATTATTTGACTAATTGGACAAAGAGAAGACCCACATTGATGACCTTAAAGCATCTTTTTCAAATTATTTAGCAAACAAGATTTAAAGTATTTTGTTTGAAAGCTAGCATGATTTAAAGCATTTTGTTAATTTGTCAAAAAGCTAGCATGATTCCCGGATCATGCCACCTCCATACATCTTCCCCAATGCTTTTCTTAAATGATATGGTTAGATAGTCAAAATGTAAGCATGATTCTTGGATCATGCTACCAATTGTATAGGCATGATCTTACCTTAGTTGATTTTTTTCTCCACCAATAATTTTCTTTACACTCCCTATAAATTGTGTGTCTTCAAAGAGAAGAAAATAAGAGAGAAATAATAATAAATTATTAATTAGTGAGGCTGAAGATTTGGTGTTGCTTGGAGGAAGAAGAAAGGCTTGGAATTTTCCAATTTGGGTGGTGTTCAAAGCTAACTCATTTTTCCTTCTCAGACTTGGTCATTAATATCTTCATTGAGGTAGGATGATGAACCTCCTAAAATATATTTGATGCATTTTCTGGTTTGAAGTATGAAACTTGATTGTGATAAAAATAAATACCCGTATATTGGGGGTAGGGAAGCCAAAATTTTGACTGATGTAACTCAGTATGCTGACAACTCTCTATTTGTAACTTCTTATGTGCTTCTGACCTCGAAAACGGTGGAATTAGGCTTCGGCTAAAACATAAAAGTTGTAGCCCTTTCAGTTTTCTTTTCAACCCAAAAAGAATTGCATCAATCTGATTTGTGAGTCAAAAGTTATGCCCAAAATACTGAGCACGTGTAAAACTGTATTTTCTGAACAAACTGAATTCAAAGATGTTTTTGTACCTTTACTCCTTAGAATTTTAAAAAGTGTAAAACATGAAAGTTGTAGGTCTTGAAGTCTAGTTTCTACAGATATAAAGTTTATAGATATTGGAGTTCTGCTCTATTTTGTATGAATTTTCTTTCAAGCTGCTATTCTGCTTAGCTTTAATTGATGCTTGTTTGGATTTGTTTAGAATATTATGTTTAAAGATTTATTTAAATTTCCAATTTCCTTCTGTTAGTTATTGTCATGTTAATAATTTCTATTTATATGAAATTATTTTAAACTAGATATTATGTATTATTCGACACTCTAATATTGATGATAATTGACTTAGATAATCAGTTTCATCATGGATAGTTGGATGACTTATTCAAACTAAAATGCTAGTATTTGATAAAATGCCCAAAAGAAACAATGGACTTGTTCTTTTCTCATTTGGTCTTTCTTAAATGAATTGTCAACATAACAAGTTATATAACTATATTTTTATGATTAAGTGAATTTGATGAAACTCATTTAATACCTTCCTAAACATTGGAATAATTCTGTGGACAATTGTGGATATTTTGAAGCCAAAAACCTATGATAAGGGTTTGGTTATAAATAAGATGATGATTGAAAATTTATTTAGATTATTTTGAATAAAATAAAACTTATCAATTTTGCTAAAAATTAAATATAAGTCAAAGAGCTATTTATTTTCTTTATATTCCATAAAATAATAAAATAAAAGGTAAAAGAAGCAAAAACTGAGATTTGCAGCCAATGAGGTTCGAACTTGCGACTTTAATTCGCAATTAGGGTCGCCCACCCGCTAAGCTACCAACCTCGGCCTAATTAATATACCATTAGAATTAATTTTATTCTTATCAAATTTGGTACGATAAACTTGTCAAAACAATTAACTAAAATACTAATTGTATTCTAAATTTTTTTAACTTGCTACTTGTTAATTTACATATAGTACTTACCTTTGTGATAATGATATTGATGACTATGTTAAATCTTTGATTTATTGAGAATTGCTATTAAATTATGGATTTAGATAAAGTGCTTAAAAAAAATATATACTGCTTGTGACTGAATAATCCTACTTTTGATTCATCACCCGGGAACATTGCCGGTTGTTATTAAAAATGTCTGATTTCCATAAAAAGTACCCTTGGAATGTAAAAGAGTGAGAAGAAATTAAGGCACTCGGTGCTAAAGTTATTTTTGGAAATGGGGTGATGGGTGGGTAGAAATGGCCTTTTAGATGAAGATGGGAACATGCATTTTATTTGGGAGATGCTCCCTTCTGACCTGGCCAGTCAGGTAGCCGGTCGCGACGGCTAGGTTTTTGGTAGGTGACACCATTGGTATGCATTGGATGCTAAGCCCATAAAGTCACTGGTTCCCAAGGCTGGGGGTAGAGGAGGATAGGAGTATGATTATCTTAGGAGGATTTAGATTAAACTCTTTTACAAAATTTTATTGTGACTAGTAACCTCTCTTGTTATGTATGAATGATGTGTTGGAATTATTTAATTATATTTAATTCCTCTCGATTAATATTTTATAAAAATATATACATATATATATATATATATATATATGTATGAAATCTGTATCGCTACGGGGTTTGATCCCGAGACCTTGAAGATCTAAATCTGAGATCCCTACCACTACGACACAGACTTCATTGTGGTACACACATCAATATTTAACTATTTTTACATGTAAGTAAAATAGTAGTTACGGTGACGGTTTCATCGAACCGTTGTAAGTATAATTTACATTATTCAGTTGAGATCTATTGAATTAATTGTTGCATAACTAGTATGCCACCTAAACACATTCACTTAATACAGTGTAGTATTACAATCACTGCATATAGGCACCTAGGAGATTCTGATTACTGGGCTTTAGTAGCTCACCTCTTGTGGGAATATTTTTTTCAGGATATTAAGCACAGGGATACAGAAGATGAGCTGGAAAGAGATTAATTTCTCTTAAATATTCCATCAGAGGAGTTATCTATTTTTTTTTCTTCTTTCCTGCACAGAGCTGGAGGACTTTATTTTTGGTCTGTAATAATTGTTGGATGATTGTAATTATTAAGCATAGACCTAATTTACTTTTATTTGGTATGTAATGTTAATCGCGTGGTTGGGACACTTAGATGGCTCTGTAATATTTTTCTCCATTTTTATTTTGTGCCCTGTAGTTGAAATCCCATCAAATGGTTCAGTCCAATGACTTATAAATATTGTTTAGGATAAATAAGGGATTTTGAATATCTTAAATTTTTGAGGGTCAACCCCAATTTGGAGAAAAATTCTGGGGTGTGACAGCGTGTTATTATCATCTTATTTTTATACCTAACAAATAAATCCCAAGTCACCCCTGGGCATTCGATTATGAAAATCCGGGACGTGACAGATATAATATTAAGTTTCAATTCTGTATAATAGAATATGCCACCACGTAGAGCTCGAGGTGGAGGTCGAGGATGAGGTGGAAGTCAAGGCAGAGGTAGAGAAGTTTATGTTGCCAATGTAATTGGAAATGATACAACTACGCAGTTAGAACAACCGTCACACCATAGTGTGGTTACCGAAGTTCACCGTGAGATTCAGCAAGAGGTCTCAAGGAGAGAGAGAGCACATACTCAAGGACTAGGAATTTTGCAGCCCGCTATAGTAGATATTAAAGCAATATTACAGCAGTTGGCCGTAGCAGTATTAGCTGAAAACGCTAGGATTGATCAGCAATCACAGTTACAAGCTGGTTCAAATTCTTTAGAGAAATTTCGGAGGATGAAACCTCCCACCTATGATGGCACAGCAAACACCAATATGGCGGAGCAGTTTTTGGATGAATGTGAGAAAATTCTAGTAGCCATGGACATCCCTGATCACTTGACACGAATTACTTTGACAGCTTTCCAACTAATGGGACAAGCAGCTGGATGGTAGACTAGTATGAAGGACTCTAGAGGATCGGTGGGACTTACTTGGGACGGATTCAAGGAGAAATTCAAAGATCATTTCTTTCCACAATCGTTGTGAGATGCAAAGAGGGAAGAATTCATCAATTTGATGTAGGGGTCCATGTTAGTATTGGAATATGAAAAAAAGTTCTCGGATTTGTCTAAGTATGCCCCCAAGCTTGTTTCTACCACACATCTAAGGTGCAAAAGATTCGAGTGTGGTTTGAGGCCAGCTTTAAGAAATAGAATGGTATTGTTGGGATTGGAGGATTATAAGGTCCTGATAAATAGAGCAATGACTGTGGAGCGAGATATGAATGAAACCAGGAGTATTCAGGAAGGCCGTCATAGCAAAAACTCAAGAGCTCAGCAAGAAGGTAGTAATCGCAAGAAACAAAAGGGTAGTTCATCAATTCCACAAATTCAACATTCATTCCAGGAGAATGCAGCATCTACTCAATCTAAGAGGTCTGATGGGGTGTCTCGAAGGCAAATAATCTGCTTTAATTGCAGAAAATTGGGTCACAGGGATACTGAGTGTCCCTGGGCGAAAAGACAAACTGGACAGGCGGGTACAATAGGCAATGGATAGAATAGAGTCTGTTATAACTGTGGTCAGATGGGCCACATTCAATGGTTCTGCCCACAAAAGTAAGGGAGTACAAGAGGAAGAACTTATCAGATAGGCCAGTCCGTTCAGGGTAACCACTCTTCAACATCACAGTCAGTTCAGCAGCAGCAACAGAGATTTGTTCCACAGGGAACAATGCAGAGCGGAGTACAACAACAAGGGAGGCCCGGCCAACAAGGACAGAGAGTTGGTAGACCGCCAAACGCGCCAACGCAGGGAAGAGTTTTCATGGTGGAACCTCAAGAAGCACCGGTGGAACCACTAGTAACCAGTGGTACTTTTCGCGTTTATTCTTCTAGAGCCACTGTACTTATTGATACCGGAGCATCACATTCTTTTATTGCTACCTCATTTGTGACTGCATTGGAATTAGATGTGAATGATTTAATCTCACCCTTACGTATTGAAACACCAGTAGCAAGGTATTCTTGGTTGACAAAAGTGTGTAAAAAATGTGAATTGGGGATTAAAGATGGCATTGATGGTCAAGAGTACCATTCGGTGTTTGATATGATTTTATTAGAAATGAAGAGTTTTGACGTCATTCTTGGTATAGACTGGCTTGTATCTTACCAAGCAATGATTGATTGCTCTAAGGGACGGGTGACCTTGCTTACCTCAGAAGGAAATCGAATACGTTTCTTTACCGACCGGCAAGAGTCATTCACCCGGCCGCTTTTGGATGGACATGGGCGAGTAGATTTATGCAATCTATTTGCTTGTATGTCTATAAATGAGGAAGAAAATAACAGTGGGGTAGAATTGCCTAGAATTGTTTGTGAATTCCTGGATGTGTTCCCGAAAGACATTTTGGGTCTACCACCTAGGCGAGAAGTGGAATTTAGCATCAATCTAGCACCAGGCATAGAACCCATATCTATTTCTCTGTATAGAATGGCGCCAACAGAATTGGCGGAGCTAAAGAAACAATCGGAGGAATTGTTAACTAAGGAATTTATTAGGCTGAGTACCTCACCTTGGGGTGCACCGGCATTATTTGTAGCAAAGAATGATGGAACACTAAGAATGTGCATTGACTATCGAAAGTTGAACAGAGTGACCATTAAGAATAAGTATCCCTTACCAAGAATTGATGACTTGTTTGACCAATTGAAAGGATCATCTGTATTTTCAAAGATTGACTTAAGGTCCAGATATCACCAATTGAGGGTAAGGCCAAAGGATGTTCCTAAGACGGCATTCAGGACTCGGTATGGGCACTACAAGTTTTTGGTAATGCCATTTGGATTAACAAATGCTCCAGCTGTATTTATGGATTTAATGAATAGGGTGTTTAGAGATTACCTTGACAAATTTGTAGTAGTATTCATTGACGATGTGCTGGTATATTCTAAATCAGATGAGGAACATAAAAGGCATTTGAAGATAATTTTGCAAACCTTAAGGGGTCATCAATTGTATGCTAAGTTAAGCAAGTGTGAATTTTGGCTTCAGGAAGTAAAATTCCTTAGACACGTGGTATCGGAGGAAGGAGTGGCAGTAGATCCTTCTAAGGTTGAGGCGGTTTTAGAATGGTCAAGACCAAAGACTGTATTTGAGATTCGTAGTTTCTTGGGTTTAGCAGGTTACTACCGAAGATTCATACTTGATTTTTCCAACTTAGCTGCTCCTTTGACCAGACTGACCCGGAAGGGAATTAAGTTTAATTAGAGTGATGACTGTGAGAAATCATTTCAAGAACTCAAGAGGAGATTGACTACCACACCAGTTTTGATAATTCCAGAAAAGGATGAAGGCTATTCAGTATATTGTGATGCCTTAAGGGAAGGTTTGGGATGTGTATTGATGCAAAAAGGAAGGGTAATGGCTTATGGTTCCAGACAGTTGAAGACTCATGAGCAGAATTACCCAGTTCATGATTTAGAGCTGGCAGCACTGATCTTTACATTAAAAACTTGGAGACATTATTTGTATGGTGAAAATTTTGAAATATTTTCAGATCATAAAATTTTGAAGTACATCTTTACACAAAAAGATTTGAATTTGAGGTAGAGAAGGTGGATGGAATACATGGAAGATTATGATTTTGAATTACAGTATCACCTAGGTAAAGCTAATGTAGTTGCTGATGCTCTTAGTAGGAAGATTCGTTGCAATTTTGCACGTGTTGCTACTAAAGAGTAGAAGATGATGGAAAAATTAGGGGAGTTTGACCTTGAATATGGAAATGAAGGTGAACAAGCGGTATTGTATACTTTGGTTGCCCAACCGATGTTGATAAGTAAAGTAATTGAAGAACAAAGGTCAGACGAAGAAACAAAAATTGTTCGGGGGAAATTAAGAGAATCAGTTGAGATGCGAGGATGGATCATAGGTGATGATGGTGTGGTGAGATATCACAGGAGAATTTTTGTACCTATGTTGGTACGGGAGGATGTCATGAGGGAATTTCACCATTCACGATTAGCAGTACATCCGGGAAGCACAAAGATGTACCATGATTTGAAACGTCAGTTTTATTGGATTGGGATGAAAAAGGATGTAGCAGAATTTATCAGCAGATGCTTGAGTTGCCAGCAAGTTAAAGCTGAACATCAACGGCCAGCTGGATTGTTGCAACCATTGCCAATAGCTGAATGGAAATGGGAGAGTATAGCTATGGATTTTATGGCAGGATTGCCAAAGACCAAAAATGGGTATGAAGCAATATGGGTGATTGTGGACCGTCTTACAAAGTCAGCTTATTTCTTGCTGATTCAAAGGACAGATACCATGGATACTTTGGCTCGATTATATATCCAATAGATCGTAAGGCTCCATGGGACTCCAGTGTCTATTGTTTTAAATTGGGATTCTCGTTTTGTCTCCAGATTTTGGCAGAGTTTTCAACTAGCTATGGGGGCGGAATTGTGTTTCAGTACTACTTATCATCCTCAGACTGATGGTCAATCTGAATGCATAATTCAAATTTTGGAAGATATGTTAAGAGCTTGTGTATTAGATTTCAAGGGAAGCTGGAAAGATCATTTACCATTAGTGGAGTTTGCCTATAATAACAGTTATCAAGCTAGCATGGGAATGGCACCATTTGAAGCTTTGTATGAACGACCGTGCAGATCTCCCTATCTGCTGGACTACAAGTTGGAGAGGCAGCAATGATTGGACCAGAATTAGTTCAGGAGACAAATGAAAAGATCAAAGTTATCAGGCAACGATTGGAGACAGCTCACTAGCCGTCAAAAGAGTTATGCAGATCAAAGACGAAGGCCTCTAGAATTTCAAGTGGGAGATCATGTTTTCCTGAAAGTCTTACCTCGGAAAGGACAATTCAGATTCGGCCAACGAGGAAGCTATCACCTAGATATGTTGGTCCTTTTGATGTTTTGGCTAGAATTGGAGATACTGCTTACCGATTAGCACTCCCTCCACTAGCTGTCAGGATTCATGAAGTATTTCACTGTCTCTATGCTTCGGAAGTATGTCCCGGATCATACACACAGTGTTAGATTGGACTGGATTGGAGATAGATTCAGATGTGACATATGAGGTAAGACCAGTTCAAATATTGGATTCTCGAGAACAGTGTTACGTGGAAAGAAAATCCCATTGGTCAGAGTGTTATGGAAGCATCATGATATTGAAGAATCAACTTGGGAATGTGAATCTGAAATGAGAAGGAAATATTCGCATTTGTTCTCCTAAAATAGTGTTTGTTAGTTGTTTCAAAATTTCGAGGATGAAATTTTTATAAGGAGGGGAGATTGTAATAATCCAAACCTTTTTAACTTTTAATCTATATTATATAAATAAATAAATAAAATAATAATTAGTAATATTTATGATGGATAATGATTGCTTGGATATATGTTATTGTCTGTAAGTATATATATACATGTATAGATGGCTGGGCACTTAGTGCAAAAAAAAAAAAAAAAAACGTGGCCAATTATGGCCACTGCACCAAGGACACACGCGTAACACTTTTACTTGTTGCCAGATTTTCCTGCTTGGAGACCAAGCAATGGCTTATATATATATATATATGCATAATAGGCGTGGTCTGGTAGAGAAAAACTAAGAATAAAAGAGAGAGAGAGACAAAGTAGAAAGGAAGCCGTGCGCGGGAGAAGCAAACTGAGGTTAGGTAAGTGAAGTAAAATCCCGCCAAATTTAAATATATTGGAAGGTTTTGAAAAAAAAAATATATATATATATATATTAAAATATTTTAGTAAAATTATTATTATTATTATTATTATATTAGGAACAATACTTTGAGTTTGCAAGGAGTTGGTTGGCAACCTACAAGCATTCATTCTGCTATCTTGGATATTTGAGGTAGGGGTTTAAGGCATTTTATTTACATATATGAGAGGTAAAAATATTTTAGTAAATTTTTGTGTCGTTAATGTATATAGATATAATTAAATTTACACTACACTATGTAAATTATGCCCGAATCACCTTGGACGCGTCACGGCCAAGGGAAAGATTTCCTGGGAGTGTTCACTGGAAGTGAAGGATTTATGAGGGAATATTCTAAGAATATTCCATCCCAATTGACAAATTTCCTGGTGGACCTATTAGGTTCAAATTTGATGATTTAGGAGAGAATATTCTAGGAATATTCCCTCACAATTAACAAAGTCCCCAGCTAATGCATTACATTCCAATGAATTTTCCTAATAACCCTAAAAATTTACTTACATATATATATATATATACATATATATATATATATTAAATTTTAGGATTTTACTCCTAGAATTTTTGGGAAATTATAATTAGATATTTTTAAGCAAATATTTTAAATTCGGTAATGCTTACATATTTTTTTTTTGCAATCTATTTTCTTCATTTTTTTATATATATTTCTTTAAAAATTTATTTCAACCCAATGATAAATTAATGCGTAATTTCTTTTAACATGTTATCAGTGTACCAAAATGAGTAAACACACACAAAAAAAAGAGAGTAATAAATAATATTAGTGACTTGAAATGTTTAGTTTGAGACATTTGAGGGATTTATTTTGTTAACGAAATATCTGTATATAAAAGTGGTAATGTGATGTTAATAGTTGATTTTAATAAATTGTTATGTTGAGATGATAATAATAAGGATAAAAAGAAATGTGAATGATATTATGATTGCGGGATTGATAGATACTAAGGAAAATAGGAAGGGTACAAAGATTACCCTTGGGTTGAGAAACCCTAAACTTGCGCAGAGGTTGGTATTCATGCCAGTGGGTTAGTAGCCTACAACGATGATCATTATCTGGCTAATCGTGGCCAACAAGTCTGGAGCCATAAACGACGATATTATATAGTATCTGCCCCATGTTTATGATGATTGTGATGTGACAATAAAAAGACAAGTGAAAGATAATAACCGAATTTCTTTTTATATTATTGTATGCTTTAATGATCTAAACATGTATTGCTTTGTACATTGCGCACATTAATATTAAATTGTTATTTGTTTAGCAGCATTGCGTGTCATATATGTTTTTATTATGTCACGTGGGCACCCGTGGATTTGTGCTCACGTCCCTACAAACTGTGGTGCAGGTACAGAATCTAGTAATTTAAATGGGTAACCTGGAAGGACTTAAGTATGGATTTTGGGAGTAGACTTTTTACTTAATATCTGGGATGGTGTAACTAAGTTAGTTTTTATTTGATATGGTTGTAAGGCCATAAGGCCAATATGTTTACTTTGGGTTATTTGGAGCCCTTTTATCAAAGTTTAAGTAACTTTTGCACATGGTTTTTGATTCGCTCAGTCACTCATCGGGTTAAGAGATTCGGTGCGTTACAAATAAGCATGCAAACCTTGACAAATTCTTGTGTGCAATAATTCTAGATAGAAGCAAGCCGTTGTTGCCCATCCAACTAATTGACGATGGAAAAAAAGATGGGTAAACCAGTAGCTGCAAAGCAAATCTGTTACTTCTCTCTTAAGCCAAGAGTGAAGAAGCTATTTATATCTTCAAAGATGGCAAAATTAATGAGAAGGCATTTCGAGAATAGTAATGAAAATAGAAAAATTACGCATCCCTCTAACTTTCCCACTTGAAAAGATTTCAATCGTAGGAATCTGAACTTTACTGTGGACAGTCGAAACATCCAGCTCGGTTTAGTTGTGGATGGGGTAAACCCTTTTATGTAATGAATATTTCACACATTACATAATCGGTTGTCCTTATTCCTTATAACCTCCCACCTTGGCTGTGCATGAAATAACAATTTTTTATTTTGTTAGTCTTCATTGATGGGTCGAAAGGATTAGGAGACAAGATTGATGTATAACTGCAACCTTTGATAAAAGAGTTGTAAGAATTGTGGATTGAAGGGGTGATAGCATATGAAGCTGTGGGTAATAAAATATTTAACCTCTATGCATCGTTATTGTGAATAATTAATAACTTTCTAGGCTAACTTGTCTGGATAGAGTACAAAAGGAAAGTTTACTTGTCCTCCCTGTAATAAGAGCACTCAGTTATGATGGTTGCATCATAGCAAAAAGTTCAGTTACATGGGTCACAGACAATTTTGTCTAGCACACATTCAGACGAAATAGAACTATTTTTACTGGTAATTGAGAATTTGGTACTACCCCTAAAAGATTGATAGCTACCGAGTTATTGAGCTAACTTGATTCAAAGGCTGTACTAATTGCATACAGGTCGAATGACCTATGAGAGTTGTTGTCCAAATAAAATGAGCCTCATACCCATAATTAGAAGAAAATGAGCATATTTTTCGAGCTACTCTATTAGAAGGACAACTTGCCAATGCATAACTTGGATGTCATACACATTGAGAAAAATGTGTGGGACAACTTATTCTGGACGATACTTGGTAACAAAATAAGATTAAAAGATCCTGCCAATGATTGATGTGACTTGGAGGATATAGGAGTGAGACAACCATTATATCTACAGTTGAGAGGAGCAAATAGGGTGTATCTACCCCCAACACAGTTCACAATGAGTAGGAATGAAAAAGAGTTGTTCCTCATAGTCCTTAAAGGTGTTAGTGTGCTTGATAGATATTTTTCTAGTATTTCGAGACGGGTGAACATGCAGGAAAGACTCTATTTGGTTTAAAGAGCCATGATGGGTATATTCTTATGCAACAACTGATCTCTATTGCCATTCGCCGATGCTTGTCAAAAAAGATAGTTGAATTGTTGATTGAGCTCAGCAATTTTTTTAGGCAAGTGTGTTTGAAGGTCAGCCATTTAGATGATTTACAAATTCTCAGGAATCAGATATGCTAAGCTTTTGCTATCTTAAGATAATATTTTCACTTGCTTTTTTTGACATGATAGAATACTTGACTATATACTTAGTAGATGAAACTATGCTAAGGGGTCCTGTTCAATTTCAATGGATGTACTCGATTGAAAGGTATCTCTTGACCTTGAAGCAGAATGTTTACAACAGGGCTCATCCCGAGGTGTCTATGGCTAGAAGGCATTTGATGGAAGAGTGTACTACTTTTTGTGTCATGTATATAGGCCATGTCGAAACGAAATTGACTCAGCCCCAACAAATTCATGAGGGTCCAGTTGGGGATGGAACATCCTTCAATCTTACCAACAATTCATGGGTTCAAGCTCACTGATATGTGTTGTTCAATATAGTATCGGTTTAACCATTCATTCAGTAAATTGTTATCTTATGATTGCAAATGTATTTTAACTTATTTACCATTCGAATATCAATAATCTTAAATAATTATTGCAATTTTTCTTAACAGGAAACACTTGATTGAAGTAAGACAGAGGTTTCCTCGAGCAGTCGACTATGTAGTATATAGTGAACACTTTAACTCATTTTATGGGTGGTTTAAAAAGCATGTATGACCTAAGTCAGGTTTCAAATTATTTATTCATACGTTTGTGCTTTTTATTTACATCCTAACTTGAAACAAGCAATCAGGTGCATAACATACATAGAACATCTAGTAAAACTTTCTTCGATGAAATCTTTACACTGGCACATAGATCGTTTACCTCGGTGCGTAGCTATAAAGCTTGTGACATAAATGGGTTTCGGTTCCATACCAAAAAATTAGATGATAGACAGGCAACTTAGAACTATCGAGTAGCTCTCAATGTTTATACCCTAAGTTTTTCAAGCCAGAAGGACAACAATCATCGTGAAGATGCTATGTTTTATTATCTATTGCTTACAGATGTTACCAAAATTAGATATAATAATGAGTTCAAAGTCTTGATGTTCAAGTGTGATGGGTAGATCTCAGGTAATACATGAAAAATGATAATTATTAATTCATGCTGGTCAATTTCAATAACCTCACGTACAAAAAGGATCGGATTAGCAATGAACCACACATTCTAGCATCCCAAGATGAAAAAGTTTACTTCGTCGAGGACCTTGTAGTTCAAATGTCAAGAAGTGGGTATTTAAGATTGATTGCGACGATTCGGGGGGTAGAGGGGTATCTGCGATAAGAGCTAAGTGACATCGTTGTACCAATTTGTGTACAGGATGCTGATTGGGTTAAAGGGACAGTTGAAGAAGATACAATTGAATTTTTAGTTGCATAATTTACTTGGTTATTACATTATTTCTTATTTTCTACTCCTTGGGTATTCATAATATATATGTGATTAGTGACATCTATTAAATATTATTTTTTCCTAATGCATCTTTCAACACGTAAGAGTTATTAGATGATGCGTGGTAGAAAGAGAAATCGTCTACTTACAATGGGAGAGCAGCTGCGTTTAACCCGTGCACGTATCACGGTTGTGGTTGCAGGAGATGGAGAGCCCCATGTCGATGGAGATACCACTCAGCCCCCAGACAATATTTAGCCCCATATGCATTCCAATCCCACTAAGCCCTAACTAGAGTTTGAGACCTCTCAACCCCTTACTATACCGACTGATCAACTTTACGTATTTGAGAGAATACGTGATCTCCACCACCTTGATGTGCGAGCCATCATTGAGTAGGTGCAGGCATGCTTGGCTGAGCTCTCGAAGGCTGAGTGAGAGTCGACAAAGAAGTGGGATGCCGTATTCATTGAAGTTGTAGGCTGGAATGGACACGACTACACGCACGATGTGGGTAGTGGTATACCCTGCTCTGTTGTTCGGCAGGCTACTGTAGCTGCCTCGTCTACGGCCTCCAAAAGGTGCACGAACGAGGACATAGAGGCCCTCATCACCACTCGCCTAGACACCTTCTAGGTAGACTTATGCGATTAGTTACAAACCGAGCTTTAAGCTGAGGTTCGAGCTAAAGTTTAAGATGAGGTTTGAGCAGAGGTCCTTGATGAGTTCTGTGCTGAGATGGTTCAGCGTATAGACCATATACAGGATAAGCTACAGGCAGAGTTCCATGAGTCTCAATAGCCTACTCAGGTAACATATTGAATATTAACAATACATTTATAAATTCTCTTATTAGTATGTTATTGTTTTGTTTTCACAACTTGATGAGAACTAAAATTTTAAACTTTAAATTGTAGGATGTCGTTGATGACACCGGGCCATGCCAGTCTCCAGGATGTAGATGATCACAATGAGGTATAATTTTAACTATTTACAATTGCAAAACTAAATTTCATTGTTAAATTCCATTACTATTTAAAGTTTGCAATATATAGTTGAACATAGATATCTAAAACTTAGAACTTCCAGCTTAGGAGTAAACTGCTCAAATTGAGCATATAGTATCTGATGTCAACAAAACTTGACGTGTAGTGAGTCGTAGGCATTTAGGACTTTTAGGAATGAATTGCATGAGAATCTGAGCTATAGATCGCTTAGAATGGCCCCGAGTAGCTTTTAATTTAAATGTTGAAACTTAGAATTTTTTACTTAGAAGTCAACTACTCAAACTGAGCACACGGTGTTTGATGTCAATAGAACCTAATGTCTATTGATTTATAGACATTTAGGACTTATAGGAATAATCTGCAAGGGAATTTGAGTTATAGATTGCTCTGAATGTCCCTAAGTATCTTCCAATTGAAACGTTGAAACTTAGAACTTCTAACTTAGGAGTCAATTACTCAAACCGAGCATAGGGTGTCCAATGTTAATGAAACTTGACGTGTAGCGAGTTCTAGGAATTTAACATTTACAAAAATGAACCACATGCGAATCTGAGATACAGATTGCTCAAAATGACCTTGAGTAGCTTCTAATTAAACCATTAAAACAAAAAACTTTTAACTTAGAAGTCAACTGCTCAAACCGAGCATACAAAATCTGATGTCAATGGAACTTGAGGTGTAGCAAGTTCTATACATTTAGGACTTGCAAGAACAAATTGCATGGAAATCCAAACTATGATTACTTGGAATGCCCCAAGTAGCTTCTAGTTAAAACATTGAAACTTAAAACTTTTGACTTAGTAGTCAACTGCTCAAACCGAGCTTACGATATTCAATGTCAATGAAACTTGACGTGTAGCAAGTCTTGAGAATCTAGGACTTGCAAAAATGAACCACATAGGAATCCGAGCTATAGATCGCTCAGAATGGCCCCAAATACCTTCTAGTTGAAACTTGATTGAATTTGACGTTTTAAAAATTAAATTTATTTATGATTTAATTCTAAATTCATTTATTATAAATTCTATCAGTATTTAATTTAATTATTTTTTGATCTATTTCAAGTTTGATAAATTTGGCTACAGTTTTAAGTTGTTTCCTTGATTAAAGACATTTTTTTTTCTTTATAAATTCCTTAACTTATAAACAATTTGTAATAAATATTTTAATTTAATTTTATTAAAATTTTTTATTTGTGTTGAGTAAAGTAATTTTGTTGCGCTAGATGTGTTTGTACAGGTTATATGTTTGCACATGTTTGGTTAAATATTGCTATAGGTTTTTGTTAACAAATATTGCTAATTTCTTTTTTATTTTTTTTTAAAAAGCGCTCATCTAAAATATTGGCATTAAATCTTTTAGATGACCACCTAAAGCAAGTCGTCTAAAGGGAATAGACAACCGCTTTGAGTTGGTCGCCTAAAAGTTTACCCGCCATTCTTTCTCCATTGCTTTAGGCAGTCATTGGCATTGACGACCTGCTCAAGTGGTCATGTATTCCTATTCTCAATCCCACCATAATCGATCAGCTCAAGCAGTTATCTATTCCCATTCTTGACCCCACCGTAATCGACTGCCTCAAAACGGTTGTTAAGCAATCGTCTATATTTTAAACAACCGCCTCAGGGCCTTTAGCCAATCGCCTACGGTGGCTGTCCATTCTTTTGAATCTAGTAGTGAGTGTCCTTAAATCATGTTGGTGTAGAGAAATATATAATTACAAATAATTTTACATCCTTCATTTTTTGCCCTATTTGGCGTGAAACTGCTCAATTTCACAAAAATCTACATCTCCCTCGTGATTCCCTAAATTTCTCCCAAAATCTCCATTTCTTCATCTACAATTTCATTTTCCTTATCTCCTCATTTCCCTATCTCTTCTTAAAATTCTACTACATTTATCCCTAAATTTTCAGTGCTTAAGTTCCTCTAATTTTCAAACCATTCAAACGATATATATATATAGTATTTGTTTCTTATCCTGCATTGCACGCATCAATAACATTTGCAACTTTTAATTAGAAAACTAAACTTTTTGTTATAGGGAATATTACTGCAAGAGATGCTTTTGAACATACCCAAGATGCAATTTTCATAGAGGATGTTTACAACTACTATATAAGTGTGTGTGTGTTACAGACAGAGTTTAACTTTTGTACTTCAGTTGATTTCATATCCCTAATAATATTGTTCTTATGTCATTTCTAAAATGTTACCTTCTCTCAAAATTAATAAAATTCAAGAACTGATCCTCTTTAATTTTATCATAAAATTGTTGATTATAAGGTGAGATTGGAATAGTACTTTTTCGACGCCATCGTGGTGGTGATTATTTGTCAATTACAACTTTATTAACGTGCTTTGAAGAAATTAATGGCTTAAAATATTATGAATTATAGAAATATTTTTGAATAGAAAAATAATAAAAGATTATAATTTTTTTATCTTTGTTTTGCGTGCAGATTGTTGATTCAAATAAAGGTTATCAACAAATAAAGGAACAATTATGGACAAATTAATCATGGAAAGTTGGAGGCACTGAAGTTTAATTTTTTTTTTTTAGGATATTTTTGTTTATTTTGCATTACTTGGTGGGAGAAAATTAGAATTTTATATTTTACATTTTTATTTGTGTTTATTACATGATCCCTTGATCACCTTTTTGATGCATGTGATCATTAGATATTATAAATATGAATTTTATTAATGTTTATATAAAATTTCTTTGTAGCCTTTTTTTTTAATTGTTGTACATTATATTTGTATAAAAAAAACTAGTATTAGTGTCATTTAAAAATACTGCTAAAAAAAATCTATTGGCGTAAATGAATGTCACTAAAGATAGTTCAAAGTCATTTATGAGTAATACAAAAATATTTAATTATGAGATTTAAAGTTTCATTAAAGTACCATATAATAGCATTTCCTAAAATCGGAAGTCTTTTTAATGGCATTTTAAAATGCCACAAGTCGGTGATATGATAACATTTTTTAAAATATAAATTATATTTAGTAGCATTTTTTAAAATGTCACAAAAATGTGTCTATCATGACACTTAAATTGTCATGAAACAAGTCATTTAATTGTAGTGCCACACATTAGTGTCATTTGAAATGCCATTAGTATCTAGCGTTGCACGAGTATTTATTGCATTTTTCAAAAATGTCACTATTTTGAAAAATGTCATTAGAATGAGTTTTTCATGACAATTATAGTTGCCGTTAAATCAAAATTTTGTTTTAGTGACTCTAATTCTAATCTTTGACAATATGTTGACTCATAGATGTTCAACAAATAAAATATATATATATATAGACATATTAAATATTTTCACTTTTAATAATTTCTTACACTCGATCTAAAAAAACACTAATAATAGCGTTCCCTTCATCAAACACCAATTAACTAACACACTGATTAGGGGAACTTAGCTTTGTACGTGATATCCTCCAGGTTTTCAAACGAAATAATCAAACTTATGCTTTCACTTCCAAAACTTTGTTAAGTGTAGGAAGGGTCCACAGTTTACATTGGAGGAGTGAGAAGGATATATATATATATATACCCCGGGGATATCGAATCACTGAGCGTGCAAAGACTATTGTTTGACCATTTGAGCTCATCTCACAAAATTGACACTAAAAGTACATATATATATTGATAAATTGATGGTAATAATTATTTTTTTGTCATAATTTTTTGGATTGGGCTACCGTGCAATTTTTTATTTCTATAATTTTTCTGTTATTTTTGATATCAACAGCTGATCTTGTTTAAGAACTAAAATGAATCCATAAAGGGACCCACAAATGGGATTCTTAAATAAGATCAACAGCTAAAATAAAAAATAACAAAAAAATTATAGAAGAAAAATTGTAAGGCAGCCCAGTACTCATTTTTTATATTTTCTTGACCACACTAATTTTTCACTAAAAATATAATATTAAAATTAGTGCCACAAGTATTAGTAATAATATATAGTTTATGATTGGAGAAATACTATAATTTCGTGATAAACATTACTATCTATTATGACAATTATGTAATTGCGATACTGCATTACTCTAAAATATTTTTAGTTATGAAATTTTCATTGAAGTTAAATTTTTTTGGTTACTAAAACCCACATTTATTGTTGTGTGCACTGATGATGTTCAAACTCCCTGCACCATTTCCTTTCCATTTTGATTCTCCTATCTCATTCATAATTCATTTATCAAATTATTTGAAATAAGGGCAATGACATGCAACCACAAGTTTGAACAAGAAATATTTATCAGTTCCTCACTTTTAAATAATTATTCATTAACACAAAATTTTATTAGAAAATACCATTACCATATTATTTTTACACACTTGTTACTTGAAGTAAATAGACTATGTCACTGATATAAATTCATAAAAAAAGGGAAAAAAAAATTTTTTAGGGCATAAACAAGAAATATGTCACGTGGCTTTATATATGAAATATAAGATTGGAGCTTTATATGTATTCTTTGAGAATGAAGGAAGGAAGGTTAAAAGGGATGAGAGTCTGAGGCCCGTAACAGATTAAAGTTTTTCTGTACTTAATGTTTGGACCACACTTTCTTTCCCCACGGAGGGGTTGGGACACAGGATGGCTTCCTGCACACTTTCTCTTCTTTTCAGTATTAGCAATGCCAAAATTTATGAAAAGTTCACAAATATTACAGCAAATTGTGTTCAAAACTGGACATCACTTTCCCATGCCCAAGATGCAATTGTGTTTGTGAGGTGGTCATTGCACGTCTAGATGTGATCACCTTTAAACTATAGAATAATAAAATATACATATATATATATATATATATATTTGCGTACATGCATATATAATATATATACACAAACCCACTTATAAATAATGACAATATTAAATAGCAAAGAAGATAATTTTATTTTGATGATAAAATGAAAGTAAATAAATAAAGTAGAAGGCTGCAGGAAGCAGAGAAAGAAATTCTTTGGCCACCAATCATCGGAGACCGGTGGTCTCATTGCTTTCCCAAGTTTGAACTATTAGGGAGGGCTGTGAAATCCACTACTTTATTTTGACATATTTTTTATTATTTATATAGAAACTTTTAAGTTATTTAAAATTTTTAAATCTTAAACGGTGATTCAAAATATTTTCTTATTTTATTTTTTATATGTCACGTGACGCTTGAAGTACTTGTGGATCAAAATGGGCTTAAACTTTACGTGCTCATTAACTAATCCTGAGACTCCGAAAGACCGGATAAGGACTTTAGTAGTCAAATTTGAACTAATAACAAATCGATATTTTATTAATTGAGTTAATCCTCTAAATTAATTTTTTTTTCTTTTATTTACTTTCTTTTGTTCGTCTCTTATCCTTTTTCTACGTCTAGCTAGTTCACACACAAAGAAAGACAAAAAGATTCTTTTTTCAGAGAGAGAGAGAGAGAGGGAGACTTTTGCTGTAGATACATAAATACGTATATTTGTGAACTTAACTTGTTCAGGGACTAACGGCAAGAAAATTTGTCATATAATCATAAAACACTACTAAAAAAATTGATATGGACGACTCCACAAACGCTCGATTACGTTGTAGCGGTCGTGTAAAGGCAAAATAAACAACCGCCTGAAAACAAAAGTCAACCACTTCAAGCGGTCTAAAGAGCTCGCTAAAAACCCACCGCCTTCCCTCTCGTTTCTCCCGCGTCCCCCCCCCCCCCCCAAATATTGAAAACCCCTCCCTCCCTCTACTATCTCAGTTGTCTCTCTCTTCTCAAACCCTCATTTCTCCAACTCCTTTTCTCTTCTCTCCCCTCATCTCTCTTACATTCCTTTCTTCTCTCCACCTCATCTCTTCTCTACCGTCTGAGTTGTTCGTGCCAGAGGCCGATCGACGCCGCGGGAGTCGGAGTCCGCTACAAACCCAGAATAAAATTATCTCTCTTTTGTACTGATAACTTTATTCTGCATACAAAGTCTAGCTGGGGAATCTGGACTCCTTTTAGGTCTTTTTTAATGGAGTTCTTATCTACATGCATGAAGGATTCTTTGAAAGGAGCATAATTTTGTGTTGACCATCCTTGTATGTGGAATTTTTTCTTGTGCATTATGTCATAACACAACTTCTAGTTTTTTTTTTTTTTAAACATTTTTTTTTGTTTGAAAATACAAAGATCAGGAGACATGTTGGCAGCAGTAAGGGTGCAATTGCTACTGATTTGTTTGGTGATGCAATATTTGCAAGAAAAAAATGTGGCTTCTAATATGTCTCTGCCTTTTGTTTGTTAATAATATTTCTCCTTATGAATGGACTTCGGAACTGTTCAAAAAGTCTTCCATCGCCGGCGCTTCTAGTGTTTTTTTTTTTTTTGGGTTTCTGGGGGGTGGTTTCGAAATTATGTGACCCGTATGAGAAAATAACTAATTGTTGGAAACTTTTACTTTTTCACTCAGATCCTTATCTAAACACTGATGCGGGAACGATGTCTTCTTTTGAGCATAGGGAAGTGTTTGTCCTAGATGACGGTGGAGAGGTAAAAGATACTTCCTTTATGTTACGCTTGTGACCCATCTTTTTATCCACATCCATTCCAATTACTTGTTTTGAGTGGGCAGGTTTATTATTTGCTTGCTATTGTAGGAAGTTCAGAATTCTGAGTTGTGAATAGGAAGATTTCATAATTTGAGTTAGATTAGTGCTATGCTGCCAGAAAAAGCTACTAGAATTATGTGTCAACGTTGAAGACTTATCAATTTAAGAATCAATAACCCATTAAAAAGTATTTTATTACACAAGTGTTGTTGTCCTTTCATTCTGTTAGCACTTTTTTGCAAAAACTTCTGGTGGAGATGCAATTGGGAATTTGAAATGGTGTTCGCCATTGCTCTCAAGAATTTTTTTTCTCTTTTTTTTTGTTTAATTAAACCTACGATTTCTTGGATGAAAGTAGGAAAAAGGCTGAAAAATCACAGATTAGGACTTCTTTTGTTGGGCAGGGGAAGGGGGAGATTTTGGAAGTCCATAAAGTGAATTGTTGTGGCCTGAAGATTTTGTTTGAGATGAAAAATGAACTTCTGCATCATTTTCCTTTGAAATGGATTAAAACTAAATGGACTTAACAAATTTGATGAGATTCATGTCTGTCCTTGTGTATAAGTTGCTTATGTGCATCTTGGCTTGCATGTAAACAAGCTTTGGTTTTAAGGACTCAAGTTTTTATTTATTTATTTATTTATTTTTGTGCTGGCACATGCCTTGCCATATTTATCTCTCTTTCTAAGTCTTCTTTTGCTAAACCTGTGTGTTTTCCAAGAAGAAAATATAATATCTCTCAATGATGTGTCCAACATTTGACATATTCCTTTGCTTTTGAAAGTAAGTAATTCTGTGGTAACTTTGGATTTCATTATCAATTTGAATTTTCATTTCTTGTAATAAGCCCTTGAATATGTGTTTTTGCTCTTGCAAATAGGCTCAGAAGGCTCACGAGGCAATCTTGAGAGTGTTGAACCTATCTGGGTTTGTTTATTCAGCTTATTTATTCCTTTCATTTGTTATATTGTTTTAATTTTTTTGCTATTTTGCTGGCATAGTGATAAGATTGTGTTTATTTGTGTAGTGTTGCTGGAGAACCTGCACTAGGGGAATGGTTATCTAAAGCTGAGCTTTGTGACCGCTTACATGAGCCTGTAGGTTCCTAGCATTTCTTAGATTCAGATTCATTTAGTATCTACTGTATGTGTATTGAAATTTATGTCATTTGATTTGCAGGTCAGAATTGCCATGGTTGGCAAATATACAGGCCTTCAAGATTCTTATCTATCTGTCCTAAAGGTGAGATATTTGTGCCTTGTTATACCCAAGTTCTGTTGTCAGCTAGAACTTGTGTGCTTGTTTTAAAGCAGTCTCTCTTGTAACTCATTCCCTATCACTTCTTACAGAAGTCCATATGCAATTTTTAGATCCATATACATCATCCCTATCTCTAAATTCCATTGCATTCAAGTTTTATGATGGATTGCATTCAAGTTGCATTCACTTCTTACAGAAAGGTTTGTTTGAATCATCTGCAGCTTCCAAAGATTTAGGATGGATTGCCATTTTTTCTGCCTTTCATGGCATGAGCTCATTGGTCTGAAACCAAAATTTATGCTGCTTCCATTCTAGGGTAGTTTTGGATTAAATTGCCTCACTTATCAATTAAAGGTAAAATAGAGAATAAATAAAGTGGTTTTAGGCAATGTAATATACTTTTTCAATCAGATTTTATTACAAGTTGATGTTTTTAATTTATTCAAATTTTTTTCCCCTGTTCTAAAAGTTTCCATACAATTGATGTTGAGATGAAGCTAATTTTTCAAGCGAAGTATTCTTCTTCTTCTTCTTTATTTTTTATTTATTTATTTTTTAATCACGACATTGAACCAGTTGGTACTATTAACCCATAACTTGTTCGAGAGGTTTCAATTAGTTTTATATGTAAAACGATTTCAGCCAGTGGCCTGCACTGTTGATTGGTCCAGTCCAATTTTGAAAACTACAGTCATCCATGTTTATGTAATGCTTATAAGCTACACAAGTATATATATGTATATATATATTTGGAGCTAATAGTTAATAATATTTTTGATGCAGAATGTGTTTTTGACTCCTGGCCTTTGTTTGGGAGGAGGTGAATTGAGATTATGTGAAAAGATTTACATTGTCTGGGAGGAGGAGAATGGGATTGAATGGAAGTAAATGGTGGTAACCCATTCACCTCCATTAATCAAATTTGGACCTATAAATGATAATCATTACACTAATTGCTTTCCCAGACTCAATTGGCTATCTAGCAGAATCTACACAATTGCTTTTCCCCAAGCTCACCCTGTTGAGAAAATAAAAGGTTTTTATTATTAAACTTTATTTGTGGCATTTAGTTTGTATTAATGTGTGGCTTTTGGTTTTTGTATAACCGGTTGTGGTTTGATGTGTATAACCGGTAGTGGTTTTTTGAGTTATAGGGAATTATGTGTGAGTTAATTTGGGAGTTTTCTTTGTTTTAGAAGTTATGTGCATTTGGTGACATTTATGATTTTTAACCATTAGTATTCTATGGTTGTTTTTTGTAAGCCTATATAAAGGCATGCTTAGTTAAATGAAATAGATCACTTCCTCCATATTTGTCCTTTACGTTTTTCTAACAAAGTGGTATCAGAGCGTGCAGAAAAATTCGAGAGAAAAATGGCTAACGGTGGAGGAATGGGTCCGCTTCAACTACCGATGCTTACCAAGCTCAACTACGACAATTGGAGCATCAAGATGAAGGCGTTACTAGGAGCACAAGACGTGTGGGAGATCGTGGAGAACGGTTTCCAAGAGGCGGAAGCTGGAGCCGATCAAGCGCAAAGAGACGCATTAAAGGAGACAAGAAAGAAGGACAAGAAGGCCCTCTATATCTTGTACCAATCGGTGGACGAAGACACGTTCGAGACCATCGCCAATGCTGAGACGTCAAAGGTGGCGTGGGATAAGCTCCAATCGACTCATAGAGGAGCTGATCGTGTGAAAAAAGTACGGTTGCAAACTTTACGTGGTGAGTTTGAATCGTTACAGATGAAGGAGACGGAGGTGATAGCAGAATATCACACAAAAGTAATGACAGTTGTCAACTAATTGAGACAGAACGGTGAAGAAATCGCCGATGTTCGTGTCATGGAGAAGGTTCTACGGAGCCTAAACACTAAGTTCGAGATCATCGTCACGACAATCGAGGAGACGAAGGATCTCGAGAACATGACGATTGAACAATTTATAGGCTCGTTGTAAGCCTATGAGGAGAAAAAGAAAAGGAAGATGGAGCAAACGGAGACCGTTGAACAACTTCTCCAACTCAAACTCAAGGAGGAGAATGGTCGTGGACGTGGAAGAGGTCGCAATGGTCGAGGCCATGGTGGAAGAGGTGAAGCCAACACCGACGTTTCTCAAAACTCGTGTGAATCTTCAAGAGGAAGAGGAGGCCGAGGTCGTGGAAGACGTGGTGGAAGGTCCGGGAGAGATAAATCTCAGGTAAAATGTTATAATTGTAATAAATATGGACATTATGCGAATGAGTGTTACTCATCCCAAACAGAGCCGATCGACCGAAAGCATCAGAACCGGTCAACCGCCGGCACATCCAACGCCCATCAAGGGCAGTCCAATTATGCGGAGGAGAACGGAACCTTATTCATGGTTTCAAAGGGAGAAGAAGAGAGTCGAGATAGCATGTGGTATCTTGACACCGGAGCCTCGAATCACATGTGTGGGAACCGCGAGATGTTTGCGAAGTTGAACGAGATGGCGAAAGGTAATATTGCCTTTGGAGACAATTCTTTGGCCGCCATCAAAGGAAAAGGTAAAATTCTCATTCGGTTAAAAAATGGAGAACATCAATATATCATAGATGTTTATTACATTCCCAATGTAAAAAACAATATATTGAGTGTAGGACAATTGTTAGAGAAAGGTTTTGAAGTTCAATTGAAAAACAATTGTTTGTATTTGAGAGATAATCATGAGAGACTTGTTGCTAAAGTCTCCATGACCAAAAATTGAATGTTTCCTTTAAATGTATGTAATGATGTTCTGAAATGCTTGAAGACGTGTTATGAGGATCCTTCTTAGCTATGGCATCTACGGTTCGGGCACCTCAATTTTGGGAGTCTAGAAAGACTTGTCGAAGAAGAAGATGGTGCGGGGTTTACTGCACATTCACAAGTCGAACCAAGTGTGTGAAGAGTGCTTACTCGGAAAACATCATCGAAGTAGTTTTCCGAAGGAGTCTATGACAAGAGCCAAGAAGCCTCTAGAACTCATCCATGCCGATGTGTGTGGAGTGATCAAACCGGAGTCTCATGGTAAAAGTAAATACTTCCTTCTCTTTATTGATGATTTTTCTAGAAAAACATGGGTGTACTTTTTGAAGGAAAAATCGGAAGTATTTGAAATCTTCAAGAGATTTAAGGTGCGTGTGGAGAATGAAAGCAACCTTACGATCAAGGCCATGAGAACCGATCAAGGTGGTGAATTCACATCAAATGAGTTCAAACAATTTTGTGATGAAAAAGGCATCCGACGTCCGTTAACGGTGCCAAGGACACTGCAACAAAATGGCGTGGCGGAGAGAAAGAATCGGACAATCTTGAACATGGCAAGAAGCATGCTGAAGACGAAGAAGATGCCGAGGGAATTTTGGGCGGAGGCCGTAGCTTGTGCGGTCTATTTGACAAACCGAGCACCAACCAAAAGTGTGCTTGACAAGACGCCTCAAGAAGCATGGAACGGAAGAAAGCCCGGAATTGGTCACTTCAAGGTGGTTGGGAGTATTGCATATGCTCATGTGTCGGAGGAAAAAAGGACCAAGCTCGACGATCGAAGCGAGAAACTCATCTTCATCGGCTATGACGCAAGTTCAAAGGGTTATCGCCTCTACAATCCTTTGAATGGGAAGGTAATTATTAGTCGTGATGTTGTTTTTGATGAGGAAGTCTCTTGGGATTGGAATATACAGGAGGAGGAGTATGATTTCCTTCCATACTTTGAAGAAGAAACCAGGGACGAAATAAGTGAAGTTTTACCCATTCCAGCGTCACCCCGGTCGACCGATCGATCGTCATCTGAAGGCTTAGCGTCATGCAATGCATCGTCTAACGGAACGGAGGCATTTTCCAGCGATTCGGAGAACGAAATTGGGCCAAGAGGAACCCGAAGTCTACGGGAACTTAATGAGGTAAATGAAAATCAAAATGACATAATTCTCTATTGTCTTTTTGGTGATTGTGAACCCATTAGTTTCCAAGAAGCCATTGCAAAAAAAAAATGGAAGGATGCAATGGATGAAGAAATTCGAGCGATAGAGAAAAACGACACATGGGAGTTGACCAAGCTTCCAAAAGGGCACAAACCAATCGGAGTAAAGTGGGTATACAAGACAAAACGAAAGACCAATGGCGATGTTGAGAGGCACAAGGCGAGACTAGTTGTGAAAGAGTATAGTCAACAACACGGCATCGACTATGATGAGGTATTTGCCCCCGTTGTTCGCCTTGAAACTATTTGTTTGATTATTGCTTTGGCAGCCCATAATCATTGAAAGATACATCAAATGGATGTCAAATCGGCATTCTTGAACGGAATTCTTGAGGAGGAGGTCTATGTGGAGCAACCGTTGGGTTATGAAGTCAAGGAAGACAAAGTGCTTCGATTGAAGAAGGCTCTTTACAATTTGAAGCAAGCACCGAGAGCATGGAATTCGAAGAATGACAAGTACTTTCAAGAGAAGAAGTATATGAAGTGTCCTTATGAGCATGCCCTCTACATCAAAATGTAAGGTGAAAACATACTAATCATTTGTTTATACGTTGATGATTTAGTATTTATCGGAAACGATCCTAGCATGTTTGATGAGTTCAAAAGGGAGATGGCAAAGGAGTTTGAAATGACGAACATTGGTCTCATGAGTTACTATCTTGGGATCGAGGTCAAACAAGGTGAAGATGGGATTTTTATATCCCAAGAGGGCTATGCTAAAGAAGTGCTCAAAAGGTTCAACATGGATGATGCTAATCCGTTTGGAACACCGATGGAATGTGGAGTCAAAATCACTAAGCAAGATGGAGGAGAGAAGGTAGATTCTATACTTTTCAAAAGCTTGGTTGGAAGTTTGAGATACTTGACATGCACAAGACCGGATATTCTTTATTCGGTTGGAATCATTAGTCGATTTATGGAGGAGCCGACAACAACGCATTTCAAAATGGCAAAGAGGATACTTCACTACATCAAAGGGACGATTGGGTATGGTCTTTCCTATGTCTCTTCTAGCAATTTGATGTTGTTGGTTATTGTAATAGTGATTGGAGTAGTGACTTGGATGATCAGAAAAGCACTACGGGGTTTGTATTTTTTATTGGTGAAACGGCGTTCACATGGATGTCAAAAAAGCAACCCATAGTCACATTATCAACATGTGAGGCGGAGTACGTCGCGGCAACTTCATGTGTATGTCATGCAATTTGGCTAAGAAACTTAGTGAAGGAGTTGAAGTTTCAAATGGAAGGTCCAATGGAGATTTTTGTTGATAACAAATCGGCCATTGCCTTAGCCAAAAATCCGGTGTTTCATGGGAGGAGCAAGCACATCGATACCCGATTTCACTACATTCGGGATTGCGTTACGAAGAAAAAAGTGGAACTCAAATATATCAAGTCACAAGACCAAGCGGCAGACATTTTCACAAAGCCCCTCAAGTTGGAGACTTTCATCAAAATGAGGAGTTTACTTGGTGTAACAGATCAAGTTTAAGGGGGGTGTTGAGAAAATAAAAGGTTTTTATTATTAAACTTTATTTGTGGCATTTAGTTTGTATTAATGTGTGGCTTTTGGTTTTTGTGTAACCGGTTGTGGTTTGATGTGTATAACTGGTAGTGGCTTTTTGAGTTATAGGGAATTATGTGTGAGTTAATTTGGTAGTTTTCTTTGTTTTAGAAGTTATGTGCATTTGGTGACATTTATGGTTTTTAACCATTAGTATTCTATGATTGTTTTTTGTAAGCCTATATAAAGGCATGCTTAGTTAAATGAAATAGATCACTTCCTCCATATTTGTCCTTTACGTTTTTCTAACACACCCAAGGTTTGACATCTAATCTTTCTTATGTTGATCATTTTCAATAATCCAAATAATGAACTCTGTTGATTTTTCATTAGTTAATCTGTTGTTCTTCATTCATTTTCTAGTTTTATTTCTTTTTGTGTACTATCAATAGTCATAATGTAATATGGGTTGTGCCTGTTAGATGTTTGTTTGTGTGTATATATGGCTATATGCATGATAATGCAACTGAAATAGTTTCATTTTAAAGTATGGGGTTCTTGTATTTTTGAGTATCATCAATTCAGCTTTCTTTGTTGGCATATAGCATTTGGCTAAGCGAAAACCAAGACTTGCAAGCAATTCAATTATCTTCTGGAGGACTATCTTTTTATCTTAACATTTAGATTGTTGATTTATAAAAAGTGAAGGGGACGTTGTTTTTAGATTGTTGCTTTTAAATTTATAAAATATATGACATTTTTTATTTAATTAATTGTTTTGTATCTTTCAGGTTCACTGGACTCTCCAATTGTTATGAGTTGGCCACAAAGAATATAAGGGGATGTTATTTTGTTTTCAAAGTATTTGTAGTTAAACTCTTCAATGTTATATGTATTTTGTTACGTTTTTTATGATAATTTATAATTTTTGTTAGATAATTTTAATTTCATCTTAGGATATATACATGTGTAATCAATGTACAAGTTTTGTTATATAAATGTACAGGTCATTCTGATAGTTTAAAATAGGATTGTCTTTTGTTTTTAAAGCAAATATATTTTAGTCGACCGTCATAAGGTGGACGAGAAAAAGCTTTTGTCGACCGCCACGACACGGACAAGAAAAATCTTTAAGCGGACGAAGCATTTGACTTTTCTCAATCCTAGCAGATATGACTGCTAGAAAACGGTCATTAGGTGGTCGAGGATCCTTTAGTTGACCACTTTATGTGCTTTTCTCGATCGCTTTAAGCGGCCGAGAAATCTAGCACTCCTTGTAGTGAAATTTTACTATAAAAATAACCGTATTAAAACACTTGTCTATCTCTCACTTGAAAATAATGAATCCATAGAAGTGTACTTCTACTTAAAATTTCATTATTCCATAGAGATGTAAATGGGTAGGGTACTCGTTTAATTTGTCAATCTTATTACCAAATTGTTTATTTTTTATTTACTATTATTGTTTTAAACTCGTTTATTTTTTTAGTTGGAATCTCAAACTCGTCTTATCTCAAAGTCGCGAACCAATTTATATTCAATTGATCAAATTATCTATTAAATATTCATTAAATATTCGATTTGAGATAAAAATTAAAAAAAAAATTAGTAAAGGACAAAAATATTAAATTTATTAAATTGAGCAAATTTATTAGTCAAAGGACCTAGCTCTAAGTTTTTTTTTAGGTAAAAGAAATATACTATAAATAGTAAAAAAATAAATGCACAAAATATATAGAAGCATATCCTTGCAATAGTACAATAAGAATTATAGTTCATAAAAGACTTTCAAGCTAAATATAGAACAATTCATGACATGTGAAAATAGCACAAGTACAGCAAATCATAAATTAAACGAGTTTAAAAGAACTATCCCAACAAAGTTAAGCGCATTTACCAACAAAGCATAAATGACCTTGGTTTAAGAATTTAAAAAATTATTAAACGAGTAGTTAATGAGTACCTTACAGTATTGGGTACCCTATAAGTATAAATGGATATCAGATGTCGGGTGTTAAGTATCTTACAGATAAATCCAAAACCCATCTCAAATCTGCATAGGTATTAAATTTCAATTTCAAACTCGTTCCAATCTCATTAGAGTATTTTTCAACGGATTTTTATTGGATTTGATCAAGTTGGATACTCTCGTATACCTGTTCTATTGACATTCCTATTACTGCATTCTAATTTCACTTTCTGGCATATGGTTTTAGTCTAATGGCATTTTCATTGTAGAAATTGTACCTATGTAGAAGACAAAAATAAATAAATAAAAAATGAAAAAGAAAGAAAAGATTTTTTTTTAATGGCTAGTGAAAAAAAAAGGTGAGTTAATTTGTAGGCCTTGAAGGAATGGAATCTCACATATACCAAAAAAAAAAAAAAAAAAGAAAAAGAAAAATCAGCAGTTCACATAGATTTAATATGTCGATAATCATACAAGATATATAAGTGTAATCCACACTCATCCGAGAATAATTGTAGAGTCGGAATCATCACAAAATTATTGTTATCAGCTGTGAGATATTACTTCTTGAATGCTTCTCTTTATTATTGTCTGTTTCAAACTGTATGTCAAGATGCCGCTACCTTTGGTTAAGTGTTATTTTCTGTACTGTTGAACCCGATAACTAGACAAGGGTGGGGTACATTCATGGAATCAAAAGATACGTTATGGTTTAATCTTGGCGGACAAGATATATATTGATGGCATGTCTTTGATCCGACAGCAGTGTTATATAAATAAAATTTTATATTAGAAAGAAGAATCGGAATAATATGAATCCTTTATGCAAATGCAGGGTCAATAATTTTTCTCATTCTGAGTTATTGTCTGGGGCCTTAAATTGAATACGAATTAGGTATTAAACTGAATTAAGAATCTTCTTATTATGAAATAAAAATTAAATTAAGATATGACTAAGTATTAAATTAAGTTATGGACAATTGGATTAAAATACTATATACTATTGATACTAAAAATACTTTGAATCAAAATTTTACTCGAGTTAATTACTCCAAAAAAAAAAAAAAAATTACTCGATTTACAACCAACTATATCCTATGCATACATCCACCGGTGCTTTTATGAGTTAATCATTTTGGATAACAAAGCTGACAAAGGTGTAACGTAAATTCTATTAACACGTTCGATAACAAAGCTAACAAAGTTGTAACGTAAATTCTATTCCCCACAAAAATTATAAATAAAAAAAGTTTCCCTTTATCCCAAAGTAGTCTTAGTCTACCAAAATTAATGAACCATACAAAAATCTCGGCCTCATGTTTCATGATGGGGAGACTTTTGCTTTTCTGTCACCGACCCATAGATGTATATATATACATATGCAAGCAATATATATACAGAGAGAGAGAAAGAGAGAGAGAGAAGGGTCCTCTGGCATAAAGTAGAAAGGCAGGAAGGTGTTGAGTAACCACCAGAATCTGACGTGCCCGACCAGGAGCATCCAATTAGGACAGCTCTCCTCAGTCTACTTCTGGGCGGCTCTGGCCATCCTGTACCACTATTCATTGTTATATATATATTGGTATTGGATTCATTGTGTTATGGTCATCAGTCACGATTATGAAGTTGTGCTCTCAAAAAATTCTACTGTAACTGTTTGACTGTGACTGAGAAATTTGATGTTGAGCTAAGTAAGGATATATGTTTCCTCGGAAGTTTTAAATTAATTAATTACCTTGGTAAGTTCAAAATAATATTCAAAAATAATTTTAGTACTTCCAATTTAACCTTTCATACTTTATCACCTCTCATAACAAATAAATAATATTATTTAGAATGTGAAAAAAAATTAACATTAATTCTTCGCTCTTGTTTGATAACGTTTATCTTTATTGTCTTTTGTTTAAATTTAAAATTTTGAAAACTGGCGATAAAAATATATTTGTTGAATAAAAATTTAAACAGAACAACGTAAATAAAAAAAAGAGTATTTTTACTCTATTTTTTTCTGTTACGGACATTTTTTCAATTTTAATTGTCACGCCCCCTACTTAATTGTACGGGACGGAAGGCATAAGAATAAAAGAACTAATTAAAAATAAACAAAATTTGTTTCAAAGTTAAGTCATAATTTAATAATAACAATCAAAGTTAGTAATATTGTCCCTCATTCCCATTTAGAATTATATTTGAGTACATTATCATGAATCAAATAATGGTATAATTCATTTTAATTAACATCATCCTCAGTGATAGCATCCAAGATTTGCACAATCAGAATATATATTATAATCATGTTTATACCACTTAAAATAATTATATTATAAATATAAACAACAGACCATACTCTGGCTCACTCAATTTATATAATATAATAACCCTTAATAAGAAGAGTAAAAACAATTATTATTATTCGTAGTTAAGATCGGACTTAAACTATTCAAATCTAAACTGTCTACGTATTCTATTTCGGCAATCTAGTCACCGTAATTCCTAACTTTATTATTCAATGTTCACAACTTAACCCTTTATCAACAATCCATATATTAAACATCATTATAATTAACAACGTCAAGATATCAACACACTACAATAATATATGCAATCTCATGTAATGGATTATGGAATGAAATGCCAGTGTATACTTTCTAATCTCCATCTACCCCCAACCTTATCATAGGACAGTTGACGCTTAACAAAGAATGTGAGACCATCAATCGCACCGTTTAATGCTTACAACGAAAGATAGTCTCTATATATATTACAAGTAGGGAATCATCTTACACCCCTATTTGTGTGAAACTCTGGGGAACCATGTTACATCATTTGGCTCTTCTACTAGGGAACCGTGTTACACCCCTAATCAAGCATCTACTTAGCTCAAGTACGGTATAATCACAGGTGGGGAATCATGTTACACCCTATGGCCCTTCTGTTAGGAAACTGTGTTACAACTTTAGTCAGGCATCTCTTTAACTCAAGAAGGAAATAAATATAAATAGTGGTTGGGAAATCAAGTCATACCGCCAATCAGTTAAGACTTAAAGGAATCGAGTTATATCCCCTAACCCTTCTGTTGAGGAACCGAGTTATACCCCTGGTTAGGCATCTCCTTAGCTCAAGTAATAAATCAATATAAATAGCGTCTCAAGAGTAATGTCTTAGTTCCAATAATTTAACTCTAGTCATATATATTGACTGGGAATTATCCAATATTTTCAAAATCTCATTTTATTATTTTTTCTCAAAATTAAGGATCCCGTCCATATACATAACCCGTGTCTCGGCGCATCAATATCAACATGAAACTTTCAACCAATTAATAATTACAAGATAAAACTAGATAATGTAACTCTAGTCCCATGCATATTATATACTTAATAATGTAAATAAATATCATTTTAATATAACATTCATTCTCATTAGGCTTTTTGGAGTTCTTTTTTTCCTTAAAAATCCATAATAAATAGGTTTGCGCACAAAATATACTTTTAGAAATCAAATTATAACATTTTCAGAGTTCTGCCAAATTTGGTGTCTGGACACCAAAAGCTCGAGACACCCTTGGTCCAAAGATTAGAGACTCGTGCCCAGTACCTTATTTCGTTTTTAATGAAACCCAACTCCAAATCTTTCCCAAATTACCCATTCAAGCCTCAATTTTAACAATAACTTATTTATAGACATTTAGACACTTAAATCACACGTTTCTATAGTATTTAATACAAGATCTTCACATTTATATACATGTATATATACACACATTCATATATATATACACAAATCTCATGATATTCAATTAAATCAAGCATATATATATATTAAAATCATTCTAACAACGTCTAGAAGACAAATAAAAATCCTGCATACCTTGAATCCGAAGAGAAAAGAAGAAATGAGAAAGTTTTAGTTTTGGCCTCCAAACTTTCGGCATCGATTTTTCCCACCTCAAGTGAAATATATACCATCACGACATTCACAGCGTCGAATACTACCTTGATCCGCCGACCTTCCTTCCCAGAGCTCACTTTCTCTCTCTACTCTCTCCCTCTCCCCTCTATCTCTCTCTCTTTTCTCTCTCTCCTGTCCTCAAGAAGGCACTTAAGCTAAGAAAAGAACAAGGAAAGGAAAAGGAAAGGAAGGAAAGAAAGGAAAAAATGCAGTCTTTTGACCCAAATGTTCGACCTAATATCAATTTAAGCTGCACTCGACACAAGAAAAATAAAATAAATCAACCTAATTTTATTTTAAATATTTTATTGGCTCAAAATAACATATAAATGAATATTTTATCCATTTTTTCATCATATTAAAACTAATTATTTTATTCAAATATTTTATTAAACAAAAATTATTTGCAATAAATAATATAATTAAATTAATGAATATAATTATCTAAATTAAAATTTAATAAATTTTATATATTTATTTTTAATAAATAAATAAATTTAATTAATTAGTTAATTTAATTAATATGAAGTATATTTTCTTTAATTAATAAATAATAAAATTAATTTGATTTAATTTTCATAATTAATTTAATTTAATTAATTTAATTCATATTAAATATATTTTATCAAATTATTTTTAAAAAATATCATAATTAATTATTTGTATTGTTACGAAATATATTTCATTCAGTTGTTTTTAATAAATAATATAATTAAATTATAATTAATATATTTTATATTTACTGAATTAAATGATATAATAATTATATTTTATTCAATTATTTTAATAAATAATATAATTAAATTATAATTTAATATATATTTATTGAATTAAATGATTTTTAATTAATAATTTAACTAAATTTTTATTAGTTAATTTGTAATAACCCAAAATTTAAAATTTTTAATATATATTATTTTTTAAAAAAAATTAAGATTTAAGATTATAATAATTACTTTGTATGTACATATATAATTGCTTTGCATATATATATATATACACATATGAAGAAACTTGGGTACCAAGAAAAAAAAATGGTGAACTTTCCTGGAAGCTTCATATGCTTGGTTACCAAGTATAACCTATATATATATACATGTATGTTTCTGTGTGTGTGTGTGTTATGTGCTGGGAATAAGAAAATCAAGAAAGACGGAAAAGAAAAAAAGAGAGAGAGAGAAAAGAAAAAGAAAAAAGAAAGAAGAGGGAGAAAATGAGGATTTAAATTCAAAAATAGTAGGGTTTTGATATTTTCGACGTTGTGATCATCATGGTGGTATTGGACCGTGGTAATTCGGCCTAAAATGGGAGATACAAAGGAGCGAAGTTTTAAAGTTTTGGATCTTAGGTAGGGATTCAATGCATTTTATTTACATATATGTGATATGAAAATATTTTGATAAATTTTTATGTGATCATTTTGTATGAATGTAATTAAATTTAGACTACATGGTGTGAATTCTATCCAAACCAAAACACCAAAATATCTGTAATAGCCTGAATTTTTTTTTTCTTAATTAAATTGCTTAAGTGTGGTGGTGATATTTGTTATAGTAAAAATCTAGAAAATTGAGGATTTGAAAATTTTTGGAATTAGTTGGAAAGATTTTCGGATTGAATTTCACCCTATGTGGGAGTTTAATGTAGAATTTCTAAAATTTTTATCCAAACACTTCCTAGCCCAATTACTTATTTGGTTCAAACCAAGCCCATTAACCCATGGGTCAACCCTTTTCTTTGACTCACCTCAACTTACTTCAACTCACTTTATCACTCAATGAGTTGACTTATGAATAGTTGCTCTAAATTATTTCTCGACAACTTCATTTTCCATCTTCCATACACTCTCACCATCTTTCAAAATTATTTGACTAATTAGACAAAGAGAAGACCCTACATTGATGACCTTAAAGCATCTTTTTCAAATTATTTAGCAAACAAGATTTAAAGCATTTTGTTTGAAAGCTAGCATGATTTAAAGCATTTTGTTAATTTGTCAAAAAAGCTAGCATGATTGTTTAATTTGTCAAAAAGTTAGCATAATTCCCGGATCATGCCACCCATCCTCATCTATCCTCCAACACCTATCTTTAATTATGTGGTTAGATAGTCAAAAGGGCTAAGTTAGATTGTTTAGATTATATTACCTAATGCATAATGCTACTTTAGTGGTTTTCAAGTTTAGGTAGTGGAACTTGTTTTTCTCTACCGACACTTCTTCTACATTCCCTATAAATTGTGTGTCTTCAAAGAGAAGAAAATAAGAGAGAAATAATAATAAATTATTAATTAGTGAGGTTGAAGATTTGGTGTTGCTTGGAGGAAGAAGAAGGGCTTGGAATTTTTCAATTTGGGTGGTGTTCAAAGCTAACTCATTTTTCCTTCTCAGACTTGGTCATTAATATCTTCATTGAGGTAGGATGACGAATCTCCTAAAATATATTTGATGCATTTGCTGGGTTTGAAGTATGAAACTTGATTGTGATAAAAATATATACTCGTATATTGGGGGTAGGGAAGCCGAAATTTTAACTGATGTAACTCAGTATGCTGACAGCTCTTTATTTGTAACTTCTAATGTGCTCCTACCCCCTAAAACGGTGGAATTAGGCTTCGGCTAAAACATAAAAGTTGTAGCCCTTTCAGTTTTCTTTCCAACCCAAAAAGAATTGCATAAATCCGATGTGTGAGTCAAAAGTTATGCCCAAAAATACTGAGCACGTGTAAAACTGTATTTTTTGAACAAACTGAATTCAAGGCTGTTTTTGTACCTTTAGACCTTAAAATTTTAAAAAGTGTAAAACGTAAAAGTTGTAGGTCTTGAAGTCTAGTTTCTACAGATATAAAGTTTATAGATATTGCAGTCCTGCTTTATTTTATATGAATTTTCTTTCAACCTGCTATTTCTGCTTAGTTTTAATTGATGCTTGTTTGGATTTTTTTAGAATATTATGTTTAAGGATTTATTTAAATTTCCAATTACCTTCTGTTAGTTATTGTCATAATTTCTATTGACATGAAATTATTTTAAACTGAATATTATGTATTATTTAAAACTCTAATATTGATGATAATTGACTTAGATAATCAGTTTCATCATGGAGAATGGGATAACTTATTCAAATTAAAATGCTAAGTATTTGATAAAATGCCCAAAAGAAACAATGGACTTGTTCTTTTCTCATTTGGTCTTTCTTAAATGAAATTGATTTATTTTTAGGCATTATTTTGTCAATCTAGCAAGTTATATAACTATATTTTTATGATTAAGTGAATTTAATGAAACTTATTTAATACCTTCCTAAACATTGGAATAATTCTATGGACATTTGTGGATATATTAAATCCGAAAACCTATGATAAGGGTTTGATTATAAAGAAGATGATGGTTGAAAAATTTATTCAAATTATTTTGAAAAAAAAATAAAACTTATAAATTTTTCTAAAATTAAATATAAGTTCAAAGAGCTATTTATTATCTTTATATTCCATAAAATAATAAAATAAAAGGTAAAAGAGGCAAAAACCGAGATTTGCAGCCAATGAGGTTCGAACTTGCGACTTTAAATTGCAATTAGGGTCGCCCACCCACTAAGCTACCAACCTCGGCCTAATTAATATACCATTAAAAATAATTTTATTCTTATCAAAGGTGGTACGGTAAACTTGTCAAAACAATTAACTAAAATACTAATTCGTATTCTAAATTTTGTTTTTATTTGCTACTTGTTAATTTACATATAGTACCTACCTTTGTGATAATGATATTGGTGACTATATTAAATCTTTGATTTATTGAGAATTATTATTAAATTATAGATTTAGATAAAGTACTTAAAAATATACTGCATGTGATTGAATAATCCCACTTTTGATTCATCACCTGGGAGCATTACCGGTTGTTATTAAAAATGTCTGATTTCCATACAAGGTACCCTTAGAATGTAAAAGAGTGAGAAGAAATTAAGGCACTCGGTGCTAAAGTTATTTTTGGCAATGGGGTGATGGGTGGGTAGAAATGACCTTTTAGATGGAGATGGGAACATATGCATTTTATTTGGGAGATGCTTCCTTCTGACCTGGCCAGTCAGGTAGCCAGTCGCGACGGCTAGGTTTTTGGTAGGTGACACCGTCGGTATGCATTGGATGCTAAGCCCGTAAAGTCACAGTTCCCAAGGCTGGGGGTAGAGGATGATAGGAGTATGATTATCTTAGGAGGATTTAGATTAAACTCCTTTACAAAATTTTACTGTGACTAGCAACCTCTCTTGTTATATATGAATGATGTGTTAGAATTATTTAATTATATTTAATTCCTCTCGATGAATATTTTATAAATATATATATATATATATATGAAACCTATATCGCTACGGGGTTTGATCCCGAGACCTTAAAGATCTAAATCTGATATCCCTACCACTGCGACACAAACTTTATTGTGGTACACACATCAATATTTAACTATTTTTACATATAAGTAAAATAGTAGTTACGGTGACGGTTTCATCAAACCGTTGTAAGTATAATTTACATTATTCAGTTGAGATCTATTGAATTAATTGTTGCATAAACAGTATGCCACCTAAACACATTCACTGTAATGGGTCACTTAATACAGTGTAGTATTACAACCACTGCATATAAGCACCTAGGAGATTCTGATTACTGGGCTTTAGTAGCTCACCCCTTGTGGGAATATTTTTTTCAGGATATTAAGCACAGGGATACAGAAGATGAGCTGGACAGAGATTAATTTCTCTTAAATATTCCATCAGAAGAGTTATCTATTTTTTTTTCTTCTTTCCTACGCGGAGCTGGAGGACTTTATTTTTGGTCTGTAACAATTGTTGGATGATTGTAATTATTAAGCAAAGACCTAATTTGCTTTTATTTGGTATGTAATATTAATCGCGTGGTTGGGACACTTAGATGGCTCTGTAATATTTTTCTCTATCTTTATTTTGTGCCCTGTAGTTGAAATCCCATCAAATGGTTCAGTCCAATGACTTATAAATATTGTTTGGGACAAACAAGGGATTTTGAATATCTTAAATTTTTCTTGCGGGTCAATCCCAGTTTAGAGGAAAATTCTAGGGTGTGACAGCGTATTATTATCATCTTATTTTTATACCTAACAAATAAGTCCCAAGTCACCCCTGGGCATTCGGTTATGAAAATTTGGGGCGTGACAATATCATTACCAAAAATGGAGTTCACTGGAACTAGAAAGAATTGTAGAAGAGAATATGCCAAAGCATATTCCATGAAAGTTTCTAAAATTTTCCTTTAGCCCCAATAGTTTTATATAATTATGATTTGACCCCAAAAGTTTTATAAAATTTCAGTTCAACCCCTAAATTACTAAAAAATTTAGTTGGACCCTAAACTTATTGAAAAATTACAAATTGGCCCTAAAGTTATGCAAAATTATAATTTTGCCCTTGAAGTTGCAGTTTGGTATTTATAGTTAAATGCATGGAAATGTGTAATTGAGAATGCTCAATTTTAAAATGTTTGAGTGATTTATTTTATTAATAGAGAATGATTATGAAAGCGATGATGTGATGTTGATGGTTGATAATAATGGAGATAAAGGAAATGTAAATGATGTTGTGATTGCGGGTTTGTAGATACTGAAAAATAGGAACGGTACAGAGATTACCCTTAGATTGAAAAACTCTAAACCTGCGTAGGGGTTGGTATTCATGCCAGTAGGTTAGTAACCTACAACGATGATAATTATTGCGCTACTCGTGGCCATCGGGTCTGGACCCGTAAACGATGATATTGTATAGAATCTGCCCCATGACTGTGATAATTGTGATGTGATGGCAAAGAGATGAATGAAAGATAATAATTGGATTATTTTTGAGATTTATGTTGATGTTTGTTTTGATGTTGGGATGTACGATGACTTGCAATTCATGAGTTATTGATATGAAATTACTGCTAATATAATTTTTGTGCTTATCATATATATATTTATTATGTATCGTAGGCACAAGTGGATTAGTGCTCACGTCCCTACATAATTCTTTTGCAGGTCATGAACCTGAGACTTAGGTGGGCCATTGTTGGATTTACGTTTGCGTTGCTGTAACATTATTTAGGACTATAATATTAATAATTTGGGAATTTATTTTATATGATTGTAAAGGATTTGAGGCCTAGATCTCTATTATTATTTAGGGTCGTGGTTGGAGTACTGTTACCCGGTTACGCTGAGGTTTAGTTGTTATTAATTACTTTTAGTTTATTAATAAAATTATTAATATTTATTATGGATATTTGCTCGAAGATAGTTGTGCAGCTTTGATTAGCGTAATAGATATTTTAGCACACGTTGTGTATGATTCTTTCCCTCACTCCCCGAGTTTTGAAAAATCGAGGCGTTACATAATTAAATAGGTAAATTTAATTTAATTAATCTAATTAATTGACTAAATCAAATTAAATTAATATGAAATATATTTTATTAAATTCAATTAAGTTTTTAAAAATTAATAAGATGAAATATTTTATTAAAATAAAAAAACTAGTAATCATAAATAAAATTACATTTTAAAATGCAGTTTCAGTTTTCATTTCAAGAAAAAAAAATGACAACAAAAATTAAAAATTAAAAAGCATAAACAGATAAATATAAATAGAAAAATGATAATATTACCAAATAGGACTAAATTACTATTAGGTAAACTTTATTTAATCAATATTTATCAGCTAATTCATAATTAGTTTTAAATATATATTATTTTACATTATTATAATTCTCTAATTAAATAAAGAATAGATGGGATAAAATAAAAAACATATAATTAGGGGATAATGATTATTACCTAATATATTATAACATATTTTATAATTTGTAAAATATATTATAATTTATTTGTTTTACTTTGTTTTATATTCTCATTTTCTTGTATTTATCATTGTTTAATTATCTTTATTTGTGAATATAAATATACTTGTCTATTTTTCAAATTTAAAATAATAAATTTAAATATAAAATAATCATTATATTAATATACTTGTTCTGATTAATATAAAATAATAAATTTACATATAAAATAATTATAATATTATTACTACTTGTACTGCAACGTATATGATTAAACGCTAATAAGTAATAAAATAGAATCTTAATTACCCATTTGGTTTGTTTTTGTGCAAGTCAAAAACGAACTTGGCTAGTTCATTCCCTTTGAATTGCTTTCTATAATTCCTATGTAACTTGAATTTTTTGGCCAAGATAATTGCCTTTTTAAAAGTAATTTTCCATCTTACTCTTACTTAAAGACACTTCACCATATAACTCTTTTTTTTTTTTTTTTTTAAATAATTCTCTGTTCGGCAATAATTTTTACCGTCTTCTCCATTGACCCCTTCTCTCCCTTGTCTATGAAGATTGCCTGCAAGCTAGAAAATAGTGAAATAAAGTGGTTGGAGTTGGTTCCCGACCAAGGATACTCCGGTGCTTCAGTCAGTAAATCGTATAAATAATAAGCTCATGTAAACGGAGAGAGAGAGAGAAGAAGATCAGAGAAAAAGGAGCCGAAAGAAGACCCCTTACACTGTCTTGGGTTTTGGTATTTATAGATGGAGTGTCTGTCTAGCTTTCTGTTGATTTGACAATCACTTTATTTTGATGTGACTTAAAGTGGAGGTGGGTGGCTAACATTAAATACTAGATGATGTAAGTTTCGGGAGCCGTGTGGTAGTGTAGTACATAAAGTAATTATACAACGTAACTAGCAAACTATTTATTCTCAATTTAACTAGAATATATCCCTGTTCGGGGGTACAATTTATAGTCGGCGGACCACTCTTATGGTCGAACAAGCTAATTTTATGCCTCACATTCTCAATCTAACTTTATATTTTAAAATTAATTCCTACTACAATGTAGCAACTAAGATAACAATTGGTTTTCAAGGTTGTATTTAGTATTTTTAATTTATAATTAATCTACACTGTTTCAAAACATCTCCATATTTACTAAATTAAATTTGATGAATTGAATTAGTTGCAATAAAAAAAAGAAGTTAAAAGAAAAACACTCACCTACAATTTAAATAATATAAAATAATATTTATTGAAAATGCATATGTAATTAAAATTAGTTCAATTTACTTATTTTCTTTTAATTTAATTCAATTTTTCTAAAATTGCCACTCATATAGAAAAGAACTATTAGTTTTTGTAAAGGTTAAAATACAGTTACATATATAGAATTATAATTATATATTTTCATAAATGACATCCATAAAATATTGCTCTATATTTGTATTTTCGCGCTTTTAAGTAGATGCACACTTTTCTCTTTATGAAGTTATCGGAAATATATATTTAAAAATAAATTATATGTCTCGATTCTTTTGATCTTTTAAGGCAACCGTAACAATTTTTATTACATAATATTTTTAAAAAGTGAAATTAAAATATGCACATGACCCATTTTATTTCGTTATTATTATTTTAGTAAATTATACCATTCAGTTAATTTTTTTACTTGAACAAAATTCTTGAGATTACCATCTCAAAAAATTAAATAAAGTTAATATTTAATTTTATAATTAAAAATTTTCATTCTAATTACTTAACTACTCTTTATTTAATGAAAGCTTTTTTATCTCGTTAGATGTAGGAAGCTAATTTAGTAACTGATTCAGTTTAAAATAAAAATAAAGTAAATGTGGAAATGTTTTGAGAGAATATTAATTAATTATAAATTAAAAAAAAAAAACTATATCCCAGCATGACAATCATTTTTTATCTTAACATTGCCGTGAAAATTAATTTTGAGGGAGGAAATAAGATAGATAATTACTTTTGACAAATATATATATATATATATACACATATATATGTTGTACAAAAGTATCATATTAAGAATTATTTAATATTACAAGAGTCAGAGTTAGGTAGAGAATAATTTTGAAATTTGGGAGGGAATTAGATGAGGAGTTATTTTATAGGAGAGTGTTATTTTAACCAAAAATTCTGGTTAATTAGTTGATAGAGACTTTGGAAACTATAAATATGTATCACAAGCTTTTGTAGCCATCCCAAGCCAACAGGTTGAAGGGCACCCGGCGGCTCTTAACTTTTATCAATTTTCAAGAAGCAATATATATACATTACGCAATTTATTTGCACTCTTTTTAAATTTTCACTTATTTTTTGAATAACCATGCAATAAAAATACAAAATGCCTTTTAGTTATTAGTTAGTAATTAATGTTGAGTTTACAATTGTAATTAACAAATTACTGAACAAAATAATGAATTCAATTTTATATTCTTAGACATTAGTTAGAATGTTAGAGTATAAGATTAAATAGGAATTTTATTTTATTTAGAATGTGAGATCTATATACTAGAAGGCATTTAATTAGGGAATTAAGATTTCTTATCATCCAATGGAGTTTTAAAAAAATCTTATTTTGAAAGTACATGGATATAATAAGAGTTTTATTCTAATCATATTTAAGATCGAATATCTTTATAATATATATAAAGGACCTACTCTTAGAGTAGTAGAAGAAAATCGTAATAATTAATCATACAAATTCCAAGTTTGAGATCCATACTCCAAGTTACACAAATAATAATACAAATATAAGTAGAAAGTGGGCAAGCATGGTCCCTCTGCCTACCCGATGGTCTCAACTTATACTCTGGGCGATTCTTCCTTTTCTCAAAAGATTACTTGTGATAAATAAAGGCCAGGGTGAATACAATCACTCAATAGGTAGGATTGTGTATGTGGGCACGTGTACATGCTAACTAGTATATATTATATATAATACAACAATCTCAATTAAAAATAGTACAAACAAAATGCAAATGCATGACTATGTAAGTTATCTCCATTTACTTCTAACCTTATCATGGAAGGGTGACACTTAGCAAAGTAGGACGAGTCACCAACCAAACTATTTTCTCAGCATATGACAACCAAATGAAAATTAGTATAGAATATGAAGCCAACGAGTCACCAACCAAACTATTTTCTCAGCATATGACAACCAAATGAAAATTAGTATAGAATATGAAGCCACTAACTGTATTATTGCAATCCAACTAATCGAAAATAAATTGTATTTGATGCACAATACTTGGAGAGTATATATAAGGTGTGTTTAGCATGTTATAATTCTCTAAAAATCTTTGAAATTTTCTAAAAATTTGTAAAAGTTATTCACTTTTTATCTCATTACACGAATTATGAACTTATAACTTTTATCAAATTATCTCACTTTTATCTCACTTATTGTTACTCCAAACACCCCCATAATCATAACCATAGCATCTTATTAGCTCTTTTATTATATCTCATGATATTCACTCATAGGCAGATATCGATCTATAAAACAGGTAAATCATAATGTCTTAATATACAAGATTAGTCTTGTAAAGCCAATGACTAATCTCATCATACATATTGACTAGGTATCTTTTGATATTTTAGAAAATCTCATTTTATCAGTTTTTAAAAAATGAATCACATCCATACATTTGACTAGACTCACGACACATTAATAAAATAGCTCTCTCAGCCAATTATAATAATAACTAGATGATGCAACCTTCACACTATATACACAATATGCTCAATCATGCATAATATCTACAATATGATACCTGTCAATCATGTTCTATACTGAAGAACATCTTATAAATTATTCATGATAATTTATGACAAAGTATTTTAATCTAGCTCTCAACTAAAATCTATTCAAACAGCCTGAGAGTCGCGTTCAAACGAACGCCGTTCGAGTGGCCTTTTTAATCTGTTTGAACTGTCCTTAGTAGAATATAATATTTTTGTTCAAAACAAATGTTTTGATAAATAAAATTCAACTATTAAGGTTTCCACATCGATTGTAGAAGAGATTGGTGTCAATACATAAGTGTGAGGGAAAGTCGATATCAACAACCCTATCAATTATGCAAGGAACTAGTGGTTAATATATAAGTGTGAGAAAAAGTCAATGTCAATAAGTTCAAAAGTTAACTCGTAGGATGAGACTTTCACTCATATTTGTATACTAAACACTAATCTCTTCCGCAATCGATGTAGGAACTCTAACACTAATAACCAAAGTATTATTGTTATACATGTTGCACACCAAATACATGTTAAATCACCACAAACTTCCCAAATATCAAGCTAAAAAATGAATCCCCAAACTTTCCAAATCACCATATCAAGCAACCAACTCATCAATAAATAAGCAATATGCTATCAATGCATATACATGTTAAATCACCACAAAACATGAATTCAACTATAGACCCCTCCCCCCCCCAACACACACACACACACATTTGTATACACATATATATAAATATATATAACTTCAATTCAACTCAAAACAACAAATCAATACATAAGATTATCCTATTCCATGCAAGAACAAGACATCAATAAAAAATTTCACCGCACTACCTCGGATCCAAAGAAAAAAAAAAAAAAGAAAGAAAAGAAAATTGAGAAACCCACTAAAGATCCCTAAATTTCAAAGTCTAGATCTCCCACCTTAGACATAATCACCACAATTTGGCACCATCATGATGATCACTGTCTCAAGATAAACAAAACACCTAAACTCCTCTCTCTTTCTCTCTCTCTCTCTCTATTGCCAACCAAAAGAAAAGAGAAAAGAAAAATAAAGGAAATAAATAAATAAAGAAAAGGGGTGTGCCCCCATTGGTCCCAATTTCCAAACACAATTTTGGATCCAACACAACCTAAGAAAACAAATTAAACTCCACAACTCATATCAAACTTTATGTCCAAATATTTAAATAGTTCAAAATCTTAAATTATTAACCAAAATAAATATCAGGTATTGCAAATGATAGAAAACTTAGTATACCGTAATTAGCAAACGACTAAATCCTGCAATTCTTATGTTTACTTTTTTACTTATTTATTTGTATATTCGCCGTCGTTGCTAGGATTAATCATGGCTTCGCATAATATTGTTAATGTTCATTATAATTTCTATATGCACATAAGTAAAAAATGAATTTTTGGATTGAAAATAAAATTTTAATAAAAATTTTAAATAATTAAGCTTTCATTGCTCCATAATTAAATATGGTATAGATCTCAGTTGCACTTGATGTGGAACCCAATTGCGAATGTATTAAAAATTCATATATTTTGAATTTCAAGTTTTCATTTTGTTACTATGAAATTATTAAATCAAAAAATTTAGGTAGCATTTGGTTTACTTTTCTATTTTCTATTTTCTGTTTTAAAAATGTCAAAATAAAGAAAAAGAAAATACTCTATTTTCATTATTTTGAAATTTTTGTTACTTTGGATTAAAAATACTCAAAACGACTTTTTACCATTTTTCATTTTATGTGTAAATTCATTTTCTGTTTTTTAAAATAAATTTTAAAAATACAATGACAAAATACGTTTTGAGCTTTTTCTTTATCTTCAAAAGTATAAAATGAAAAATGAGTTCAAAATAAAAAATAAAAAATAAAAATAAAAAATAAAAATAGAAAAACAAACCAAATGAGCTCTTAACTTTTTGGAAATTTTCCAACTTCAATTATAACATTATATTTTGTTTTCCGGCGGAGGGCCAAATCTAACCCAAAATTCGAATTCAGATTATTTGTCCCATAGCATATTTGTACTACTTCTCCATCTATTGTAATTATCATTTTTTATTCAAATGTGACATTAGATTCTAATAAAAAAATTAAACAATGTGATAATATATGGTAAGACAGTTGGGACGTATAATTTAATCGCGGTACAATTGTAATACTTTAAAATTATTAATATAAGATTCTAATTTCAAAAAAAAAAAAAAAAATTTCTTCTACTTCTTCTTCTTTAACGGTACAATATTGGAAACAACAATATTTGTGAAGACTAACCAGAGAATGGAAATCTCTATAATATGTATGCAAAAGGTATACATCTATTTCAATTTCATACATTTATATATACATCTGTGCATAAAAAAATTGAACCACAGGGACAGGCAGAAGAAAGAAAAGTTTCATTTGATTGCGATGCTTCTTCCAATTCAGACCCCCACCAACAAGTTACTTTTGCTTTTATAATTCCTCACTTTAAAATTATAATCTCTCTCTCTCTCTCTCTCTCTCTCTGTGTTTGTGTGCATGGCTCCTCATCTCTTAATTTGGACTTGCTCTTAAACAGAAAGAAGTTTAACGCGTAAACAAAATTCAAGTTCTTCGAGAGCTTTTAAAATTAATAAAACAAAAAGGAAGAGTACTGGGCTAACAAGAACAATGTTATAAATAAACAGCACCATCTCCTTTATCTTTCTAGTCTCCTTCCCTCTTTACTCTCTCTCTCTCTCTCTCTCTCTCTCTGTGCAACTCTCTTATTGATGTAATCCTCCACCATAAACCCATCAACCTTTACAAAAGAGAAAGATCAAGCACCATGGTTTTCTCATCTGTTCCAGTCTATCTAGATCCCCACAACTGGCCGCAACAGGTAAGGGTTTTTTCAAACTTCTTTCCCCAATAGCTTCTTCAACCAAAAAAAAAAAAAAAAAGAAAACAATTAAAGATGAAAAATATTCCTGCTCATCTCTTTTTCTAATGTCATCTTGAATATACCTGACGTATAATTTTTTTTTTTTCCTTCTTCATGTCCAATTTTGTAGCACCCAGGTAGTATTGGAGAGAATAACCACCTCCCACTCTCAGTGCCGCCACTTTCGTCCGGTGAAAGTGGCGTCACAGGCACGATCGCTAGCTCGATCAAGCCAGGTTCCATGGCTGAACGAGCCAGACTAGCCAAGCTGCCACAGCCAGAGGCAGTGCTCAAATGCCCTAGATGTGAATCCACCAACACAAAGTTTTGCTACTTCAATAACTACAGCCTTTCCCAGCCTCGTCACTTCTGCAAGACCTGCCGTCGGTACTGGACTCGGGGAGGAGCTCTGAGGAATGTCCCGGTTGGTGGAGGTTGCCGGAGGAACAAGAGAAGCAAGGTAAGGAAGAAATTGAAATCTCCGGTTACCATCGATCAGCCCCAAGCTGTAGCTTCCAGCTCCAAGCGCTGCTGCACCACTGATATGGTCGGAAATTTGCTCCTTCCACCACCACAAGTACCCTTTTTGCCTTCTTTACCTCATCTGAGTGACTATGCCGCCAGGGATATCGGCTCAAATTTCGCTGGAATTCAGCTTACGGCTGCGGCAACAGGCGGCGGTAATGGCGGAACCAATCTGGAATTCCAAATGGATTCTTTTTCGAGTGGTGGTGTGCCAGTTTTATCGCGGTTTGCTGAGCAGTGGAGGCTACAACAACAAGAAGCGCAGCAATTCCCTATTTTGGCTGGTTTGGATCCACAATTCCGAATATACCCATTTGAGGGTGAAGGTGTGGGTGTTGATCAGATTGGGTCCAAGCAGTTAGATTCAGCAGTTACTATGAAAATGGAAGAAAATCAAGGGTTCAACTTGTCAAGGAATTTTTTGGGTGTCCAAGGAAGTATTAATGATCAGTATTGGGGTAGCAATTATGCATGGAGTAGTGATCTCTCTGGTTTTTAGTACTTCTTCTACAAGCCACCTCTTGTGATTTTGTTCTCTCTTCATCTCCATAGCCTAACTTTGATGTTCTAAAAGTCCAAGAGTGTTTGGAGGATGGAATTAATATAATGCAGTACTTGCCCCATCAAGATCTTCTCAAAACCCTAGAAATTATTGGTAGGCTTCTAGTTTCAGTTGGATTGATTTTGTTATATTTATTCGTATTTATGGGTATATTCATGAGACTTTATATGTATGTGTTTCACTGAGTTTTATCTCCAACACCCAGGGCTAAATTGTATCAGTTTATTGTGCTTTATTAAGTGATTTGCTTTCTCTGATTCTGTGAAAGTGCGAGGTTATATTTAGCAAATCATATATTTTCTCTTTTGACTCTTTCTCCAAGATGAAGACTCCATCCAAGGAAAATCAGGAAGAAACTCACCGAATAGCCCACTTTCTTGTTCAACTTCAAGATTATTGTGAATCAATTAGTGTTCTTTTGCACTTTTCCATTGTGAAAGACAAAATTAAAATAATTTTTTTTGTTCAATTTGGTTGAATTAATTTTTAGTCTTCTTACTTTGCATCTCAGCATTCATTAAAGAAGCTCATATTGCCTCAATTACATATTCGTAATAAACATCAGTTAAACTTTTTAACCTTTACAAAAGGGTAATATTATATAATCAAAATTTTCTCTTAATAATTTGTATAAAAATGACAAAGTGTTTAAAGTTGTATAAGTTAAGATAAATCTGTAAAAATTATAATCTTGTAACTCGTGTAACTCGTATAATAAGTAAAAGAGTTTAAATTTTATAAATATTTGTGAAGTTTCAAACAACTATTACACATGATGTTATACTAACTATCGTTTAAAAAATAATTAGAATCCTAGGTAATGTTTTTATTATAAAAATATCATAATCAAATCATTCTTCAATCATTTCTCTAAAAAAAATTGAGTGACTTTTTTCTCTCGAAAAATGGGGATGTAATTTAAGATCTCAGTCCATTTTTGGTCCATGCTAAATGAAGAATCAACTTGCTTATCTTGCCAGCCAGCTTTTCGTCAGAGACTCTTCCTTTAGCATGGGGTAAAAAATTATGGGTCGAAGTAAATCTTACCGAAGAAATTATTAACTTTTTGATATCATATTAATATTTCACTCCTTCTATTCATTTCTTACAAAATTAACATTTAACTTCAAAAGAGAAAGCATTAACTCATTTAAAACTTAATAAATTATATTAAACATTGTTAATAGGGATAAAATATTACATCGGAATCATTTATCCTTTTTACTAACAAAATTTTACGTGAGAAACATTTATCCTTTCTATTAATTAATAGAGGTAGTTATCATGTTCAATTCATACATATTCATGTTTAAATTTAAATAACTTGAAAATTAATAAGAAAGTTAAATAATTAGTTTATTTTAAAGATCATATTCAATCGCGTCAATTCTAAATTAATATATTTTTGTCGTGTTTAATTTTTTATTTTTCTCAATAATTTAGTGTCTATATCAATATTATTTATATGTCTTATTTTAGTGTCTAATATTATCAACCCTACCTTTTAACCCTCAATATATATAAATATTGTGTGAGAACTGAGAAGTTCATCTCATGATGTAAGCACACTCGATTACAGGTAATTTTCACCCAAGTCCCGTAGAGGTAGTGATGAATGAGAGTCAGTAGTACTAGTCACCCTGCTTGCTTGGCTGGAAAGAGTAGCCAGATAACTAACTCTGCCTGATCGACCTCATTAAATATTCTGGCATCTCCCCCATCTCCTGCAACTATCTCTCCATTTGTTCAGACACAAAGAGAAGTACCCAAAATTATTTTTTTTATTACTTTTTTTATTTATTTCTATATTTTTTATGGGCTTGAGAGCAATACGTCGGTTCAGTTATTTATGGGGCCTTTGGAGTGCAAGAAAAAAAAAAAAAAAAAAAAACTAAAAATTAATATTGATGTGAAATAAAAGTAATACGTGATAAAATTTGATTAGAAAAATTTTTAAATTTTTAAAATTTTTTTAAATTTTTAAAAAAAGTTAAAAATCCAAACATACCCTTAATAATTTCTGCATAGAAAATTATTTTTTCGGGAGTCATAAGTGATGCTTGGATTCATCCACATAAAGCTTAAAAGCTGAAGTGTGTCATTGCTTTGTAGTACCTCTCTCTCTCTCTCACTTTCTTCCATCATCAAGTTAGCAATACCAAATTCCTAGATAGCTTCCATGTCTCAGTTCCTTATGAAGCTTTTCACCTTGGTAGATCAGATTTTACCTGCTCATGATATAATCAAAAGACCCTCCTTAAATTTGTAAGACTTGACTTCTTTCTCTCTGGGAGAGCTGGGGTCGTAATCTTCCTGTTCCTCAAAAACCATGCAAAGGGCCAACTAGGGGGACTATAGAATTATGATAGTGGAAAATGAGAAAAGACAAATGCCACAAAAGGTTAAAAGAAATAAAACAAGACTTGGCCCAAAAAAAAAAAAAAAAAAAAAAAGAGTAGATAAATAAAAGAAGAAAAAAAATTTTTTTTTTTGGGTATAAAATCAACAAGTTTTTCTTGATGTAACCTTTGCATATCTCCATTTTGTTTACAAAATTGTTATTTTATAAAAAAAAAATATTATATTGAATTTATTATTAACAGTGGAACTTATAAGGTATAAACATACTTTAATGGGTTTAATTTTTATAATTGATTCCAAAGACTATTCACATCATTCCAGTTAAGGATTTTAATTGTATAGCATATTACTCTTTTGTCTACACGTGCTTCAACAATAAAGTGAAAGGAGGGAAATTGAAATCTCATCCACACGATTTGAAGGAAATTTTTCACAAAATAGCATTACTCTTCCACAATATATAATTATAAGAGAACAGATATTGGGTGTATATTGTGTAATGATGCTCTTGCAATCCATAAATGGTTGGTTGCTTCGAGAGAGTTGAAGTTTCGGATTTGCTTTCACAGTAACCAAGGCCAGTTTAATTTGTAAGGAATAAAGCTATACATGAAATTCAGGAAAAGACCCTTGAAAAAAAAAATGCAACTTTATCTCTCTCCTTGTGTCTTAGTGCAAGAGGGATAAAGATATATAGCTGTTTGGACGTAAGATTGTAATGTACTCAGTTAATGTGATAACGATATTGTCAACACTAATGGGTGTATATGAAGAGGAATGAAAAGCGAAAAGAAGAGAGACAGAAGAAGAGTTTAGAAATCCAAGTTGTTTAACTGTGTGCATAGATATATATGTATATATAAAGCCCACATGCATAGGCGTGTGATGTGTTCTCTTTCCGCTTCTACGGCAGCTTTCTCTTTTTATTCTGGGGCATCCTTGCTTGCTATTCCCCACTCCCTTTAGATTCCAATCCAAGCTTTTCTTAATTTCCCATCCATCATGTTCCTCCACATGTGATCAATCATTTACATGCCAGCTTCTTGGTTATTTTTAGACCTCATTAATTTAGAGAAAATAATTTGCACAAAAAGAAAGAAAACACATAATGCCTATAAAGTTTTGAGGTTATTGTCGCCCATTCCAATGTTTTGTTTAGGTTTTGGAATTGGGACCCATTTGTGAAGGGTGTAACAGATCTCTAGCAATCCATATCAACAACCCAAAACTGGGTTTTGAGATGACATATATATTCCTAATAGAGAGATATCATTGATTAGCTTTTAAATTGGTGTTTTACCGTGAATAATTCACGCATATTTAATTGAATGTTTTAGATTAATTACATTATTTAGAGAGTAAAGTACAAAAATCATCCCTACACTTTACTCTCACTTTCACTTTACTTTCAATAGTTTCAATTACGACAGTCAATTCCCTACACTGTCGGTCAAGTAACAATTAGGTTCTTTTGCCTGTTACCTGTTACAAGCCACTATTAAGACGAGGATAAAATCATTATTTTGCAAGATGATCTACATAGCAGAGTGATGACGTGACACCACCGTTTAGGCGAAGGTAAAATTGTCATTTCACAAGGTGATCCACGTGGTAGAGTCATAATGGTTTCAATTGTGACAGTCAAATCCCTACACTTTTGGTCAAACAACAATTTGGTCCCTCTACCTGTTGTCCATTACAAGCCACCATTAAGGCGAGAGTAAAATCATCATTTTGCAAGATAGTCCACATGGTAAAGTGACGACGTGGCACCACCCTCTATCTATTGCCCATTACAAAAGGTGAGGGTAAAATCATTATTTTACAAGATGGTCCATTTGACAAAGTGATATTGTGGCACCACCGTTAAGATAAAGGTAAAATCATTATTTCACAAGATGACCTGCATGACAAAGTGATGACGTGGCACCTCTTGGGTGACGTGGAGACTATCCACCATGCGTCAGACTCTCACTCGTTCACATGTGCTGGAGTTGGTTTCTACCATAGAGTAACTTTACTTTAAAATAGAAAACAAAGCATTACAAATTATTTTTCCTCAAGGAATCGAACCAAAAACCTTAAGGCTTAGTTTGGGATAAAAAAAAATAGCTAGCTTATTTTAAGTTTTAGCTAGCTAAAAATAACTCAGCTATTTTTATGTTTGGGAAAGGGAAAATGTGACTTTTTTTAGGCAGCTTTTTTTGGTTAAGTTGACATTTTTGCCCTTAAATGTTTAAAAGAAAACTAAAATGTTAGAGGATAAATTTAATTATTTCACAAATAAGCAAATAAGCCAAGTAGCCAATAAACCATTTAACTCTTCCTTCCCAAATGCAGCCTAAGGATAGGGAGTCAACAATGAAACCAACTCACTAAGGGTTTAGTCTGTATAAGGTTCTTAAATAATATTTATATATATTCAAAAAGTGAAGCAGATTCTCCCACGTCTTCTATATAAATATTTATATAAATGTATACAAATATTTATATATTTTAATATATATATTATATAAATGTTAAATATTCTTCTCATTTTTAATAATATATAAATATATATTATATAAACATATAAATATTTATTCACAAATAAACATGTATAAATATATTTTATATAAATATATATATATATTATAATGAGGGAGAATCTATTTCAACTTTTTAATGTACATAAATTTTATTTAGGAACCTTACACAAATCAAACCTGGTTCCCTATTGTTAAAATTCTTGGTTTGATTATTTGGAATAACATAATTTGTAATGTTTTATTTTTTTAAGAAGTAAAGCTAATCCATGGGAGCAACCCACATTAGCAATACTAGTACACGTGGACGAGTGAGCATCTGACACATGGCAGATAAACAGTCCCCCCTCATCTGAAGGCGTTATGTCATCACTCTGCTACGTGAACAACTAGTAATCTGACACATAGCGGATAGTCTCCACGTCATCACTTTGCTACATGAACTATCTTATGAAATAACGATTTTATTTTTACCTTAACGGTGGTTAGTGTCACATCATCTCTCTGCCACGTGAATAATTAGCAATCTGACACATAACGGACAGTCTCCACCTCATCACTCTACCACGTTGACTATTTTGTGAAATGATGGTTTTATCCTCACTTTAATGGTGGTTTATAATGGATAACAGACGGAGCGACTTGATTATTGCTTGACTGAAAGTATAGAAATTTGACTGTTACAATTGAAACCATTGGGACCAAAGTGAGACCGAATGTAAAGCATAAAAGAAACTATTGGGATTAAAGTGAAACCGAGGGTACAGTGTAAGAGTGATTTTTATACGTTACCTTTATTTGGAATAAATAATTACATTTGATCGTGTTTTTATATGTTATGTGATTTTTAAGTTTAAATAGATCTTTTGCATGATTTGACATTTGACCAAGTGTTGAGAAGTTACTGAGAAATTATGGAATGCAAAAAAGGAGAAGGGGGAACAAACAAAGCCAAAATGCATAAAAACATCGCACAGCATCCACACAACGTCCAAACGCTTGAGGTTCGGACGTTAGCTGCAGACTGGAGTAGATAGCTTGTTCAAATGTAGAATTCTACTTGAACGTTGTTTGGCAGAGAACGAATTTTAAATTGATGTTCAAACAGAAGATTCCACGTTTGAATATTGTTACATCGAAAAGGAAAAATAAAAAATGTTGTTTATTCGCATGTTCAAACAGTTACGCACCGTTTTGATTTTTTTATTTATTCTAAGGTTTAGTTTGGCAACCAAAATAGCTAATTTTTTTTTTTATAGTTAGTTACAAAAAAAGTTAACATTTTTTTTGTGTTTGAGAATTCAAGATAACAACTTTTTTGTTCTAACTTTTTCCAATAAATTTATATATTAAGACCTGCATCCTTGATACTTCACGCTATCTTCAAAAAGTATCCTTAAACACACAAATATCCCAAGTCCTCATATGCCTACTATTAGAAGGTGTCGACCTCATCAAGAAAATAAGTTAATCCCATTTGTTTGGTTTAAAGATTCACATGTCTATTGCTAAAAGGGATCGATCCTTTTTCTTGATGGGATCAACTCCATTTATTGGATTAAGGATTCACACACCTACAGTGTCTAAGAAATAATAATTTTGTAATTTAGAAATGATCCATTAATAATTAGCTGCTACAGTGTGGGGAAAAAAAATTAGCTAGTAGACAGATGCTAGCTTGACATTCCCAAACAATACCTATGTTTAGATTTTGAATTAATTTGTTTCTTATTCTATTAAGAATTGCAAAATTATTCTAAATAAAAATCTTACCAGGCATGTAGAGGGACTCTCAACCCTAGAATATATATTTCCTTTTTCTCCTTCTTTAGGAGTTTTTAGCAACGTTTTGTAACAAGAACCCCTAGTTTAGGCTAATTTATGAACTATGATGGATTTATGTAAATTTTAGTTGCTCAATGCAATTTTTTTTTTAATATTTTTGTTCTATATTCTCTTGATTGTTTAGATGAATGTTCTTAATATTTTTACTAGTTTTATTTTATGTATAATTTTCTATTAGTCAGACAAATATAACATGCATAGTGAAAGCTTAAGATTTTTCTTTAATTTATTGTAGATAGAAGCCACACTCAATGAGGATTAATGCTCAAATTCTATTCATTTTTAAATATTCGAATTGGTTTTCTTTATTTTGAAAAATCAAAAAAATAACTTCTAAGAAAAATTGTTCCGATTGAATTTACATCATTCGTGGTTATTCAATTGAATTATAATTAAGCATTGAGAATTAAAACTACACAACGAAGTTATAGTGAAAACCCAACTTAATTGTACTCGTTATTTGATTTTTAAACCTTAAAACTATTGGTCAATTAATTACTTTCCAAAATAAACTCTTTTTTCAAATCTAAATTTTTATTTTTATTTTTTCTAAACACCTTTGATTTTTTTATTTTTTCTGTGAATCGACTCTGATCTTATCAGATTTACTACTTTCAAACATTATGCAATTAAAAAGACCAAAAAGCTTGAAAAGTCCTAAAAGTGTCAGCAACCATATTGCTATTGCTGTCTTATTACTTGCGATGATCAACTGCCATCCATGAACTAGGGTTAGCTCATGTATGAAACAGTAGTTTAATTAGCTGAGCAAGTCTTTGGCTAGTTGTTGAGCCATCAAAGTAAGGCTTGAAACTGAATAAGATTTAGATAAAACTCAACCTAGAAACTGTTTCCCATTTCTCATGATCAATCTTAAGACAATCGATCGATTGAAGCTTTAGTTTGGTAACGAGAGTGCTCTGGTGTCTTTTTTGACTTCTAATTGTATTGTCTTATATTATTATTTTTTATTTAAATTGTATTTATTTTACTTTCTTAATGATTTTTAAATATATTATTTATATTCACTAAAAATAATTATAAAATTATAATTAAAAGTAAAAAAATTACGTACGAATTGTTCACCTTTACGTGAATTTTTTTTATTCCGAATATAACATTGTTAATGTTGATTTGATACGAATTAAAAAGGTAGATTTGATTACATCCTGATACATAGCATATGTAATTTTTTTAAAAGTATGAGGGTGGAGATTAAATTTAAAGAGATGTGCTTTGAGATAATATATCTATATCTATATATATATATATATATCAATGGAATCGACCAACAATAAAAAGAATAATGAATATTTTCTCAACTCATATTTTGCTTGTTTGATTAATAGTTTATATAGTTGGAAAATATGTGGTGAAAACATTGGTAACTATTGATTTATGGATCAAGGTTTGTGAATCGCAAAAGTTTTGATTAATAGCTAAATTTTGGACACTTCTTATATAATTAAAGGTGTGGGGCCTCCGTACTTTTCAAATGCACTAAGTAAATATTTAAAATTTAAATTTTTGCTTAGCTGTAACTCCTAGGTTTTGGCTTTTCCCTAGTCAGAAGAGGGGAGAGAACTCAGTCACACTTACTGTCTAAATCGGTCAATTCAATGGTAAGCACACTTTTTAATAATACAATTAATTACTCTTGCAACACGTTATATATCAACCAAACTTCAATACAATTAAGGTTCGTTTAGCGCACTGAAATTCTTTAAAAATTTTTAAAAATTATTTACTTTTTATCTCATTGTACAAATTACAAATTCATAAATTATTTCAAATTATCTAATTTTATTTCACTTTTTGTTATTTAAAACACTCCTTTAACTCTAAGTTTGAAAGAAAACAATTTGATAGTTCTAATAATGAAATCTTATGGACCTACAGGACCCTATAAAGTTCCAGAGGATTGCAGTGGCTAATCCAATCGTTTTAATTTAATTTAATTTAATTAAAATTATATTTAAAATAAAAATAAAAATTTAAAAAATTTGATTGGAGTACAATCAATATAAAATAGTAAATGTCACATGTCATTAAAGTGAAAATAATTTTTAACCCTTAATTTTTCTACGTAAATTTTTTCATTATAACTCCTGAAACTCGACCCTGTAACATTTATAGGAGTTACTAAATTGAATGTGAAATTCACATTATAATGTATCTCATACTTGATTCTACAATTAATATAAACACTATAAATTTCTATAATAAAAATGCACCTATCACTAATAAGCTTGTTGGAGGATCACGTCCTAAAAAAGGGCCAAAGGTGGCATGGTCCTATGTGCTACAATAGGTTGGTCCCTAATTACCAAAAAGAAAAAAAAAAAGGAAAAAGCTTGGTCCCCATTGTAGAGTATCAGTTTACGGGTTAAAATAGGAAAGTGATGACTATCAGCATGAATACATGTATGTTGCCACTTCTATATCGAAAATATAAAAATTCGTTAAAGTGAAAAAAAAAATAAAAAAACAAGGAGAACAAGAATTTAAAAAAAAAAAACAAAACAAAACAAAACAAAAAAAATTTTCTGTATGCAATTGAAGATTTCTGCCAAATTAATTCTAAGGAATAGTTTGTGTGGTGAAAGGTAAGTGTCCTCTTATGTTCAGTTTTCATTTTGTACTGTTATTTCTTGAGAGTCATCCACACAAGTTTTAAAAAAAAAAAAGTATGTGCCTATACTTATTTAGTTTGTGGGTTTTATTAGAGAGTCATTCACACAAGTGTAGGTCCATATATACTTAGTTCGTGAATCCTATGGAGTTGTTTACACATCTAAAATTTATTACTTGCCTTAGGAAGATTTCTTGTCACGGAAAAAAAAAAAAGAGGAAGTGTCTATACTGTCTTCTTTTCCATTACTAATTATGTCATTTGTTTGAGAGGCATAATTAATTTGAATTTACTATAATATCACATTTAGTTAGACTTACACAAACAGAATCACACCCTTTATATATATGCATATATATATAATATATAATATGGTAACAAAAATTTAATAAGATCAAACATATATAAAGCCAATCTCATTGTTATCAGAACTACTTCTAGTACAATGATTGTAACAATACTATTTTAGTAATAATTAACCTTGTGATTATGACAAAATTGGCATCTAGCTAGCTAATCGAGCAATACTTTGTAGATGTTGCTTAATTGAGTCAATAACTTTATGTTTGATTAGGAGTGGAGTGGCCTAATCATGATTACACTTTTGACCAAAGTTATTATTTCTATAATGTCAATCAAATTAACTTGTGAGCAAGCCAACCTCAATTTATTTGCTAAGAATTTATCTCAAAGTTATCAAAAACTAGCTAGTTCAAATTTTACATCTATCTTTAATTAATTAGCCATATACCTATCTTACCATCATAGAGATTCACGTTAAATATTTAACAATCTAGTTTTGTCTTTTATTAAAAGCTTTTGAATTGACAGAATTTCTTTGCACTTCTGTTGCCCAAGTGATGTGGGGCTTATTGTTAAAACTCATGAACTTAGTTGCTATTAACGGCCCATTTGGTAGGCTGAAATTTATTAAAAATGACCAAAAAAATACAAAAAGTTACCAATTTTTTTTTTCAAATTTTACCGATTTCATGGTCCGTGGATGGCTAACCCACCACAAATTAATCAAAATTGTTAGCCTTTTTCAGAACCGTTCAAACTAGCCTTAAGTTAACTGTTCTGGTGCTCTCCTAATCCAGTTCTCGTCCACTCCCCAATACCTCGAGCAGTTCCAACGTTTTAAGCTGAAGTCATTCCAATGGGTCATAAATAAATACTTTCTCTACCATGACTAGAGAGAGAGAGTCACAGACAACTCCAAATTTTTCCTAAATATTTGCATGCATCGCCTTTGGTAAAACATTGTAACTCAGTTGCAGTCTCCTTTTGTCGTTGCCAAATGCCATCTGGTGTTTGGGAGACTCGAATCGAACTGATATTAGTGCTCTCTTGCTATTCTGTACGCCTTCTCGTGAAAAAAAGTATCCACAGGTATTTCCTGTAACCTTCCAACACTAGCATTTGAGCCTTCTCTCTTTCTTCCTGTTAGTACTTGGTTCCTTTTTATTTTTTTTATTTTTTGTTTTTTTTTCCACTTGATTGTTACTATATGTGATATGTATATTAGAATGTGATTTTATTTCTATTTGGTAATACGTGATTTTTTCCATTTCTTTTTTTTTTCCCTATTTCTTTGTCAATATATGTTAGTATCCAATTTGGTACTCTCTTGTTTCTTTCTATCTATTTGTTACTCTCTTGTTTATTTTACAGATGAGCTTGGACAAAGATGCAAGTAGGGCCAAAACATCAATTTAAGTTATACAGAAATTGGTTAATCTACTAGATATCATTTATTTAAGTTTTGTATGTAACTTTCATTTAGCTTTTAAATTTTCTGTTCATTGTGCGTGGTGATGTTCATTGACTTTCTTACATGCCAACAATTCCTTTGAATAAAATACTTCCTCAATTACCTAAAGAGAATGGCTTGAAGATAAACCTCTAGATGCCTTGGGAAAGTCTCAAGAGGAACATTTGAAATATTTTTAAAATGTCAAACAACTTTAAGGGAACTACTCGTGGGAAATTTTATAACTTATTATATCGATATTCTAGGACTAAAATGCACTTCCCAATCCAAAAGAAAGTGATAAGGATGCCTTTTCTTACTAACATGTTGCTTGGGAGTAGCTGAGTTATTTTGCATATTTGGATGGACAACTATTTGCACCCTTTTCATTTTGTGATCTTTTGTGAAACCAAAACAACATAATTTAATAGCATAATATTAATCTTAAACTTTCATATCTTAGTAGTTAGTACAAATGGTGATGAATCAGTTGAAGAATTAAATGAATGATTAATGTACGATTTCGGTGTTTTTTTTTTTTTTTTTAACTATCAAAAAAAAAAAAAGTCACTCACAAGTCTCTCTAGTTGTAAACTTTTTATCCTGCTCAAGTTGAGGTGTTATTAATTTCTTGGCCTTTTCTTAATTGTATGTCTGATTGACCTGAGTCACTATAAAGTTAGAATAAACCTAGGGAACTATGAAAAATTATTCCAATGTACAAATTTTAGGAACCATTGTTGATTGCAAACGTCAAACCATTGCTGACTGTCATTACTTCGTTTTGACTTCCAATTTCAAATGTATCTGTATCTGTCAATTCTATTATGTTCTTATTCTTGAGTCAAATTTCTAATCTCAATCCCATTTTATGTTTGTTGTAGCAATTTTGATGCAACAAAATGTAAACTAAGTTGTTGTAATGTTCATTTTATGAATGTGGGTTGGGTATTTGGTAAGTACATGTTGTTAGAATTCCTCTTTTTTTCTTTTTTTTTTCCTTTTCCCCATTGTTCATTTGGTTAGATGATGTCAAAATTGATCAAGCCATGTTGTCTTCCAGCATATTGATATAAAGACTTGCGTAATTTAATTATAAATATATTTAATTAATTTGGTGGTCATATTAAATATATTCTTTTTTTTTCTTTTATTTACTTACTGTTGTTTATGTTTCGCTCCTGTGTGTTTTTGCTTTTTGTAGGAATGGTTGAGTCTGGCAATCAAGAGTGGGGAAGGTTCAAGAAAAGAGCCTGTAAGGGCCGAGGGCGTGGCCACCCTTCATATGACACGTTCAAGTTTGACAGTGAACATGCCTCACAAACTTAATTTTGACGACCACCTCAACACCAAGGTAGTTATGGTTGAGCGCTATGTCAAGTTTAGTGATGTCAAGCTCCAAACCTTGGGCCTGGTTCTAAAGTTTCGAAGGCGATGGTGGGAGAAGTTTCTCACACAGACAGGCCAAGCCTGTGATGACATCATTTTTAAGTTTTAAGCGAACATCACTCGTATTGATCGACACCAAAAGGGGCCTTGCATAGTGTCTAAACTTAGAAAGGAGCCTTTTACGATTGGCCCTGGCGACTTCGAGTGAATCCTAAGTCTCCCTATGGTTGAAGGCATAGATTTCCATCTTCTTCACACCAAGTACTCGAAAGAAGTTATGGTCAGAATAATAAGTCATAATAACACCTCATAGCTGAATCCACAGTACAAACACACTAACTTCAAGCACCAACCTTATTCCACAAAAGAGGAAGTCAGATTTTTCTGTGGATCGAGCCAATCTAATGTGTGCTATCATGACTAAGAAAAAGGTAGATGTTTGGAGGCTTATTAGTGACGTCATTTAGAAGCATTGAAAGTAGGTGCAACACCCAAGCGCACTTCTTTTTGGTCTCTTTATCGCCCAAGTCATCAAGGCAAGGGCATAGAACCGACTAGTGAGGACAATATGATCAATTCTGAATGCCAAATAAATGAATCCACCCTTAATCGTAGCAAATTGTAGAAAAAGCAAAAAAGAAAGGCTCAAGTAGATGCAGAGTCAAATGGAGAAGGTAGTAACTTAATCTAGAATATGCTTGGGATGGTATGAGTGATCCAGTCTTCAGAAGATCGTGATCGAGAGCTTGATAGGGCCTTCCGAGAAGAGGTGCATGAGGCACTCTACAGTTCGAGGGTTGAGCAACAGAGCTTCTTTGACTAGGGTGTGCAGTCAACTTTTCTTCTTTTTTGGTCCTAGCCAGTAGCAGTGACCCATAGAGCCTACTTAATTATCCTAACATGGAACTCTTTGGTTGCGTCCATGTATTTTTGCTGGACGTGTTGCTATATAATAGTTGTAATCCTTTTTTGTTGAACTTATTTTGGAACAAATGTCTATATTAGTTTGAACGAGCTGTTTAGTTTTTCCTTATTTTGGAACTTCAAACTGTACTCTTTTGTTATGCTCACATGTAATAAAATATTATTGTTATTATTTTTTTATTTTTTGTATTGAAATTGTTTCTAGACAATAATGCCATGATTGTGTGGGTTTTATGGGATAATATAGGTGCATAGTTTTTAATTCTTCGCTGTTTTGTTATTTAAAATAGACAATGGAAACTAAGCTTTATACATTTCACCAAACATGTCCCCATCTTGAACTTTCCTTTGCTATCAACGCATGGATTATGTAAGGCTAGGTGTTTTTGGGGAAGTGTAAGTGCATAACTTCATTTCTCATGTTTTTGGTATATTATCATCAAAGGTGTGCATGAGGCTAGTTAAGCTCCTATGTTGATCCAAAAATGAATTTGTACTTTCTTGTTCTATTATGGGTATGTTCTTTTTTGATGTTTTGGTCATTGGGATTTGTTCTCTAACAAGTTTTGTTAGTGTTTATACCTACGTTTAATATATTTTCTCCTTCGCAAAGGAAGGTTGGTACCATTGTGGAACATAATGAGAAAAAGATATTTGAGGTGAAACTAAAAGAAATGAAGCCCATTTCCATCTTGGATGATATTATTGCCTTAATTGATCCCTTACAGGTTAACTGTCTGTTTCCTTGTTGCGGCATCTTTAGATGCTACCCTTACATCACTAGTTCTCTTATTACCCTATAGGCTTTAGTATATTCCTAAAGCCACTTTCTTTCAATTTACGTGTGTTTCCTGTTATTTTTAATCCTTGCCCTTACTAAAGTACATCTTTTCTCTTAGAAGTTCGACATTACATCATTGGTTCCCCTATCATCACCCATTTTGGCATTGCAATATGTCGTTGTTTTCGTAGGTTTGTCTTCTGAAGCTCAGTCTGCTAGTTGTGCTCTTTTGTTAATCAACCACTTGATCTAATTATTGTACAACTCTCTTCCTTTGGATGTTATTATAATTTGAATATAACAAGAAAAAAAAAAGCACCTCTCTCACCAAAAGAATCTTGGCATTAGGTGGCAGGTTGCAGGTTTGAGAAATTTAATTCAAGTTGAAACGTAAAAGCATGAAATTTAATGCTTGTCGTTGCAGAATGCTTTTTTATAATTTTTTATTTATCGTATTTTCATTGAACTACAGGCAGCTTGGCACACTTTTTTCAATTCATAATTGGCATCTTAATCACCCTTATTTAGCTGTAAGTTTTAAAACGCAATGGGATAGTTTGAATGTTATTCAATATTTACAAAAAAAAAAAAAAAAAAAAAAAAACAGCACTTTTCCATGTATTCCTTTTCTACTTCTATTGAATATCCATTTTTGTTGTGATTGCGAACTACCCTCTTGAACTCCTAGAATAAAAATTTGTCAGGCATATATCAATCCTTAATATTAAAAAATTGGATAAAACAATATCTAAGTGCATCCTAATAATTTAAGTTGCATTGTAGTACTTCGTGAACTGCATACGTTTTTTATATGAGAAATTTGAACTTACCTTGCATGGTTACCTAATATGTCTGTTGTTGCACAAATGGTACATCATTTGTATGATTCCAAAGTTATTATTATTATTTTTTTTTGGTCATGTTCTTACACTAGAAACACCTCAACTCAATGTTGTTCCCCTTCCCTCCCCCTCCACCTCCATGCCTCCCAAAAAAAGTATTAAAAATGAACTAGTATGTGGGTCATAAATTTTATTGTGGCTTAAGCCCTCTATGTGTAGTGGCTGCTAGTTAAATTTAAAATTTTTACAACAATAACCATTCTCTTGGCTTTATAATTTTTTTATGTTTCTTGAGATGTAACTTCTTTGTGAGTTGCTAGTAATGTGAAAATACATTAGCAACAACTTTATTTTTGTTGGATGTTACAGACTTCAGCAAGAATTTGCCAATTTCTATTTTCATGCACCCATCTTTTGAATTATATTATCTTATTTAGTTGACTATTATCTTATCATGTGATTTTTCATTTTAATTCTTAAAACATATAATTTATCTTCTTCAAGGTTACTGTAAAAAGTAATAAATTATCCCTCTTTATCTCTCTCTCTCTCTACACACATACACACACTCTCTCTATTTTTTTTTGGTTTTCCCTTATGTTTTTATTTACTTGTATGCTTTGTTGTGAAAATATGATTTTTTTTTTAAGGTGCTAGCATGGATGTCATCTTCTTTTTTTCATTCTCTATTTCTTTCTCTCGTGTATATATTTGGTGGGAAAGGTCAAAGTTGTGCATATTTGGTGACTCATTTGTAGGAAAACAATAAGAATGAGCTTGAAAGGCTACACAAAAAGAGGCATGATGATTTCTTGAGAATGGTCAAAGGGTTTATAGTTAATCAGGTAATTTTCTCCTCTCTTTCCCCTACAAGATTGTTTCATGTCACTGTAAGTCAAACTTTCCTTATCCAAGAAAAAAATAGGTCATGTTTTTTTCCTTTTTCAAACCAATTTTGTACATTTTGTAACCTTTTCATCTAGGGTGGGAATCTGAAGTTTGACTTACATGAGCTTTGATTGTAATTTTGTGGGGCCTTTTTTTGGTTTTAAGTTAGCCATGTTAGTCCCCCTTTTTTTCACCATTGGTTTAGAAAATCAACGAGAAACTCCCCTCTTCGTTTTCCTTGTCAAGCAAATTGAACAACTTCATTAGAGTAGTAAACTCATCTTTTCTCATTTTTGTTATCATGTAGATTGAACAACTTCATTAAATTAGTAAATTTACCAAAAGTGTACAGCTGAATTCCTGTTAGATAACCCTCACTTGACCTGGCTCCATGCCTTTCTAAAGAGGTGCTTATGTTGGCTAGAAGCATAAATGTTAAAATTGTTGCCTGTTGTGGCCATTGACTTCCCACAATGAGCTTTGTTGTTAGCCACCCTTCACTACCACTACCACTACCACTACTACTACCATCTCCTCATTTAGTGCTGCTAGTAATACCATTTTTATCTGTTAACATTTCTATACCAGTATTCTATAAATAATTTTAAACAGTATTTGGACTCATTAGCTGACTCAACATGATGACCTATGAACCCCCCCTGCATTTCATTGATGTATGCTCAGTCTTGATCACGCTTTGATTTACTGCTTCCATTACTAATCCCGTGCTTATAAAATTTCAATTTCATTATTTCATTTTGATCACGGCCAGCACTAGCTTGTTTCGAGAATAACTTCATTCATGATGGTTGGGACCAAAACTATGGTATCAAATTTTTATATCAGCAAAAAGTGACCTTCGCTCACAGTTTTGCGGTAAAAGGTATAGCATTGAATACATTACAATTGAGTTATCCACACTATTTGTCTTCTATTATCCAGATCAATTTTTTGGAAAATTAGGACACTTCTAAAGGTGGTTGCTGTTCACATTTGATTTCTTGATATCCTTTATATTTCTTTCTTCATCAAATAAGAAGTTATCAAGATGCCTTTTTTCTCTTCTATTTTTTGCTCGTATGATAACATTATCTTGATCAAAATTCTCACCTTGCACAAGGATCTCAAAATATTTTAATACTATTTTATGTTTAAACATATAAAATGTCCTTTTATGTTCAGTTTTGCTTATTGGGAGGCAATTCACAGGCAAGCCTATGCAATTTAATTCTCCCAACAAAGTCCTATCATGAAAAATTCATGATAATTTTTTATCCAAATAAAGATGAAGTTGGGTCTTATTTTATGAAGGAATTTAGACAGATGGGCGGTAGGTGTTCTCTATTGGTATTGATCAGCACATAAGGTGTTTGCTTCTTAACAAGCATAGAAAATATACTGAGCGTGCTTGTTTAATTATTAGTGTGCTAGAGCCGGAAGCATTGCTGTGTGTGGGCCTGTGGCAAGTAAGAAAATCATTTATTGTTCAACTCTCTCTTGACATTCCTTTTGTCAATATTATTTCAGACTAATTATCCCTGAAGTTTATGCTGGGTATGTCTGTTTCAGAGGCTGTTGATCAATTTGCAATAGTTAGAAGAGGAATGCAAACGGTTGACTTCTTTGCCCATGGCATGGATGGCAAAGACTGACCAAGCGTCTGACCATCTGGATTGCTCCTGGACAGTGGGGATATAGTAAAGATGGTGTCCCAATTCTCTTTGCTAGAAATTATTATCAAGACATTAGGGCCATACTGGGACAAATCATGTTGATGGATCACCATGAGATGGCAGAGTTAAACATACCTGTCTCTTTTTTTTTTTTTTTAAATAATATAGATAAACTCTTACAACTTGTTTCTTCCTCGTTATGGCACCTATAATTTTGGCTATTTAATTAATCTGTGTAATCAAATTGAAACTCAACTCTTGCAAAAATAACATGACTGAGTTTAATAGTATGTTTATCTCAATCCCTCGCTCTCGCTTTCTTTAAAATTCAAGGAAGAAACATTGAGAATTAATATTGTATGAATGGTGTTTTCAAAGGAGTGTGAAATTTCATGTATATTTCATTAATTTAAAAAAACAGAATTAATCTATGCTTTCAGATTAGTCTACACCAAATGGTATTTCTTGATTACTGCTTTTCATTTCTTTATTCCCTTCAGGTAGAGTGCCATTGACAAAAAATTGCTTGGAGAGACCTGTGATCTATCAAATTGTTGCCAATAATGTGAAGGGTTGGTGTGCCCACCTGGCCAAGAGTTCTACTATTGCATGAGCCTCAATAGAGCACATTCAATCTCTTAAGATTGCTTCTAAGTACATAAGATCATTACTAAACATATGATCATTACTCAAAAGTTTCATCTATTGATTATCATCCAATCATTCAGCATATATTAAAAGTAAGCAATTTTTAGTCAAAGATGCAATTTAATTGATTTCAATAAAAATTGACAGGGCAAGTACAAAAGATTTCCCATAATATCATGAAAAAACTATCCAGACAAACAAAAGCTAACAGCAACTAAAATTTTGACTCAAAAGAAACAAATCACAGTTTTAGGTCCTACATGTCAATCATAAAACAAACTGGACCTAAACTGGTGAACAAAAAACTTCAAGTTGAATAACCTAAGTATCAGGTTCAGGAGAGTGGTGAGGGTGTAGGGTAGGGTCATCATTGGCCTAAATTAAAGTAGAAGGAGGTGGGTCATAAACTCGGCTACCCATCATAACCTTTAATATCATAAGCATCTCCTCCTCACATTTCCTCAACTCTTCTTGCCTTCTTTGTAGCTCATCTTACTTTTCTCCAATTTTTCGTGACCCCTCTTTAAAATTGCATGCTCGGCCATGATCTGACAATTGTACTCTAACCTTCTCTCATTCTATTCCACTGAATGGGCCAATGTCTCCTCAATGGTAGGGGGAACTACCCCTTAACTAGCTCTCAGAGCACTCCTCAGAGATGGTAGTGATCATCTCTAATGGGGTAGCTCTCTTTATCTTGGAACACTGCTTAATCTCTTCTTTTTAAGCATACTCAGTGATGAAAGTCCCGAAGGGTAACCCATTAATACTTGTCTTCTTTTCCCTAGCAGTAGGTATCCCATCCCATATGTACTGAGCCAAATCAATGGCACTCTAATGGTGATAGCATGCATGAGAAATCCCCACTCATAGCTCACATCAATTGTGTTCATAAGTGGCATGAACTATAAGTAAGTCAGAAAATGCAAGGCATGGTACTTCTTATTCAATTTCTTCTTTACTATCCTTGTCCTATGGCCCCACTGTTCTTTAGCTCTACCTGTTAAAGCCTAAGCTATCTCATCTTTGTTGGGCTTTCTCTTCTCTGTATAAGGGAACTCGAGGTTAGCAACCCTCTCCAGCTGAAAGAAGTCAACTACACTTTAGGTGTGAACTCCAAATCTTTACCCCACAGCCTTGTTGAAATACAATCCTCACCATCCTCCTCAAAGTTCTTTATGTTGCAGTAGAACTGCTGAACTAAAGGCACTATAGCTAGCCCCCTGAACTTGGCAAATTCAAGCCATCTCCTATCCTTAAAATTCTGCTTGAGCTGGTACTCGAGGCATCTGAAATGGTCAAGATTAATGCCCCTCTCAACAATTACCACCCTCGTACACCAATGAGTTGCAAAGTCCTTCGCAGCATTTAAGCTTGAGAATTTAAATGAATTATACTCATTAGTAATTTCAGCTCTAGTTGGGTTAGAAAGAGTATCAACGGCCTCAATGGTATCAAGTGTAGGCTGAACAGGTGGGGGTTTATAGGTTTAACCAGAGCTAGTTAAATCTTTTTTCTCCTCCTTTTGGTCTTAAGGTTGGTCTTTGCATTTTTGGCTGGTAGAAGATTTCCTTGGGAGGCAGAAGTTCCCTCGCCTTTTCTAGATGTCATAATTTTAGCAATGCTCACAGAATTTAGTTCACGAACTTCAACTTCCACAACCAAATTTCTCTTAAACCTTTTTTACAAACACGTAGTGGGCATCCCTTAAAAGCTAACTTGATATAACCTCACTTGCTTTGTCTCTACAATGCCCCAAGTGTTCTTTAATAGTTAAACCCAACAATACAATCTCAAAACATCCACAAATTTACTAGCACTCCAACTTCAAAGTACAAACCCTGAGGTTACCTTGCAGTCACAATTGTAGGGATCTAACTTCTTGAGCCTACCTCAAAATTAGATTTTCCTTGAAGAATGGGTAGTGGAACGTAGAAATATACTTTCTGTGGGTCGGGAAGAAGCCCGCAGCCGCTACCTGAAGGTGCGCACTGGATGAAGTCCGCCCCGTGAACTAAGCCGGCAATGGCCCACGAGGTGGTAAACCAGTTTAGGCAAACCTTGGCTGACCGGCTCGATCGAGGGAAGCTGTTAGAAATCCGTCAAAGTGATAACCCACCCTCCAAAAGGGAGTCGAACCTGAGACCGCACGTAACCCAGGCTCTGAGACATCTCTAAACTTCCGCTCAACCACCCCCGAAGGAGCAAATATATACCTTAATTTTATGGAAGGTTAGAGATTGTAGAAAGTGATATGGGGTTGATGTGATGACGCTGGCCAAACTCGCCCTAAGGTGTTTTTTAAAATGATGTCAAATATGTAAGGACAAATGAAAGCCAAAGCTGATTTAACCTGAAGGGCACTTGTCCTGGGGCATTGGGCCATTTGGAGGTGCGTTCGGAGTGCGTGCTAATGGGGTAACCCTACAGACAAACGTCTGAAGGGTACGCTGAATCTACAAAACTACAAAATAAAAACATCACTACCAAAAAAAATAAGGCCCTGTTTAATTTTATCAATAATTAATTTAATATTTTAAATTACGTGTTAAACATAACAAATTAATTAATAATTTAAAAAATTAAATTAGCTATAATTAATTAAATTATTATAAAAAATATTTTGTTAGATAATTCATAAAAAATATATTTCATAGATCTTTTTATTAAATTAAACTTTATTTTTCCTTGTTTTACTTATTGAGTTAAATTTATTTATATATTCTACTTCTTAAACCAATTTTTTTTAAAATATAATTAAAATAATTAAATTATTTTATTAATTAAATTAAATTATTTTGTTTATTTAATTAAAATAAAAAAATAATTTAGTTGTCTACTAAATTATATGTTAAATATAATTTAATTAATTTTCAATAATTAACTAACTTAAATTATTTATAAGTAAATTAATATAAAAATTTTTACTAAATTCTTTCTAATAAATACTGAAAACTGAACATAAAAAATGAATACAAAAACTAAAACTGACTGTTTAACCAAACAGGGCCTAAATAATCCTTCTCCCCCCAACTTTCATAATGCAATACCTATTCACAAAAGCCAATTAGCTCATCATATGGTAAAAGAGGCTAAAGAATTGTTCTTTAGTGTAAATTAATTTAATTTTAATAGCTTTTAAACATTATTTATATTCATACAAAATAGTTTCAAAAAAAATAGCAAAAATCACCCATTGGTTGAAAAAGTTAATACAATACAAAAAATATCAAATTTTTATATGTGCATATTTTTTTTTATAATTTTTTACTAATACGAAAAGCTACCAAATTAAAAAAAATTAAATAAATGTTGGTGAAAAAAACTTTACACGTAAGACAATTTTCTTTGATTTAGAGATATATACTGATTTAAAGATAACGAGAAATTACACATGTAGGGACAACTATTGCATAAAAGTATCCATAAAGAAATATTTATTTAAAACAATAGATGAAAACTTGTTGCATTAAAATGAGATTTATAATTTCAAACTTGGTAGAGAATGTCAATTATATAATTACAAACTTGATAGAGATTCATAATTTCAAACCATATAAATATTTAGGAAAGTTAAGTAGACAAATGGTACTTGTCAATTATATTGTTTTTATAAAAATTTTGAGTGCCAATGTTATTTTTTAAATAATAGTTCATCATCACCCCTAGGGGCATGTACAGGCACAATTTTTAGTAATTTTAGGTATTTTTTAATCAGAAGTTGCTACTTGTAATTCTTGGTATGTTTGGTGAAGTTTAGTTGGAAATTTTTTCCTTTTTAAAATTTTTTTGCAACTTCTAAGTGTTTGGTCAAATTTCTAGCAATAAGCCCTCAACTTTTAACAACTTTTAGTAACTTTTGGTAACTTTCAGTTGAGAATCTACTGTAATTGAGCAAAAAAATAACAAAAATTAATAGTTTGCCAAACACTCAAGAGTTAAAAATTGGTAATTTTTTGTTAAAAACTATGCCTCCAAACGCCTCCTAAGTTATTTTATTTTTTTTCAGGTTTTTCACAACTTCTTATTTGCTTTTAATTCGACTGGTGGCATTAGTAAACAAAAACTAATACTAAAAACGAAAACCCTTCGGACGCCCATCTAGAGGACGTCCCATTCATAAGGGCATTTGCACGAGAGAGTGGAGATGGAAAATAAGTGCCAAAAATTAACTTAAGTGTTGATATACCCTTCAGACACCCATCTAGATGGTGGCTCATTCACACAGTCATCCAAATGACAGAAAGTGAAGTTCAAAAATGCCAAGAAGAAAAATCATAAGCGTAGAATTATTATTCGGATGCTTGTCCAAAGGGTGGCTCTTTTGAAGGTAGGTTCACATGACAGTACGTGGGATAAAATCCAAAGATGGGTTACCATTCAGATGGGCCTGCGAACAATGCTCCCGTGCAGACCCCTGCCCACACGGTCCAAAATATTTTGGTAGTCTCCTTTATACACCACATGTTGACATCAATGGCAGTCCTTGCTAAGAGATGAAGTAGCCTGTATTGTTTATTTCAAAGAATATATGTAATTATGCTGAAGAAGAATAATGGGCCTTACTTTTCAAAGATTCTTATCATAATTTGTTGTCCATGTTTAATTTTCTCTTAGACATAATCAAATAAGAAGAGCAGAGTTGGCATTTTTTTTTTAATGGCATATGAGTCATGTTTAGCTAAACATGAACTTCATATGTTTTTAAATTGATCAAATTTATCAAAAATATCAAATTAACAAAAAATTAAAAAACTAACCATTAAAAAGTTAATTTTTTTCTTCCCAAATACAAAAAGAGATTAACTTTTAATAGTTAACTAGTAGCCAATAAAAAAAAAGCAAGAATAAGCCTCAGTCCTGTAGTAATTGTGTAATTTCAATTATTTATCTAAGGAAATATAAATAGATCATTGAGATTATTGCATAGCTATGACTAACAATGATTATTACTAGGATAAACATGAATTCTATTGGTTTATTTATTGGATTATGTTAAGACTAGAATACAAAAGATAAGAAGGTGGAGAATGAGTACAAATAGATAATTTTTTGTGGGTTCCATTAAGTCAATTGCCATTGTCCTTTTCATGTTATAATATCACGGAAGATTTAGCTCAGTGTTAGAATATAAAATTTAATGAACCTAATTCATTGAAGTGCGTGCTCAAAACTATTAGTGTTATGGGCCCTTATGAAAAAAACATTTTCTAATTTTGGCTTAAAAAAAACATCATTAGGTCCAAGCAAAATCATTTTTTATAAAATAGTTTCATATAGGTTAAGCTAGCTTAATAGGTAATAGAAATGAGAAGTTACATGTATTCCATTGCAATTTGGTGAGGTAAAAAAAGTAAAATAAAAAAAAAAAGATATTTTATTTAAAGTAGCCACTTTACTTCATCACAATGTATTGTTTGAAGAATCCAACTATGGGTAAAACAAGATTACAATTGGGATAAAAGAATAAATAACACCTCATCATAATCTAAAAAAGCTATGATCTTCAAAAATTATAGTTTTGGGGGATTGAATTGAACAAAGGTGAAAGTGACTTATCATCTCCTAATATGCACATCTCAGTCAACTAAATTTGGGTAGCAAGCACTCCAACTAAAGTCTATGTTAAAGACTAGAAATAGTAGCACCAACATCAGCTAAATCGTAAACGAGGCAACAAGTGGCACAATAACAGCAAGTGACGCATCACTATGAAGATATTTTACTAATCATATACTTAATTTGCTGAACCTCAAAAACTAGGATCTCTTGGTACTCTGACTTCCCTTTGTACCAAAATATTTTCTACCTCCAACACGTAACTAATGATTTGAAGGGTCTGTATCCTTTCTTTTCAAAGGTGTTTTTGGGATGTCTCTTAAATAAGGCCGCATTGAAAGCATTCATTGTAAAGTCCCCTTTTCTAATTGAGATTATTCTGGGACAGCAGGCTTTGTAGAAGTAGTAGTGTGCTTCTCCTAGAAGTGAAAACACAAACTAAATCAACTATAGATATAAAATTGTGAAGCCGGGAAAAAGCACAACCCATTTTAAAACTTATTCCATTTAGAGGGAGCACTAATTGGATCATGTTGGAGTCGGTTAATGACACTGGGACATGTAATTCTAGTATAAGTTTTTGTAATCCTATGCACAAAACAAATGTTTGGAGTGGATAAATTAGCATTTGTTCGATCCAAATGCTTTTCTTTATCGCCTTGGAATGGATTGGTAAACACAAAACCATCCAAAATTTCTGGAATCCTAGATCTTTCTTCCTGCATCGCTTTCCATATATTATCTTAATCTTCTCTAACTCTAGCCTCTAAATGTGGAAATGTACTTTAATCAAAAAAATTCATTATACTCACTTGATTTGTTTTTTTTTTTTTTTTTTCGGTCATTATTATGATTCTCAATATAACATGATATGAGCATATAATCACCAAAGTGTTGAAAAAAATAATAATCAAAAGATGTTATTAGTTTATTTGTGCAAGTTCAAGCTAAATAAAAAATTGTAGCAGAAGAATTTGTACAAGTTCAAGCAAAAGGAAAAGGGTTAACATTTACTAGCATATTAGCTATGAAAAGTGGAAATAAAATAAATTAAAAAAAAAGTGAAGGAATGCATCTTGCTGGACCATGGGCACGGGAAGAGCATGACATATTGCCCAAAACAATACAGATCGTGGCTAAAATTATTCAAATTTCCTGAGAACATGCTTAATCCATTATTACCATCAACAAAAAACAATATTGCTTATCTTATAAGTGTTCAATGACTACCAAAACAAGCCAACTATAGCAAAATTAAGACATTGATATTAATGCAATGTTGAAACTTACACCATATGTTTTAACGTAATACTCTAAACTTAATGGTATGCTTTGTCTTTCCAATTGCCTCTGATTTGTAGTTGCCATAGTCTTCAAGCTCCTCCCAAGTTTCTTTAGATATGATTTCTTTTTGATAATACAAAGAAACACATAAGAAATTGTTAAACAATGTTAAAGCAATAAAAGGAACGTGAATCAGCTAAAAATAAAATACATAGCAACAAGTACCTTCTAAGCATCGGTGCCCAAATAAGCTAGATAGTAACAATTTACTACGAGGATTTCTACTACCAAACCCAACTCATTATACAGCAACAAAAAGCAAGAATTGACCAATGCCTAGGTAAACTTTTATATCAATTTATCCCTGTGACATCATGTTGGGTTGTGATATTGACATGCAACTTGGTTGTGAATTTGGTCGTGTCACGTATTCATTTCTATGTCATCCACAATTTTAAATCAACAGTGTTGTCTTCTTCTAAGTCAGCGAGGTCAGTAGGCTTGGTGTTTAATTGGCAAGAAGCCAAGCTCGAATGGCTGATAGCAAAGGCATTCATTGATGCATCAAGGCTTCCTTGATCCCCGTCACAGTGGTTGTGGATGAAATTGTAGAGTGCCATGGTGCAGTCGACTAGTGCAACTTAGTTATCAAAGCCATAAGGGGGCATATTATACAAGATTGGCCATTAGGCCTTCCATACAACAAACGATCATTCGATCACACTATGTAGTGCTAAGTGGAGCTGGTCAAATCTTCCAATAGCATTTCTGGGTTCAACTTCATATATGAATTATTGCAAGTGCATTCATTCTCCTTTATAAGATGTGAGATATCTTCGCTGATTTTTGTATTGGCGTCGATCAAGTAATATTTATCTTCAAACCACATAAAGAAAAGAGAAAATGTAAATGAGGTTGTAGTTAACTTTGGTATAATGGGAACAATTACAAGGCGTGTACCTCCAATTGGGTGTAGGAATTTTTCAATGTGGTCGGTCACAACGTTATTGAACACCTGACCATCGTGCATACTCTTCTCCCATCCGTATGACATAAACATAAAGCACTGTTCAAAGTCATAAACAGGGATAATGTTCTACGTGAATATAACCTTCTTGCTATAATAGGTGTACGACTCATCACTAGGTGAAACACATGTGAGTGTGCACTATCCAACGCCCAAATAGCATCTTGTACTTCTAATAAAGCATCAGCAATATCATATTTTCCACAATACCAAATTATTGCAAATGCTATGAAATGTTGTTGTTTATTATTTTGAACGGTTGGTACTCAAGATTGTCGCAGATTTTACTTGGCACTTAATTTTGGTCTTTTGTAGGTTGTAGGTAATCACATATGAAAAGCTTCAACGCGTCCAATACCAAATGGAAGTGTTAAGTGATTACTTCTCCTGAGTGTTAGAACCTCTCTTAAGGTTATCTGTTTGACATCGATTGAGCAATTTCAGTAAAGAACATTACAAAACTCTCCTCAAGAGTGACTACACTAATTAAGAAAAAGTTTAGTATGTACTTTCTAGTAAGCTCCTTGCATAGTTTGGGGAAAATATACTAATTTACCCGACATAAATTGTACATTGGGGTGGCCCTCAAGTAGTTCCTGTATCTAGGCTCTACCAGGAAGAGCTGATGTGTGGCACGGTTGTTTAAATAGCCTGTTGTGGAAATAAGTGGACACACGAACGAGGGAGAGTAGAATCAAATCTTCTTCCTTATCCTAGTGTTGAGTAGCTACTTCGATGACATCCCTACTTACGCCATCGTTCACATTGTAATCCGTCTCTATGCTTACAACTTATTACCAACACAGCCAAAATGGAAACATATAAACAATATGAATAACCAACAAATATCATCCATCACAGCGATACGTGTAAAATGTATGATGTTTAGACATTAAACATAACCTACAGCTACAACAAATATAAATATATACTTATCATTTAAATGCTAATAATAAGTTTGGACATGGAAATCACATAACATTATTTAATTCATAAATTTGGGAATCAGTGGCCTAAAAGCAACATAGAAATTGTTTATAATACATGCTATACAAAATGAACTAAATTAATAAATTAGTAGGAGGGGTGGGGGGAAATAATCATGATCTAGAGTGAAATTGGGGTAATAGGAGAGTGGCATGCTGTTAGAAGGGTTCTGTGATGGGGTTGGTGCGGGAGTTAGCGGCGGGGGCATAATGGCCTTCATCCATTAGTAGTGTAGCCATGTAACGGGCATGTTATCGCTTGGCATTACCATAAATAACTCTCAGTTCATCGTATCTTTGAGCAAGTCTGCAACCTACATGAAATTGGGGGGTGATCCATAGTAAACCCCAGGAATATAGCGAGCTTCGCAATACATCAGCCCTTATTGCAACCAAGAGCATTCGAGATGAGATGCAATGACTTATTGTCAAGGTAGTATGCATCTCCCATGCGCTCAAGTGTGTCATTCATCCCATTGCTTTCGAATGCTCGCTAGTGGATGTAAATAGACCCATTGACTGCGAAGTCATCATTGTCGTGGTGCCTTTTAGCATTGCCATATCTACATCCCTTATTGTAAAAAAAAGTAACGAGCTCATTCAAATCTGGGGGTGGGACTAGAGGCTCCATGCTTGGATTATTGAGTAACTGATATAGTAGCGGCTTTAGCTGAAGGAGTCCAGTGCCTTTCCTCAGTTGTAATAGTACTATGAAACACCCACTTCATAAAGTCCTCATTATCCAAACCCTTCTCTCAAAATTTTAGTACCGCCGGATTATCCTACACACAGGTAGGTAAAAAAGATTTAGCAAACATCACTAATGAAATTCAGTTAAACGAAATGTTAACCACTATTAAAATCTATTAACGCACAAGGAATATGAAACAAAAAGAGTTACCACTGCTATTTGTTGCCACCAATACTCCAGCACATCAATGGTGCCTTTGGTAGCATCCTAACAAACTCTCGTGATTCTTGACTTGGGGGATTTCAAGATTGTCCACACGTTCCAGTCCTTCCACAATCTTTTAATATGGCTTTTGATTTTACTCACTTCTAAGACTTTTCCCAGTCTCTCGGTTGAAATCCTCTGTTACCCTGGCATACTTGGGGCCGAACAAATGGCATTCCCTTCAGTGTCCACTCTCTAAATGTGCGACCATCAAACTTAATAACTGCCTCTCCTCTTGGAAATCCTATGTGGTATTAGCTCGATGAGGATGTGAGGGTGCCCAAGCAGTCAGACTCTGGCACTACTGTTGTACTTGTCAATGTTGAACCAATCCATACTAATAGAAGATACAACATTTACAAAAAATAACCCAACTGCAATGTTCAGACAATATCAACAAATTTTTAAACATTTCAGTGAAATGCAACTGGGGCGAATAGAACTGTGTTTATATTATAATTCGTAACGAAAATTTTGAATTTAGTTTCAAGTCCAAATTCATCAAATATCTACTAATCTATTTTATTCGTAGTTTGTTGTAGTTAATGAATTTATTTTTAATATTTCCTCTTACATCATCAAAATAATGGATATAGTGAATTTACAAAATGCAAATTTTTGCTATTACCCATTTGAATTTTTTCATAGCTACAATTGAAAATATTTAAAATTACATGGCTAAGGATTTAAATTACATGTGCGATACAGATAATAACAGTTTAAGAATTATTAAATTTGAAATCAACTTATTTATAGACTATGTTTGGTTCATTTCATAAACGTTATATTTGTCCAACATAACCAACTTGTTTTATATGATCACGAGTTACCCAAATCGTAAATATGTATATATATATTTATACATAATACTTTATTAACCACGTTAAATGGTTGCTCCATTTTGACTTTCATTCCTAAATATTATTTTTCCAAGTTAGCATATGTCTATAGAAGCATTTTTTAATGGAATGACAATGCCCAATTTTGTAAGTGATATGACCGTCCAAGAGAGACAAGAGGAGCCGTTAGAATAGATTCTTACTTCACCTGTTCGAAACCAAGATCAAATAGGCGATCCGCTAGAAAAAGTATGGTCCTTGGATTGGTGGACCAACGCACACATAAGATGAATATAGCTCTGTATTTGATAGAAATAGTAGGAAAAAATAGTTGAACAACACATTTTGTGTGCAAACCCACAATGCCCCAAATATCAAAAGGAATGGGCAAAAACATACCTGTGTGACGGTGTCAGACAACGGGGAAGAAGAGTAGACAGTGAGATATGTCAGGGATAAAGGTTGTAGCATTGTCGGAAAGAGAGATGTCTTGGAGAATCGCGCTTTCATTTACTTGATCGAAGCCAGTATATATGTTTTATCTCTTTTGTTGTAATAAGAACACAACCCCCTAGGGCTTCCTTTGAAATCCAACCTTTTCGTACAAGTTAGACCAGCAATCTGGTAGAGGCTAAATTCAAAACGTAATCATTTTAATCGATGTGGGTTTTGGAGTGTTTAATTTCCAACAACCGAAGTGAACTTTACATCAAATCGGAGCTCAGACTGATATTCTGATGCTTTCAAATCTCAAATTCATTAGAATGGATTGATCTCCATTAGTTTGAATGATTTCTAGTAGTACCTGACATCTTTTCTCTAAGCATTTGACCGCTTTCTACTTTACTATCAGAAGTTGTGCGAATGTTTCTTTTCAGCCCATTCAAATGGAATTTTTGGGTGATTTTAGTTGGTTATTCAAACGCCAAAAAATATCTGACGCATTATATTTTTTCTATTTTTGTACTTTTTGGTGTTTTAAACAGCCTCTAAGCAAATAAATATGATTGTTTTGGACGTGTAATGATTCAGGAGGACAAGGAGCTGGTGTGAACCAACAAATAAATGCATATATGACATTTTTTTTCTTTCCAAGCCCGACCCCAAGGTTTTGAGACCCAAGGTCAATTCTAAAAATGAAACTCTTACTAGAAAATTTTTTCCAAAAACAACAACATAACAAATAGTGTATTTTTTTTTTTAATCGGGATAGCTATGAGCTATAAAAAGGGCGTGATTGAGTAAATCTAATAGAATGAGGAGTAAGAGTTTTATTAGAGGGTCCCACCTAATAAGCTAACAAATGGACATACAAAAAGTTATTGGATCTAATGAATTAATTATTTTTGGGCCTTTAAAAAGTACTGGACAGTCATATCTAGGTTAAAAAAGACTCTAACCCTATCCTAACTATAGAAACTAGTAGGGGGTCATTTTTTGGGATATTTTTTTTGGGGCCCTAGGCGTGGGTCTCTTGGGCCTTGCCTAAGGACCAAGCCTATTTTTTTTTCATATATAAAAGTGTATATATTATTTCTATTTTTTAATTATTCTCAAAATTTGTGATTACTTGATGCTAATTCATTTATATATGTACAATTTTAAAGATAATTACATTGTTCTTATAAAATTATTTGCATTGGATTTTGTTTTTGAGTCCTGGTAGAAATTTTAGGTTAAAACAAGATTAAAAATGTATTTGAAAACCAAGCCAAGTGATGGACAGTTACTAGGAGGATGGAGAGTGACTAATAGATGAAGAATAGTTTTTTGGATGATTAGGAGTTCATTTTGGGTGAAAAAATAGCCAAATTATAACCCCTTGTCAATCTGTTTGAATAGATCAAGAGAACCGTTCCGATGGAAGTTGGCAAAGAAAAGAAAATTAGGCCATATAAGAATTCATTTGAAGGGACCTCCTGGTCACATCCAAACGGTCGATCATTTGGTTATTTTTTTTTTATTTTAACAAGTTATTAAGAGTTCTAATCGTGAGGGAACTGTAAGACATGAATAGCTAGGTGTTTTCAAACATTTTTGTAACCCTCATTCCCCTATTCTCATCCTCTCCACTTTCTCTTATCTCTAATGCTAATTTTTGCTATTCTAGATGACTAGTAATTTAAGCCAATGATTGAATTTTCTTATTTTTGCAAGTAGTTCATTTAATTTCTTTTATCTCATCTCTACTTTGTGAATGAATGATTTTTATCTACGTTTATTTGTTTAGTAATATTAAATAGGTATAGGCAAGGAAAACTTTCTTCGCTAAATATCACATTTTCTTTGCTAAAGATTATGGGCAAGAAAAAATATTTTTCGGAAATTTTCTCGCCTAATCTCGATCGCTTATACTTTTTATGGAGGAATTTTAGTTTTCCTTGCCTATAATTATTTTTAGTGAGGAAAAAATGTTTGTCACCTAATCTGACCTTTTAGTGAGAACTATGATTTTTTACCTATTATGACTTTTAGTGAGGAAAAGAAAATTTCCACACTTATAGTGACTTGTGGCGAAAAAATGTAGCAATCGTGTATGGTATATAAAACTTCACCAAGGGACTTTTAGCGAAGAAAAAAAACATACTATTAGTAAGAACATATTTTCTTACTAAAAGTATTGGTTAAAAAAAAAGATCAAATTTATTGAATATTTAATTTTTAAAAAAATCTATTACAACAATAAACTAAACATATAAATAAACCTGTTACAATATTAAAAACAAACGTACAAATTATCATATTAAATTTATCCAAATCCAACAACAAACAATGAAATCCTAGAAATAAAATAAAATATTAAGTGCATACAAATAAAATAAACAAAAATAAAATCTAAAAATTTAATATTAACTGTTAAATGTCTAAATATAAGGAGATGGGGGCACTCTATTGAAAAAAAAATATCACTTTGTTTTCAAAACTATTGAATATATTTAAAAGTTGTTTTCAACTTTTAAAGTGTTTTTTAGGGCTAATTATGAGAGTTGTAACTTAAAAATAGCCAAACAAAAAAGAGATTTTTTTTTAATTGTTATGAAACAAGGAAACTGGTTAAAAACATAAAATGAACAATAATTTCCCGAACATTCTAGATTCAAACTATTTGGGAAATAAATATTTTTATTTTAAAATATAAAATAAAATGAGATGAAAATGGAAGACAAGAAGTTTGGACTTCTCGAGAAAACACAACAAATCTTTTATTGCAAAAGGTACATTATGATCGATGGGCTGACCATATGCTTCTTAGAATTAATATATTTTACTTTACCCTACTCAAATTTTTATATTGACTTATTTGTCCAAAGCAATTACAACTACAAATCTATTATTATTACGGTTATTTAAAGATTAAAAATGAAGCTTATATAAAAATTAACAAAATGACCAGTTGCAACGCAACTCCTTCATGACTTTTCTCGACATATTTTTCCTCCTCCTCCTCTCCCGCCTCTTTATTTTAATACTTTTTAATTTTTTTTTCTTTTTTTTTCACTTAAAGATATTCGGACCAGTATATACGCACTTCAACTAAATCTTAAATAACCTAATCAAACACTAATATACTCTCTAGAGCATTGTCAATGATTTCTTCCTTGAATAATTGTCAATTATCAAAAATTCAACCACTTGATTGCTTCCTTTCAATATCGAATGATTCATTCGACATTATTGTAAATACAATTTCTTTCCGTATAAATAAAAACTCTACCACTTTGAAAATTAACAAGTTTCTTTCCTCTCTTTGATAGTTTAAAATCTTTGAATCTTAGTCATGGTATTGTTTTTTATTAATTAGCTCTTTTTAATTTTCATTTTCTGTACAACTCTATCTTCTGCCACCTTAAAATTAATAAATTATCTTTTTGTCTCTATTCTGCTTAAAAATGTGAAATTAATGAAATTTGATTTGGTAAGAATTTTCATAAATTCTTATATTTAGAATCAAAATGAGATATTTATAAGTTGGACTTGATTTTATTTTATTATTTAAATTTTGAGATTTTTTTACCATTTAAAATTCACATCAAAATGTTAAAATTTTGTGAGAATTAATTTTTTTTTTTTTTGTTACTTAAGTAAGTGAATAAATTTGGCTTTATCTCTCTTACTACTTGAATTATAGGATCAAATTTGGTAGTTTATAATAGGCTTTTCGGTCTCCAATGTTAGAACTCCTATTTTATACGTGAAGACTCGAGAAATAAGAAAGTAAAAGATAATAACAGCTTTTGGAGTTTGTTTTTATTTTACTTATTTATTCGTATAATATTTTTAATAACTTTATATAAATTAGTTTATATTAAGGGGACGTTTCAAGTAACAAAAAGTGATAAAATTTAATAAAAGTTATAGGTTTGTAATTTATGCAGTGAAATAAAAAATAAATAATTTTGAGTATTTTTCAATGATTTTCAGAACTCCAAACAAAGCTTAAAAGTAAAAATTAATTATCAAAGATAGAATTGAACACACTTTTTTATCAAATGTTTTTGGTTATTAGGATATAAAAGTATTGAAACTAAAGTAGATGGTATACAAATAAAAAATTAGTTGAGATGTGTATAAAACGATTGTCTAATTCGAATCTCTTGATTATTCAAAAAATAAATATTCAAATAAGTTAATCATAAATGCATTCATTTATTCCTAAATTTTATTTTGTTCTATTTGTTTTATTGTTCTGTAGTGCTAGTTGATATCATAGTTTTAGTAATTCAAATTTACTGTATTTCATATACTGATTGATTGATGCAGTGTTATATATGGTGCGTTTTGAACGATAAAAAGTGAGATAAAATAAGATAACGTAAGATAAATTATAAATTTATAATTTATATAGTGAGATAATTTTGAATTTTTTTTTTGAGTTTTTTGTCGTCCCCAAACAAAGCCATATTATTTTTTACCATGTAATCTCATAAAATAAATAATTCAAATTACACAAGTATTCATGTATTTGGTCACTGTGTGTGTTTGAAGTATTAAATTTGAAAAAAAATTTTCAATTTTTCTAACATTAAAAATCTCTTACTTTTACAAATTTTTTCAAATATTCAATAACCTTCTTTTTTTTTTTCTTTTGGATAAGTAATTTTTACTAATTTTTTCTAATTTTTTCTAATTTTTATTTATTTTCTTCAAATATTTTAAAATTTTTCACACTTTTCCAAAAAAACAATAAATATTTAATAATTTAATTTTTGTGCTTACTTTTCGTTTTGATTTGTTTTTTTTTTTCTTTTAACTAAGTGTGCGTTTGGTGATCTAACAAACTCAATAAAACAAACTAAATCTCCAACAACTTCTATAAATCACTTAAATTCTCGTATTTACTAATTTCAAAAAATTTCAATATTTCGCTAAAAAATAAAAAATTCGGAAGGAAGTTAACCAAATGTATAAATTTTTTTTTTTACAATCATATTCTTCGAGTCAAAAACTTCCAAACGAATATCATTATCACTATTTTATTTGAATTTTTTGAATCCGTATGAACAAATTTAGAAAACCTTTCCCACAATTTTGGTGCTACACGTATATAAAGTAGAACAATGAGTGTTGATTTTTTAGAATCCGTGAAAATGATTTTGGGGCAATCGTTCCTACGATTTGCAACCATCATCTCCAAAAAATTCACCAAAAATAATCTAAAATTACATTTTATCTTAATTTATCTTATTTTTTATTACTTCAAACGGCCTTCGATTTGACACTTGAAAGTTCAAACAGGCACTATAATAGTTTATTTCTAAATTAATTTATTTTTATTTTATTTTATTTGTTTAAAAATTTAAATTGTTTATTATGGGCCTACAACCCAAACAAAGCCTGAGCGAAAACATTTTCAGGTGACTCCGGAGCCCTAAGTCTGGATGGCCCTTTCTCTTTCTTAGCTTATTGAATCACAAACTGAAAACCCTAATAAAGATTTCCTTTTGAGAGATTTCATGGTCACAGAATTAGGGCAATCGTTGAAAATTGTTGCTGCCGATCGTCGGAGTAGTTGAATCGACAACTCGGCTGTACAGAAATACCCGAGTTTTGATTGAGAATTGATGGGGAAGAACGAATTCCTGACTCCGAAGGCAATCGCGAATCGAATCAAAGCGAAGGGTCTCCAGAAGCTCCGATGGTACTGCCAGATGTGTCAGAAGCAATGCCGGGACGAGAACGGGTTCAAGTGCCACTGCATGAGCGAGAGCCACCAGCGCCAGATGGAGGTCTTCGGCCAAAACCCTCATCGCATTGTGGACGGCTACTCCGAGGAGTTCGAGAACGCCTTCCTCGAGCACATGAAGCGCAGCCACCGTTTCAGCCGCATCGCTGCCACTGTCGTCTATAACGAGTATATCTCCGATCGCCATCATATACACATGAACTCGACGCAGTGGGCGACCTTGACTGAGTTTGTCAAGTATTTGGGGCGTACAGGTAAGTGCAAGGTTGAAGAAACTCCGAAAGGTTGGTTTATTACGTATATAGATAGAGATTCAGAGACCCTTTTCAAGGAAAAGATGAAAAATAAGAGACTTAGGGCTGATGTAGTGGAAGAGGAGAAGCAGGAGAGAGAAATTAGGAGGCAAATTGAAAGGGCCGAGCAGTTGATGCCGGTGGCAAATGCGGCAGTTCTGCCTTCCGAATCTGAACCCAAGCCCCTTGTGAAATCGGAGAATGGTGAGAAGATTGTGATTAGCTTGGGTTCATCTTCTAGACCCATTGCCAAGGAGAAAGTTGGGTCTTCTAAGTCAGTTTTTGAGGAGCCGGAGATTGATACAAAGGGTGAGAAAGTTAAAGACAATGGCAAATCAGTGAAAAATGGGAGTGGCAATAAGTCAGCTTTGGATGATTTGATGAAAGAGCAAGAGAAAGTGAAGGAGCGGATCAATAGGAAGGATTATTGGTTGTGTGAGGGAATCATTGTAAAGGTCATGAGCAAAGCTTTGGCTGAGAAGGGCTACTATAAGCAAAAGGGCATTGTGCTTAAGGTGATTGATAAGTATGTTGGGGAAATTGAGATGCTTGAGAGTAAGCACGTGCTTAGGGTTGATCAGGAAGAACTCGAAACTGTTATTCCCCAAATTGGGGGCCTTGTTAGAATAGTTAATGGGGCATACCGTGGATCAAGTGCAAAGTTGCTGGCGGTGGATACCAACAACTTTTGTGCCAAGGTTCAGATTGAGAAAGGAATATATGATGGGAGGGTGCTTAAGGCTGTTGAATATGAAGATATTTGCAAAGTTGTCCAGTGAAAATCAAATTGTTGATCATGGAATGCTCTGTTTCTGTCTTTTGCACTGATATCTTACTGCTACTTTCAGGTTAGTAATCTGGTGTGAGCTCATGCTAATTTTGTTGACGGTTATGTTTTATTGAAAACATTTATAACCAGTATTTTTGTATCTTTCAAGATGGTTGGCTAGATGTTACATTGAACATCTTGTGTTTGTTCACATTTAAAATTATGGAACCTCAAAAGTTCAAAACACTTTTTTTTTTTTTTATCTTATCCATGTCATGTACAATTATATGCCTGTTATGCTACAGGACTTAAGAAGATGATAATTCATGTAAATTTATGGTAATTTTTTGTCTTTTATTTGTCATAATTGGTTGAGTGCTGATTGGTTTTGCTCATCTACCTATAATCAATTCTTTCCAGGAAATATAGACAGTTGCCTCAGCTTATAGGTAGAATATGAATGCATGTTGCTGTTGGGGTCGAGAAAAAATAAAACAAGCAAGCGAGTACAACACAAACTAATTTTACATGGTTCAGCAATTGCCTACATCCACGACTAGTGATCTGAAAGCTTTACTATATATATATATATATATATATATATTACAAAGGAGAAAAATACATCTTCTCACTCAACTCACCTTCTCCAGCTCTTCCTCTCACCTCTCGGCCCATAGCCCCAAATACAACCCCTTCTTGAGCTCGCTCGAGCTTAAGCTCTCTCTCCTTATATTTTACCACCACCAGTGGGTGATTCCTACACCACACCCATCTCTTTGTCTCACCCTTTCAATTTACATACAAACTAGAGGGAAAGATGAGAAGTCATCAACCACAATATTTAGCAATGGTGGGCTTAACTTCTGGCACCAAATTCGATACTCCATGTGAAGGAGAGAGATTCTCCTCTTGGGACACATGGTAGCCACCCACTTGGGTGGATCTACTCAACATTCACCCCCTCAGTCAAGGGGTGCAAGTTCATAGTCGTGAAGATGTCTGGATGCGAGCTTCAGGAAGAATTTGTTGCAAGAGGCAAACCAGGCTGAAGTGGAAATTGCAGTGGTCTACCCATGTGTAGAGGCACTAGAGAAGACCCAAGAGAAGAATTTCTCTCCTTTACGTGAGCATCGAATTTGGGCCAGACTGTCAGCCCACCGTTGTTGAATTTTGCGGTTCATGCATTGTCATCTTTCCCTCTAGTTTGTGTACATATTGAGCGGGTGAGGTAGAGAGATGTGTGTGGTGTGGGAATCACCCACCGATGGTGGCTTAGGCAAAATATGTGAATTTGCTGGACAAGAGAGCAAGTAAGGGAGTGCGTTAATTACATTTGGGTTGTTGGTTGTGAGTTGGAGTGAACTTTGAGAGTAAGGTAGAGTTGAGAGTTGAGTTGTAATTTTTTTCCCCTTTGGATTTGTTCAAGGAATAATATTGGAAGCTCCGTGGATGTAGGCGGTTGGCTAAACCATTGTTGAATTTTGTGGTTCATGACTAGTCATCTTTCCCTCTAGTTTGTGTATAAATTGAGAGGATGAGGCAGAGAGATGGATGTGGTGTGAGAATCACCCACCGATAGTGGCTCAAGCAAAATACCTGAATTAGCTAGGCAAGAAAGCGAGGAAGTGCGATAATTATATTTGGGTTGTGGGTTGTGAGCTAGAGTGAACTGTGAGAGCAAGGTAGAGTTAAGAGTTAAATTGTAAATTTCTCCTTTTTTATATCTATTCAAAAAATAAGATTGAAAACTCCATGGATGTAGGCAATGGCCGAACCACGTTAAAAATTCTTTGTGCATTTTGTGCTTGATTGTGTTGTGGACATCTTGTAGCCCCACAAGTGGTATCAGTGTTTGGTTAGAAGATGTTTAGTTGTCGGAGCGCAAAAACCCTAACCCCCCAAATTGATCACTTAAATACCCAATTTCCCAACCCTGGTCCCCAAATTGAAAATCATAACCATAACCCTAGCACCCAAGTTGAAATTCCCAATCCCCAAACTAGAAAACCTAAGTCTCAAACTGAAAGCCCTATTCTGGTAACTTCTAAAAATAGAAACCTTTCTAATTTTGGAAACCCTGCCCAAAAAATAAATTTTGACCCAAACACTCATCACCAAAAAAAACTTCAATCCCAACCTTCCCCCACCTCCCCTAGCTCCTTAAAAACCTAAAATTGACATACCAAGGCCTTCCAAATCATTTATTGATGTCCTTGATGGTGACAATAACCCCAAACCTACCATTGCCTCTAGATCAAGCGGAACTTATCGCGGCAAACTCGCTGTGATGTTTTCTTCTAAGGAAATAGCTATCATGGCTGTGCCATTCAAATTATCCTTGATTGGAAAATTCTCTTTTGGCCGTCCCTCATGGAAATAATTAGGAAAGTCGTAGTATCTATTGGACTTGAAGTTGAAGCTCAGGTCTCTCTGCTTGATAGCCGGCACATACTCATCAGACTGAAGCTTAAGGAAGATTATACCTACTTATGGGTGAGGCAACCTTAGCACATACATGGGTTCATTGTGCGAATTTCAAGTGGTCCATTGAATTTAGATGCTCTAAGGAGTCTCCTATGGTTCCTATTTGGATTTCACTACCTTTCCTTCTAATCCACTTTGTTAATTGCAAGGAAGCGCTACTCTCCATTGCAGTCTTAATTGGTAAGATACTTCGCACTAATCATGCTATTGCAATTACAAATAGACCATATGTTGCAAGAGTTTTAGTGGAGTATGATGCCGCTCAATCCCTATGGATGAGATTTGGGTTGGGGAAGGTGATGGTGGATTCTAGCAAGATGTAATTTTTGAGAAGGTACCTAAGTATTTTATGCTTGTAAGCACCTTGGATGTACTCACGCAAAATGCTTCATTGCTAATCCTGAACTGCGAGAGAAAAGTAAGGTGGAAAAAGAAAATACCAAATAAAGCTAATTCTGACAATGGTAAGGCGAAGGATGTAGATGAGAGGGTAACCCATGTGGTCCCAAATATGTTGCCAAGAACCAACAAAGAGAGCAGCAAGTGATACTTAACGCCTCAGAGTCGTCAACCCCCCTCCGGTACCTGATCCTCTAGATGCTTCTGTGATGGTCCTTACCTCTATTGCTATTACTAAGGACTCTGCACTACCTCTTGCCGAGCCTGAACCGGTTATTTTTGGTGCTTCTAACACTGTTCCTCCATCCTCTGCTCCTATCAGCACTAGCATGCTAGACACTGTACCACTCCGATTGTGGGGAATTCTTCTCCTATCACAGACCATGTAACTGTTCCAGTTAATGCTTCCAAGCTAGCTACAGGTAATATCCCCATTGTCACTATTAATTTTGTCACTATTAATTTCCAGGCTGAATTGGTACCTTGTAATCAGTCAATCCCTTTGGGCTGTATTGGTTGTTCCCATTTGGGAAAGGATGCAAATACTAATGAGGAGATTGGCGGAGGGTCTTGTGAGCCTTTTTTTTGGTGGTGGGGTGCATGATGGATTTGCCTTGGACCCCAAGGCATTTGTTGTTGATTGCTAGAGTGACATTCAACCCATTCAGGCACATATGGAATATTCTGTCTTAATTCCTAATTATAGATATGAAGATGGATTTTAGAAAGTCCTTCAGCGCTCTAATCGTTTGATCAAGAATAAGAAGAAGGGTTTCAATGTTGGTCCTTCTGCCCGAAAGAACATAGATGATTATGCTAATGATTTTCGTTGTCCTTATATTCGCTTTCATTTATTTTTGGAGGTTAGGTTTTTACCCTCCCTTTCCTTTGTACTGTAGTGAATCATCACCCATTTACTATTTTTTATTATTGTTTCCTTCACTTCTTTTGGAGGTCAGGTTAAGGTCTCCTTCCTTTTTGTACTACTTTTTTAAGTTAATATACTGGCAAGGGTCCCGCCTAACCCCCCTTCCCCCCCCCCCCCAAAAAAAAAGGGAGGCTTTAAATAAAAAAAAAAATGACAGTTGCCAGAAAAGTCGTCGGCGGCATTGAACAGTACTGTCCAGGGTTTATTTATTTATTTATCTTTGTGATCAACTGCTTTGATACTAAGTTGAGAGAGAGAAGAAAGAAAAGAGAAAGGATTCATATTTCCTCCTCTCTCGTATTGTTTATATAGCCAAAGAAGCTTACAATTGTGAACAGCTAAACAATCCAATTAAGGAAAACAAATATCCTAAAATTGTTCTAAATATTCTAAATACCATATAAGCTAACATAATATGCTAGATACATGCTAACACACTCCAATTACAGAAACTATATATTTAATTTTTTTTTTTCTTGCCAAAAAAATAATATGGTTCTTTTGTTCCTTTTCCCTTTTCACACTTTATGAGTTCCACATACACTGATAGGATGTTCTTTTCTAGTAACGCTGCTCTTACTTCTAGTTTGTCATGTAAAGTTACATGGGTAAACAAGCGGGACCAGTAGGTTCATTTCTAAATGATTAAATGTTTCCATTATATCCTTGGAAATGAATTTGACACGTAATTTTGAAAGCAACAGTACATTTGCTTTGCCGTGTTCATTATCCCAAGGGAGCCTTGAATATCCGTTCTGTGTGTTGATTTGTATTTGGGCTAAAATTATTTGGTTTGCTTTGGAAGTTCTGTAAATTTCTTTGGGACGGATTTTTTCTTCAATTTGACATTATTGGCTGTTGTTGGTGATTGGTAGCGTGTCTTTATTTCTCTTTGATTGCCATCCAAAGAATGAAGCTATGCCTTGAGATGTTCTTGAGAAACTATACTAATGAAGCTACGCCTTGAGATGTTCTTGAGAAACTATACTATCTTACGCCATATGAAAGATATCCCATGCATTTAGCCTATCTTTGGAAACGTAATTTCTAGGAAAAATACTTTCATTGTTTGGATGTCAAAAAACGTAGAAGGAAAAGAAAACTAGAGGAAAAATGACAAAACAATAGGGACCCCACTTGACCCATTAAAAGCAAAGGAAAGTTGAGGGAAACAGTAGAGAAAATTTATCCAGCCAAACTTAATCCCATTTTCTTCTTATTCACTTTGATGGCTTTGATCGGGTGACCAAGCTTTGGTCATTGGCCATCAGCAGCGATTTTGAGAGATGACCACCATCAATGGCAACCTCAAGGTCAATTGCGGCCGTTACGTGCCACCTCATCACCCAAGGTAATCATATGATGCCCTTACTTAGATGGGGATCATATCTTAGCATTCCTATACTTTGTAGTCATTTTCTAGGTATTGGGACTTGTTATTGTTGGGATTTTACTGTATTTTTAGTACTATTAGGATTTGTTATCGTTGGGATTTTATTTGCAATTGCGTAAGTTAGGATTGGTTATTTAGGGTTGGCCTATATAAAGGCTAAACTTGTATTGGATCACTAGCTTTTGAATAATTGAATTTAGTATGGAGTTCAGTTGTAGTACTCTCTCTTTGTTTCCTGCTTTCCGGTGCTGCATCACTTTTGCTGATCCTTACTCCTAATTGGTTTTCAAAGAAGCATAAATGACTTGCTTTATTTGCTCGAAATCATCTCAGAGGGGATTGGAAGAACCGAAAAGCTTTGATCTGAATTGAGTTTTTTCCCCTTCTACTGAGTCCAGTGAACTATGGATATTGTTAGATGTTGTAAACAATGACAATTCTCTGTTTTTGCGTGACTCAAATAGGATAAAAAAGGGTTTAAATAGCTGGTTTCAAGATTTAGAAGATCCAGAAAATATTCATGTGGCATAAAAAGCTCCATTTCACCTTGGCTAGGAAGAAATAAATGAGAAAGAAAATGACTTTATTTCAATCAGTGTTTAAATTTTGATGTGGTCTTATAACTCAGAACAGTGTTTATTTTCATCTTTGGGTCCCTGTGAATTATGTTCTCATCTTTTTTGAGCATTGATTCCAATACAAAATTTTGATGTCTTTGCAATCCAAATAAATATTGTTAAACATCCATTGATTAATGCTATCTTGCTTTAGTTTATCGATACTCTTATCTTGATATGTGTTGTTATTCTGCTGCCTTGAGAATGGAGATTTGCAGATTTTTTTAATTGTAATCTATTGTGCTCAGTTTTGTTCTAGGAGAAATGAGAGTTGTTTTATAGGTTATAAGAAATGTTAAATGCGCTTTTCTTTTAGCTTCTCACATGCTGGCCCTATTTGGAGGTGCCAAAATCCACCAAAACTTACAAAAAGTTACAATAAGCTATAGACTTTTTCTAACTTTATCAAATCAAATTTCATCACATGTCACTTTTACACTGATTTTTTCAATTTCTTTGCCATCCAACACCACCTCTATTATCTTAGAATGAATAGTGCTTTTTGGGGTGCAAGAAACCAAAAGTCAGGTGCATTTAGCACCTTTTTTTCTTTTGGGTTCTTGTTTTTTTGTGTGTGTGTGGGTTGGGGGGGGGTTTGGTTATTACTGAATAGGAGATCTAGTTTTTTGTTACAGCTTGTCTTTGCTCCATTTGGGCATTATTATCCTTTTTTAGTTTTATCATCTGTTTTGAAAGTTGAGGTAAAATCTTGTGATGCCACCTTTGAGCTGATTTGGCAGTGACAAGCTTCTTAACAATAACAACAACAATGAGAGGAACCCAAATACTAGGACTGGTGCTGTTTGGTGCGCTCTATTTTTTGGTTGATTTGCTTTTTGTGTCATTTTAACAGGATACTACCATTGCGGGCATTAGATAATGCCTTTTTTTTTTTTTTTTGGTGAGAACCATGATGTTTGGTTAGTGGGCTTTGAGAAAGCTCTCGCCGTGGAACAATTACACGAGAGAGATACTGTGACCCATATACTTGAAAGCACACAAACGTCAAATTTTCGATCACCCTGCAGCAAATATATTTGAAAGATTCTGGTTCTTGACTTGCCTTTTATCTGAATTTCCATCTCTAATAGACTCTACTTATTCCAGTACTCCTGTGCACGTACTGGTAAATGGTGTGGCTTTTCATGCTCATAATCAAGCAGCTTTTGATTGGATGTTGATGTTATTTTAGTTTTGTTTAACAAGTATCCATGGCATTTTCTGCTGATTATGTTTTTACACATTTGTTTCCTTTTTATTGAAATAATGCAAGTGCAACACACACACACACACACACACACGCACACGCACACACAGAGCGAGAGAGAGTGAGAGAGAGAATTGAATTGATGGGTTGGTACCACATATTGAAGTATGTTACGAACTGGCTGAAAACTGTGGGACGATGGTCATGTCACTTGCTTTTAAGTCAAAATTAACTAGGTGGTTTGAAGCTGGGGAATTGTGTGAATATAGGGTGGTTGCTGCAGCAGGTTTAGAGTTACGGAAGCCCATCTTGCTTGGACCTCGAAGGATGCACTAATCAGTTGTCGTATTTGATTCAAGGCATCTCTTTATTTTTTTTTGAGCAAAATTCACAAATCAATTCACTATTTTTTTTTTTTGTCCATGTTGCCAAGCAACCAAATGAAAGAGTGTGATTCTTTTTTATGAAATCATTTTCTATTCCTTCAACTTTTTCTAAAAGTTGGCCACCGAACAAGGGTACGGTTCCTAATTTCCTAGCTATTAGGACTGGCTAACGACTTCTTAGTTTCAACTGAGTTTGGCATGAATCTGTAGGCATTGATGTGTTGAGTGGATATATATTAACTCGGAGAATCCTTGGCTGGGAATTTGAGGTAAATTTAACCAACTTTTTGTTTTTATTTATTTATTTATTTAAATTTTTTTTTTTGTACGTTGGAGAATTAATCCAAATCATAAACTAGGCAAGAATCTTTTGTATCTATCACTAGATCGTGCTAGAAGACGTCCCTATTTATCAACCATAAATATCGGGGCATCATTATAGCTGCCAATGGGGTGCACAAAATACCCGATTAACCCAAGTCAATCGGCCTTGTTCTGTTCGGTTTTGTGTCAGAAAAATTATTAACCTGATTATTTTTGTGCGCAGGTTTGGTTGGCATGTTTTTAGACCTAGATCAGTCTAATTCAAATTTGCATGCATATTTTTACACAAAGTAAGGTACTAAATTAGAGAATCGAAGTAATGAATCAACCCAATCAGGGTAAGGCTGGGTTGGGTTGATTCAGTTTGGTTTAAGACTTTAGTACAAAAAAATTGGTCCTCGGAGATTGCATTGGTTCCGAAGGTAAGATGAACTCGAATTGAACCCCCTCAGACCGGAGATTCACCAGAAGTTGAATTCCTAGATAATGGCATAAGGGATGTTTGGTTGACAAAAAAAGTACAACAAAAGTACAAAGATTTGATGTAAAAGTGATATGTGGTAAAATTTGATCAGAAAAAAGTTTGAAAAGTTGGTAAAAGCTGGAAGATTTTGGTTGATTTTAGCTAGTGATTAGGATCCCTATAGTTTTTATTGCTGGGAATCGAACCCTGTGACTACTTGTTGGTTTAAGCTCGAAACAACCTATGCAGAGCCATCTAGGTCAGCGTTACGGGTCTAAAACTTGGGTTGAATGATGCGAGGCCCTCTTCCACAACCACATTTTTTTGTATGGGGCAGCGGGCTGAATAATTGAATCCATTAAAACTCAAACTAACTAGCATAAATATGTAGCCATGCCCCTAAATAAATAAGTAAATAAATAAAGGGACCAAACCAGATTTATGGGCAGGAGAAGAGTTGGTGATGGTGCTTGGGGGTAGGTCATTGTTACATTCCTCTCTGGGATTATAGAACCAAAATTTGAGACCATTTAATGCCTATCACTGACTTTACGATGGGGCTGCCCATGCATGTCCTTTCTCTTTAGGGTTGGAAGCCCAGGGGGTGGTGGTTAGGGTTTGAAAGCTAACTAATCTAAACATATCTCAGCTTAAACCACACCAATATGAGTTTATTGTTTTCTTCTCTTCTTCTTCTTCTTCTTCTTCTTCTTCTTCTTCTTCTTCTTCTTCTTCATTCTTTTTTTTTATTTTAATTTTCTTAATATAAACATAGATGGAAAATGAAAAATGCATTAATGAATATCATATGTTGGAACGGCAATGGAACGAGTATATTAGGGTAGGGGTATTTGATCCGTTTAAAGTTGAACCTTTTTTTAAATGAACTTGTTTCTAAATACTTAAAAAGGGGCGTATGAAGGGTTTAGAATTAAAAATAAATATTCAAGTGGGGTTTGAAATTTGTTGGTCTAGCATCCAATATTTGATATTTGCTTCCTATCCATTATTGCTTGATTAATATACCTTCATGTATATTGTTACGATATGTTATCATGTCTTTAAAGTGTCTACTTATTTTTTTGATGTATAAAAAAAAAAAAAAAAAGCATATGTATTTATATAATCAAAAAAGAAAAAGAAAAAGAAAAATTGTTGATTAATTCAGTTATAATGTATTTTTTTTATTAGTTGCTAAATATAATTATTGATCATTTGACTAATATGTCAACTTTAAATATATTTAAGTTACGTCTAAATTTGATATATCTTTACTAAATAACTAAAATCACAAAAAAAAAAAAAAGAGGAAAAAGAAAATGTATACCCATTTAATCAATTTGTAGCATACAAAAAATTATATTCAAATAGTTATAAAATTATTATTTTTTATTTTTTATTTTTTATTTTTTGTGCATAAAATGGTTGAATAGTGTATTCATGAATTTGTATTTTTAGCCTTATAGATTTCGGATAAGGAAGAGGGCCAAATCAAGATCACCGATAACTCAAAATCTGAGCTATATTTATATAGGGTTTGTTTGGAGTAAAAAAAAGTGAGATAAATTTATAGTTCGTAATGCGTGTAGTGAAAGAAAAAAGTTGATGTAATATAAAGTTAATAGAGATTTATAGAGAATTTTATAGAAAAATTTTATGTCAAACGCAACCATAACAGTCGTATGGGTTTGTATTGTTAACGGTATATTTAATACATGACATCAGAAAGACACGTGTAAACTTTTGTATAGTGACAAATGGGTACGAGGATAACTAACTTAATAAAATATCGACAGTTGTCTATTCAAATTTAATTTTAAAAAACAAATGGCAGAACTGGTGGTGGTTGGCTGTTGAATTTAATTATGATTGTTTGTTCAACCATGAGCCGAAAAATTAGTGAAAAGTAGACTGGTTTTACCGAATCTTTCCATTTCTTCATGGCACTGCGACAAGATATTTCAAAATTTGTCCAATTGGTAAGTTTTGAAAGTGTTGTTCTGATCCGTTTCAAAAGAAAAAAAAAAAAAAAAAGTGTTGTTCTGACTTTTTTTTTTAATTAACTTTTTTGTTTCTTTTTTTTTAGATTTTTTTGATATATACGCGGCCTTGGGTGGGTGTTCACTCGAATTCTTACTTTACTTTTAAAAAACAAGTTCGAGTCAAGAATTTCTGATAAGTGATAAATATGCAATATCTTCAACTATACTGGGTAACAAGGAGAGTTGTCGATCGGATAATCGCTTCCCGAGGTTGCTAAAACTCTTCCTGTGCGTGTGCACACATATATATATTTATATCTGTATCATAGTTAAAGATAAATGATTGAAAAGGCCACTAATCATTTTTTTTCATAATTAAAGATAAATAATTGAAAAAAAAGTTATTAATCATTTTTTTTCTTTCAAATTAAAAAAAAAAGGTTAAAAATATACCCTTTATTTTTTTTAATAAGCTTTAATTAAAAGGATATCTAAAAGTTACAATTGGACAGATAATTTGATATCCAAAAGTTACAATTGGACAGATAATTTTTTATTTATTTAAAAGTTACTTGTCTAGTCAGACTTAATAAGGAGATATTAAGTTGGTCAAAATTAATTAAAATTCATTAATTTTTATTAATTTTTTATATTTTCTTTCAATCAAATTTTATCACATAATATTTTAATATTAAATTTTTGTACTTTTACTTTAGTTTTTACCAGGCTTTTACCAACTAAATACTACCCGGTCATTTGTTTGATATTGCGCTATTTCGTTTGCCTAATCAAATAACAAATTGAATATTTGGCATGGACGAATTTTCTCTGATGACACAAACATTGACGGCGGAGGGCACAAGAAATCTTAATTCCTAGCAAAACTTCAACCCCTTGTTTGGTTTAGTGAGATGAAAATGGAAAAAAGAAGAGAGAGAGAGAATGAAAGTGGGAGAAAGTGAAATAAATAAATAAATATTTTCGCTTATTTAATTTTGTCAAAACAGTGAAAAAAAAAAAAAAAGTAATTTCCTCGTGTTTAATAGTGAATAGAAAGTGTAAAGAAAATATATGAAAATAATATAGTAAAATGATGAAAGAAGGAGAAAATAAAGAGAAGTGAAAATGGAAAGAAAATTTTTTTTTTTTTTTTTTGCTTCATCTTTGCTCTGCCAACTTACCAAACTAAACATAAAAGTAAAAAATATTTTATTTTTTTCTTCATTTTCATTTCTCTTCCCCTCAAACCAAAATAGAGAGTTGACAAAAAAAGAATGAGGTGGCAAAATTGTTATGTTACCCTTAAAAAAAAAAGGAATTCGGGACACAGCCAGTACATTTAGCATCGGTGTAGGACCAATGTAGTTTTTTATCGTTAATTCTAAAAGAAAGCATAATTATCAAAGGATTCTGTTGATTTTAACAAGTTATACTCGATCTTACCCGTAATGACCAGTTAAAAAAATATACTTCTTATATACTAGACATACACTAATGCATTTATGCACCAGCTAGGCCCTGAACTCAAAAAAAGAGGGCAAATTTGTTATGGTGCATATTTTCTCTCTTATAAACTATGAAAAACAAATTTTGATTAATATTAGTAATGATTATGTTTTTTCTTCTTCCTAGTTAGAGCTAAAAATTCTCCAATAATAATAGCAATTTTAGTTTTAAATTTCCATTTTGTACGGTGGCACTGTTTGAAGGCACAAAAATTTAACAAAAAATTATTAACTTTTGCTTCTTGAATATTTGGCAAATCATTAATTTTTGTCACTTTTCTATTCAGTTATAATAACTTTTTAATTTAAAAGTTATCAAAAGTTGTTAAAAATTGTCAAAAATTATTAAAAGTTACCAAAAATTTTACCAAACACCTAAAAATTTATAAAAAATTATAAAAAATTATTACTTATTTCATCAAATACACCAAAAATTATACCATGTTACCAAAATTCAAAAAGAATGAGTTATGCCGTTCATTTTTCCAAGCTGCACACCTCAATGCATGCATATATAAGTATGTATAACTTCTTCTAACTTTTATTTATTATTATTGTTACTTTGACACTTTACGTACTTTTAGTTTATGATTTTTTGGGGGGGGGGTAATTGTAGTTTATGACTTTGATAGAAAAATGTTAATAAAAAAATAATAAGAAGCACAACTTATTATAATAATATTAGTTCTAAATTAATAATTTATGAGCTTAGAGAAAACCTTTAAAATACTATTTAGGAATCTAAATTTTAGTAACTTTTGTTTTTTTTTTTTTTCTACAAAAGTTACTGATTGTAATTTTTAGTACATTTGATAAAAAAAGTAATAATTTTTAGTAATTTTTTATAATTTTTAGGTACTTAGTAAAATTTGTAATAATTCTCAATAATTTTTAATAATTTTTGAATTGAGCAAATTTTTGTGAATGAGTAAAAAAAATTGATAAAAATTACTATTTTACTAAACACTTAAAAAATAACTTTTAGTAGCTATTCACTGAAAATTGGATGGCCAAGACGGTGCCTCAAGCTCAAAGGAGCGATGAGCTCGCACACTCGCACCCATAAATTTGACATAACACACACATTTTGAGTCTTTGACTTTTTATGGTATAATTTAAGCTTGGAAAAGATGTGTAGTTAATCGGGCCATAATTGGGTAAGCTACCAATCTCCAACCTATCTGCCATTAATTTCATGCATTCAGAGCTCCCCAACCGTTCATAGTTTCGTATAAATCTGTATCTAATATAGATATATATAATATAATATACACACCACCCATTTCTTTTATATATACTCAATTTTCTCAGAATTTCCGCAGATCAGAGAAGAAGAGTGAGCAAAGAAGTAATACTAACTGGTTCTCTTTCATTTTGGGCCTTCAAGATGAAGGTGACTGTCACTACACGGAGCGGTAAAGAATTAATCAAAGGTGGCCTCGACCTCGATGATGCTGTATGTTCTTCCTCTTTTTTCAACTGGTTCTGCTCTTGTTTTGTATTCCTTCTTCTTCCCCCCCCCCAAACTGATCTATTGATTAACGTGACATTGGGATCTCGGGTTGTGAGCTTTGAAATGGGTGTATGATTTTTGTGTCTTCTTTTTCTTTTTTTTTTTTTTCAGGCTACGGTGGCTGATCTGCAGTCGGCAATTCACCGGCGAAGTAAGTCCTTGATATGGGTTGTGTTCTTTCTCTGAAAAATTTATCATCTGTTGCTTTTGCATGTTGAGATATATGATTTTAGTTTTGGAAGGAGGAATCTCGCTTACATGTTTACCATGATAAATTTGTAGAAGTTGTAAAAATTAGTATAGGTTCATAGAAGTTGCAGACTCATAATTTGTGCAGTAATTAGAAAATTTAAATCTTATAGAGATTTGTATAAACTTTTTGTAGAGTTCTCTAGAGTTTTGTACTGAACCAAATGCATCCAATGGTTTAATTGTATAGATTAGAGCACCAGTTCACTCTGCACGAATATGCCTCTTCTATTTTCGGGGGTTTGAGGGAAGAGAATGGTGATAGATTGAATCAAACACGTTTATACTAAGCATACAGTAGGCAAAACTTTAGTTCACACTTTTTATTTTGGAATAAATAAAGCAATTTTTGATTTCAGCCCACTGCACAAGCAGAGCCTATGTATGGTCTGAGGAGAGCCAATATACACATTCTTACTCCTAATGACTGGAGGGACTGTGTCCAAGCATTGAACCCACAATCTCTAGGTCGCAAAAAAACAATCCCAAGGTTCATCCTCGTGGTTTGAGCCACAGATGAATATCAAATTTTAAAAAACTTCAAATCGGGACTCTGATTTTAGCCAACTCTGACTGGTTTTTTGCTTCTTTTTATGGTGTAAACTTTCTGATGAATTTGCCTCCACTACTATATATGCTATTTCATTACTTTGGCTTGCAACCATACAAAAAATAAATAAATAAAACAAAATATGTTACATTTTAAATTTAAGCTCTCTCTTTCCGTTCCTAAAAACCTATATTCATGAAGCGAGAACTTCATAACCATTATTCAAGCCTTAGCGAATATGCAGCTGGTTGACCGAATTCGATTAGGATCCTCTCCGTTTCATACTTCGAATGTAGAAATCCATTCCACTGTTTAGACAAGTGATGCATCATAGATAGTGAAATGAGTGGTGAAGTTATATTCATATCAAGCAACCAGTAAAACAAATCCTAAACATGGTTGCTGTACATTAAGAAATATGGACAAGTGCCGTGCCCATATAATGTTTGTATCAAAATGGACACTCCTTGAACACTTCAGATACGTCTCATGCTATCTTTTCCGCATTGTTTGGATTGGGGAAAAGAGAGAATAAAAATTTTCTCCCTCCTTTTATTTGGTTGTTGAGTTTGGGGAGAAAGGGAAGACAAAATGATATCAGTTCTAACTTAGGTGTGTTTCTTTTGGAAAACATTTTTGTTTTTTGTGGAAAATGATATTTTGTTGTGTTTTGTTTCTATTTTTTATGAGGTATATTTTTTTAAAGAATCACTCTAAACCAAACGTTTTTTTTTCCACCTGTTTTAATTTTATTAGAAAAGGAAAATGGAAAACAAGTGGAAAATTGTCAAACCCATTCTTTCCTCTTTCTCCTCACTTTCGCTTCATTTTCCCTTTCCCTTAATAAGAGTTCAAACTTGGTTGTGTTTCTTTTGGAAAACATTTTCTGTTTTCTGTGGAAAACGACATTTTGTTGTTTTTTGTTTTCTATTTTTTGTGAAGTATATATTTCAAAAAACACTCTATAAATCAAACATTTTTTTCCACCTGTTTTAATTCTCTTAGAAAAGGAAAATGGAGAACAAGTGGAAAATTGTCAAGCTTATTCTCTCTTCTTTCTCCTCACTCTCCCTTCTTTTCTCTTTTCCATCTTCCCAAGCCAATCAAAAATTCATTTTCTTTGAGCAAACATTGTCTGGACACTCCAGGAAGCATGTGTCTATCAGACACAATACTTTTTGGATGCTTGAACAAAACACACGTTCATCATTAAAACACATATAAAATATATTGTGATTTTTTTTCCCCGATATATGTTGAGGTTGCATCTTGCCATTTATTTTCTCTTTTAGGATTCTGATGCTTTGCTAAGTAGATGTATGGGCATAGCCTCATCTAGAAATTAGATAGAAGCCCTAATATTTTTTTTTTCTACTGCTGCTGCATTTATTCTTAAAGGTGTTTGTTAACTTTATTTACTTGTTCGATTTTTAACTTTTGTCTCCTGTCCATATTATTGGTTCCTTTTATATTTCATCTGATCTCAAATACCTGATATACATGTTTTGCATCAACAGTAAAAAAATATTATCCTTCTAGACAGCGCCTGAATCTTCCCCTCAAACCTGGATCTAAGGAAAAGCCTATTGTCCTTCAATACAAGAAAAGTCTAAAGGAATATTCCGATGGAAATTCTGGTAACTTGACCGTGGTGTTCAAGGATCTGGGTCCACAAGTTTCTTATCGTACACTTTTCTTCTGGGAGTACCTGGGGCCTCTGTTCATCTATCCCATTTTCTACTACCTCCCTCTGTATCAATACTTTGGCTATAAAGCAGAGCGTGTCATCCACCCAGTTCAGACATATGCGATGTACTATTGGTGTTTCCACTACTTCAAACGTATCATGGAGACATTCTTTGTGCACCGCTTCAGTCATGCGACTTCACCACTTTCTAATGTGTTTCGGAATTGTGCTTATTACTGGACATTTGCTGCTTTTGTTGCTTATTATATGAATCACCCATTTTATACACCCGTAAGCGACCTCCAAATGAAGATTGGGTTTGGTTTTGGATTAGTTTGCCAACTTTCAAACTTCTATTGCCATATCCTGCTGAGGAATCTTCGGAGTCCTGATGGGAATGGAGGGTACCAAATTCCACGTGGATTTTTGTTCAATATTGTTACATGCGCAAATTACACAACCGAGATTTATCAGTGGTTGGGCTTCAATATTGCAACACAAACAGTTGCAGGTTATGTATTTCTTGTGGTTGCTGCTCTTATCATGACTAATTGGGCTCTAGCTAAACACCGCCGTCTAAAGAGGGTAAGTTGTTTGCTTAACCAGAGACTGCCAACACCTTTCTTTTGAATATCTGATGCATGCATCTATTTTCTGCGTTTAAATTTGACTTACTTTACCTCTCGTCATAGTGAGGAAGGATTGTATAATCACTTCTAGCTTGATTTGAATTTGATTTGTGAAAGTATGCTTTTGCATTGGTATCTAACTTGAAACTGGTTTGGTGCTTGCATTCTAATTTTCTTATTTTCATGGTCAAAAAATTACAAGTGAATCAGATTCTATGTCAAAATCTTGAGTGGCCTAAAGCAGGCTTCTGATTTGATTACAATCACTGGGAAAAGGGGTAGTTTCTTATTTGATGTCCTTTTTTCAAAGGTACTTTCTGTTCTTGGAATTGGAGGAAATGGAAATATTTGTGGAGAACATTTGGTATCTGGGCGCTTAATTTGATAAATTCCTGAGAACTGCATGTTTCCGCAATTGCCAAAGTGGTTTTCTGCATTTTCGTCAACTTAATTACACTAGATAATTGAAAATAACCAAACGTGACTTTTGTTATAAAATTTTCATTATGCATTGTTAGAAATTTTAAAGACGAACACAATACCAAAAAGGTCATAGATGTCTTACCGCACAGGTTTGTTGTACCGTTTCTCCCACCTTTCATTGCCTAGCTGCAGCTTAGTTAGCCTACCCATATGAGAAAATATTGTTTTATCTTAGTCAGAAAATTTCTTAGGCATTGCCTGCATTCTTACTGAAGATCATGTTGTTAACTTGCCTCGATCTTCTTGTGTAGTAAATTAATTGTTTGGATGATTCCATCCCTGAATATGGAATTAATGATGTGAATCTAATTTGGATAAGCTTTGCATGCATTCAGTTTTTTGTTTTCCAGTTGGATTTAGTTTATGAGCCAATACATCAAACAATAAATAAACTTCGGTAGGACTAAACTCCCATAGGTCTTAACCCACCCCACAAGAATTTGGAGCCCGGATTTGGATTATGAGCCAAGGCATCAAAGAACAAATAACAAATAAAGTTCCCCACCATTATATTAACTAGCAAAAGCCTCCTTTGTTGGGTCAAAATGCTAATAAAATTTACAGAAGAGGTGCTGCTAGTATTAGTTAATAATTTCTGGCAAGATTCAATGCCTAATTCACGTTGATTAGACCTTGTTGCAAGAATTCTTAGATCTCTAGAACAAAAAAGAACCAAGATATATGGATTTTGTGCAGTTAATCAAGTTGATCATTCCCTCACTCCCATGGAGTACCATTCATCTACGTAGCCAGGTTAACTAAGCCTGTTCTTCAGTGCTTAACACTTTGGAGTATTTGACATGCATTTGTGTTATATTTGGCATATTGCAAAGGCAACAAATTTCAAATATCCTTATCATCTCTTTGATTTATTTTATTTTTTGGATAAACTATTAATTTTGATTTTGACACTTGAGACGTTTTGTGGCAGCTATTTGATGGGAAGGAGGGAAGACCCAAGTATCCCCGCCGATGGGTCATACTACCCCCATTCCTGTAGTTGTTACTTGCAATCTGCCATGTGGTATCTTTGGTGACAAGGTTTTGGGCTCCCCAGCATAGTTCGAAGTTTGTTAGGTATCATTCTTATCAATGTACTAATAAAGGTTTAGACCCTCACCCGGAATTATTATTATCACGGTCTTTCTTTTAGATTACAATCCATCTATTTCACCATCATGGTCTTTCTTTATTTCTCCATTTTTCTTTCTATCAATGAACCTGAGGATTGCTCTCAATCTTGTAGTCGTTACAATTGCATTTGATGCCTTCTAGACCATCTTTGATATATTGATCAGTTATATATTTCTTGAATGAGTTAGTCATGATTACAGTTTGGAGCAATGGTAAGATTGTTTCATTACGATGTGATAGTAAAGAGATCAAACCTTAGTGTTAACCTCTTTGCTTACTAAGGGAAGACTGTTTTCAGTTGACCTTGTTCAAACTCTGCAATACTAGATTGTCCTTTTTATAGTTTGGAGCAACACGCAAAGATCTTGAATTTTCACTATTGCAAGATCCTTCTGGAAAATGAGTCATTTTGCATACTTGGTGTTAATCATCTCTAAGTTTACTATTTACTTCTGGTTCTTGTATGGAATATTTGTGTTTCTATGATCCTAGGGGTGGAGACAAGGGTGATTGAGTGGGGCCAATTGTCCCCACTAATTATATATATTTTTTAGTATTACCCTGATTTTTTTTTTTTTTTTGAACTCGGAATCCCAATTTGTTTCTAAAAGATTGAAAATCAATTTTTTTTTTTTTTTTTTTGACAAAATTCTCTACCTTCTCCCATTATCTCTCTTTTCCTTCTCAGCAAAAACTTTTTTTCTATTCTTCTCAAAGACTTTCTATATTTTTTTGGTGTAGGCCATACCTTTTGGCTGGCTACATTGAATGGATCACTATTGAATTACAATACTTGTATCCTCTCATTTTAATCTGCATTGCCACCTAATACATATATATATATATATATACATATATAAGGCTTAAAGTCATATATATATATCCAAATGTGAATTTCTTAACATTTAGACTTTAAGCCTTATATATGTGTATATATATATATATATATATTTTGGATAACTCAGAACTCACACCGATTTATTGCAAACCTCAATAGTCCGCGTAGTCTATGGGTAAAGTGGGGGAAAGAAGCCACGACCCAAAGTATTCCCAGACTAGTCACGGTGCTCCCAGCACAATTCAAACCTGCACCAGTTCGAGTTTACGCCTTTTATATTTTCTTAGTTTGCCCTCACCCACTATATTTTCTATCTCCACCACTGGTCGTAGTTATTAGCCCCAATGACTCACTGATGACAGTTTATGACATTGAAATTGAAAGGTAGCAAACTCAGTGGGAACAATGGAAAAGGTTGTTATGTGCTTCTAACCTTCTGCATTTTGTAATGGTCAATGGGTAACACTGACTCTGCGGAATCCATAGCGAGAAACTAAGCAGCGTGGATACTCAAGCAGGATATGGATATAACATGTGTATGGATACGGATATGATAATGTTTTAAAAAATAGCAAAATATAAGATAGTAGATTTTGTAATTTTAGCTTACCAAAAAAAAAAAGAAGAAGATTTTGTAATTTTAAAGGTTTCGATTATTTAAATTTAGATTTATATAAAAAATCACAATGTAACTTATATAAGACGTAATGTTCAAAGAATATATGTATCCAATAAGAGCTGGATATAAACACAACACTCATCTTGAAGTGTCCTTTGTAGGTCAAAAATTTACACTGAGAAGTAAGGGTGCAAATCGAGTTGAGTTTTGCTTTGTTCAAACTTGTTCATCTAATAAACGAGTTTAAATTTTGTGTTCAAGCTCAACTTGTTTACTAAGCGAACAAGCCTAGCTGTGCCTAGACTTTTTGACAAGTTGAGCCCAAATTATTCACGAATAAGAAGATTTATTTGTAGTACTACTTGGAAGAAATATTTTTCATATCTACAATCTGAAAAAGGAAAAATAAATATAGTTCATTAGTGAATTATTTTTAATATTTTAATAAATCAATGCAATATCATCAATAGATTTTAAATCTATAGAATTGCGTGGTGTAATTGTTCAAATATAAATTTTGTAATGTAAGAAATGATAGTTTAAAAAGTAATTACTAATGTAGAAATGATTTAACTAGTCAGTAAATTAGTAACAATGCAAATTTTAGAATGAAAAATACATTATTACATAAATGCAAAATAATTAATATACTATTATATTATTTAAATTTATATTATTCAGTTATATATGAATATTAACAAGCCGAGCAATGTTTAAGCTTAGGTCATTAACTAAATGAGCTTAATTTTTCTGTTCAATTTTAGTTTGCTTATTGAAAGAATAAGTCAAATCTGAATCCGTTCATGAACGGTTCAATTTATTTGCAACCCGATTGAGAAGGGCTAATTAAACAGCCTTAATTTGTGTATGAACTTGTAATGGTGGTTCTCGCTTGTAGAATTAAGCTGGGGAAGTATAGTGACCTAACACGAATCTAGGTTGATCAGCTCCTCATTTCAAGTGGCTTGAGCTTTACTCTTGGGAAGTTTTTTGGCAGAAGAAGTTGATTTTTGGGCCGAACTTGATTTAGCTTGTCCTGTCCAGGAATGGAATGATACCCTTTTGAATCTCATATGGGGCCCGTTTGGTGTGCAATAAATTACTGAAAATCTCCAAAAATTTTTATAAATCTCTGTTAACTTTATATCACATCAATTTTTTTCTCTTACTGCACGTATTACGAACTCTTCCCAAACCACAATTTATCTCAATTTATCTCATTTTTTCTTACTCCAAACAAACCCACGATGAATTTACTTTTTGTATGGCTTGAAAAGCAAGCACTGTGGGCTTGGATTGGAATAGTAGACTAATTAACAAGAAATTCCAAGCAAATGGGTTCATGAATTATCCTTGCGAACATTCTCTTTACATCAAAACTAAAGCTAACGGAGATATTTTATTTATTTGCTTGGTATGTGGGTGACTTTATTTTTACGAAAATCCTCCAATTATGTTCCAACAATTGAAGAGATCAACGGCCAAAGAATTTGAGATGGCAGATATGCGGCTCATATACTCTCTTGGCGTTGAAGTGAAGCAAATGGAAGAGGGAATTTTTTTTTCTCAAAAAGGCTATGCAAAAGAAATTTTAAGCGAATTCAAAATGAATAACTGCAACCAGCCTGTGGAGTGTGGATTCAAGTTATCAAAGCATAAACATGGAGAGTTATTGGATTCAACCAACTTCAAAAGTTTCCTTAGAAGTTTAAGGTACTTGACTTGTGCAAGACCTGACATTCTTTTGGAGTTGGACTAGTGATTCATTTTATGAAAGCTTCTATTACAACTCACTTTAGCAAGCAGCCAAAAGGATTCTTTGGCGCACGATATATATGTAGACTAGAATTTGGATTACTTTTTATTTCTCCGAAAATTTGAAGATCATGGGATTCTTGCAAACAAGGGCAATCTAAGGGGAGACGAACAGGGGCCATGACTCTCCTTAAATTTTGAAAATTCTTTAATACCTCTATAGATTTTAGGATTTTTTTCGGATAATACACTGTTTGGTCCCCTGAGTCTTGAAAATCCTTTAATACATTCATAAATTTTAAAATTTTTTCATAGAATATAATGTTTGGCCCCCCTCAAAATTTATGAAATTTTAGTTTACTTTCTACTGAATACAAAACTTTTTACATTGACCCCCTTACCCAAAATCTTGGGTCCACCATTGATTGCGAAAGTGATCAGATCGGAGACACGGATGATAGAAAAATACCAATAGCTAGGTTTGCATTTTGTGTTGGAAAAAACCGTACTTGCATGGAGTTTAAAATGTTCATCATATGGCAATGAGTTGTGAGTTATTTGAATCAAATCAGATAGTTCACAACAAAAATAAATTTGAAAATTTTTGTTCTGAATCATCTGATTTTAATCAAACAACTCACAACTTTGTTGTCACATGGTTAATATTAGAATGAATGTTAACCAACTTTTTTTTTTTTTAAGAATAACCCATTGTCACTTTGTATGCTTGTGAAGCCGAGTATGCTGCTAGTTCTAGTGTTTGTCAAGCAATTTGGCTAAGGTAATTGTTGATGAAGTTTCAAATGCCACAAGAGGTGCATATGGAAATTTTTGTTGATAACAAGCCCGCATTTTCTTGGCCAAGAATCCGGTGTATGGTAACTGAGGCAAGCATATTGACACATATCATTTCATGAAAGACTGCATTTCAAAGAAAGAGGTGGAGCTTAAGTTTGTGAAGTCACAAGACCAAATTGCAGATATCTATAATAGATTTTCACAAATTGGGACATTTATACAAAAGTTAAAGTTTAAGAGGGCAGTTAGAAAAAATAAACTTTATTTTATAACTTAAAAACTTATATTCCTATATATTCCCAAGTACTCAAGTTTTTTTTTTTTTTTTATTCAATGAAATATAAGTTATTTGTCCACTTACATTCTCTTTCATTGTTACCCTTCTAATTCCAACATTGATTTTAAGTGAAGTAATACATTTTTTCAGTGCAGGTAAGTCAAGTGAGATCTCAATGTATTATGGTTTCGATTTGTTTAAGAACATGCACTCCTGAATTTAAATATATATGTTAAGTTTGGTATTATATATATTTTAGTATTATATTTAGAATCTTGTAATTTATGGATTCCTTATTATGTATCATACCATAATTAGGATTACTATCCATATCATACTAGGATTAGGGTTATTGTCCATATCATACTAGGATTAGGGTTATTGTCCCGCTCATATAAGGGACCTTGTATCTTGTATTCAATACACATCAATAAACAAGATTTCTTTTCCCAATTCTTTTCTTTTCTTCTAATATGGTATCAGAGCTTTCGCTCTAATTTTTTTTTTTTTCATATTTTTTCCAGCCATTATTTTCTGGAAAATTTTGGTGTTTCTTGCGTGATTTACAGACGTTCTTGTCTCTTTTTGCTTCTATCATCCGTCTTCTTGCGGTTATTCAGAGATCTCCACATATCATCGGGTTGCTCTTTCAGAGACGAACCTAACACCATCAACCAGAAGCCGAAACAAGCCTCCACGCGCTCTCACGCGCCGCCTGAAGACTGCCTGAAGATTGCCCGTGATTTTCAGAAGTTCTTGTTTCTTTCGCTTCTGTTCTCCATCGTCTTGCAGTTATTCGAGGATATATATATATATATCATCGGGTCCCTCTCTCAGAGACGAACCTACCACCGTCAACCGTTCCCAAAACAAAGCCCGCACGCGCCCTCACGCGCCGCCTGAAGTCTGCGCGTGATCTCACGCGCCGCTGCCAGATCCAAACCGGTTCATCCCGAACCGGTTTCCGTTCGCCCTTTGGGCCGGTTCACTCATCTTCCGTCAGCTTTTCAGCCGGTTCAGACCGGTTCCTGACCTTTTTCGGCGTTCCGGACACACTGGTGATCTCCGTTTTGTCCCATTCTTCTCTGTTTTTCATCTACTGTTTATTGTGCCCTTTTGAAAGCTACCTCTATGGACCGCTCCGACAACATTACGTCCCTTTCTGTCATTCTCGATGGGACCAATTATGTTTTGTGGGCCCAAGCCCTTTCTGGTTTTATCAAGGGCCACCGTTTATGGCGTATTATCTCTGGTTCTCAGACAAAACCTATTCAGAAAGACAATGAGGATCAATCAGCCTTTGATGATCGTCTTGACGATTGGGAAAGCAAGAATTACCAGATTGTTACCTGGTTTCGTGCTACTACTGTTCCTTCCATTAGTCTTCAATTCGGCCGCTTCCATGATGATGCTCAGTATCCTTCTCCGGCTAAGGCTATTTGGGATTTCTTAAAGGATCGTTATCAGACCACTGGTCATGCTCATCAATATCAGCTACTTCAGAATCTTCACCGTATGCGTCAAGAGCCTGGGCAGTCCATCAATGACTTCCTCTCTCACATGTCCTCTGTTTGGGATCAGCTTGCCTTATGTGAACCCACCTGGAAAGATTCTGAGGATGCTCAATTGTACACTGTCCACCGCAATCATCAACGACTGTTGCTCTTCCTTATGGCTCTTCATGACACCTTTGAGTCGGTTCGTGCCTCGTTGCTCCATCGCATGCCACTACCCACTCTTGAACAGGCTATTTCAGAACTTTTGTCTGAAGAAACCCGTCTTGGCCTCAAAACCAAGGCGTTGGACTCAGTTCTTGCTACAACACCGTCCTCCGTTCCAGATGCCGCCCTTGTCATATCTCACACTCGCTCTTCTGGATCATCAGCTTCTCACTCCTGCATCTACTGTCAAAACAGGGGTCTACCACATACTCATTCATTTGAGCACTGTCCAGTTCGTGAGTGTTTGACTTGTCACAAAACAGCTCCTGGTCATTTTCAGCGTGACTGTCCCAAGGCTTCCTCCTCCAAGGCTCCTTTCAAAAGAGGATCTTCTAAGTCCTCAGCCAAATCTTCTGGCTCCCGTGACACTGCTGCTGTTGCTTCAGACGGATCCTCATCTTCTGATCCATCATTTTCTATGACTGATGTGGAATCCATCATTCAGCAAGTTCTTGCCAAAACTGGTACATCTCCATCTACTGCTCTTTCCGTCATGCCAGGTAATTCCTCTTGGTATTTTGATTCAGGATGTTGCAATCATATGACTTCGGATTCTACTATTTTTTTCTCCATCGCTCCATCATCTTTTATTCCCACCATTCATACTGCTGATGGTACCCATATGTCTGTTACTCATACTGGTCACATTTCTACACCATCTATTTCTCTTTCTGATGTTTATCATATTCCCAATCTTACTTTAAATCTTGTGTCTATTGGTCAATTATGTGACCTTGGTCTCATCATTACTTTTTCTGCTTCTGGTTGTTTCGTGCAGGATCCACGGACGAAACAGGTTCTTGGGATCGGCCGTAAGCATGGACGTCTGTTTGAGATTGTTTACCTCCAGCTTTCACTACCTTCTGCTACTTCCGCTGCTGCTTCTGCTGCTTCCGCTGCTGCTTCTGCTTCCCCAGCCTCTACTTTTAATCTTTGGCATTGTCGTTTGGGTCACGTGTCTTTTAGTCGTTTGAAAACCTTAATTTCTAGTGGTCAATTGGGTCATGTGGTTTCTGAGAAAACTGATTGTTTATCATGTCAAACTGCTAAACAACATGCTTTACCTTTTAATAATAGCAATTCTGTTTCTCTTGCACCTTTTGATCTTGTTCACTCGGATATTTGGGGGCCTTCCCCCACTCCCACTATGGGCGGCTCTCGCTATTTTGTTATTTTTGTGGATGATTTTACCCGTTATACTTGGTTGTACCTTTTGACTAAACGTTCTGAACTTAAACAAATATACTCTGATTTCTCAGCAATGGTGAAAACCCAATTTTCTAGTACAATCAAAGTTTTTCGATCTGATAATGCTATGGAATATCTTGACTCTGAGGTTCTATCTGTTCTCCGTTCTCAGGGGACCCTATCTCATCTTTCTTGTCCTGGGACATCTCAGCAGAATGGTCGGGCTGAACGCAAACACCGTCATCTTCTTGATACAATTCGTGCCCTTCTTATTTCATCCTCTTGTCCAGAAAAATTTTGGGGGGAAGCTGCTTTTACTGCCGCCTATACCATTAATCGTGTTCCCACCTCTGTCCTTGGTAATACTACCCCTTTTGAACGCTTGTATGGATTTCCTCCTGATTATTCTCATCTTAGAGTGTTTGGTTCTGCTTGTTTTGTTCTTCTTCAACCTCATGAACGCACTAAACTTGAACCACGCTCTCGTCTCTGTTGCTTCCTGGGTTATGGTATTGAACATAAAGGGTATCGTTGTTGGGATCCCATTTCTCGGCGTCTTCGTGTCTCACGACATGTTGTCTTTTGGGAACACAAGATGTTTTCCACTCTTTCTTCATTCCAACTTTCTCCCTCTTCCCACACTCCTCTTTTTACTGATGTTTCTACTGATTTGCATTCTGACATATTTGATGCAGAAAGTCCACAGATTTCTCAGCCGCCACTGCTTACGATTCATCCCGAGACACCTGGGCCTTCTGCTGGACCTGTGACCACTCCTGATGAGTGTTCTCCCCCCTCTCCTATTGACAATTCTCCTCCTTCAGAACGTCCTAAACGGGTAACACAGCCTTCTGTTCGTCTTCGTGATTATATTGTTGGTTCTGCTGCCTTTTCTACTCATGAACCTTCTTCCTACCGTGAGGCTTGTACTAATCCTTTATGGCAGCACGCTATGGATGATGAGCTACAGGCTCTTGAGAAAACTCATACTTGGGATGTGGTTCCTCTTCCTCCTGGGAAAACTGCTATCAGTTGCAAATGGATTTACAAAATCAAAACTCGTTCAGATGGTTCCATTGAGCGACACAAAGCTCGTCTTGTTGCTCGAGGTTTCACTCAGGAGTATGGCATTGACTATGAAGAAACTTTTGCTCCTGTTGCTAGGCTTACATCTGTTCGCAGCTTACTTGCTATTTCTGCTGCTCGTAACTGGGACATTCATCAGATGGATGTTAAGAATGCTTTTCTGAATGGTGATCTCACTGAGAAAGTCTACATGCAGCCTCCTCCTGGCTCATCTGTTCCGTCTTCTCATGTTTGCAAGCTTCGTCGAGCACTATATGGGTTGAAACAGGCTCCCCGTGCCTGGTTTGCAAAATTTAGTTCTACTATTCATGAGTTTGGATTTACCTCCAGTTCATATGACTCTGCTTTGTTTCTCCGCACCACTACAGCTGGATCTGTTCTTCTTCTTCTGTATGTGGATGATATGATTATTACTGGGGATGACAGTGTTGGCATTTCTCATCTCAAACAATTTCTCAGTCGCCAGTTTGAGATGAAGGATTTGGGGTTTCTCAATTATTTTTTGGGTTTGGAGATCTCCCGTGATTCTTCTGGTTATTTTCTCTCTCAAGCTAAGTATGCCTCTGATCTCTTGACACGGGCAGGTATTTCTGATTGTAAGACTGCTTCTACCCCGATTGATACACAGCTCCGTCTCACTCCTCTTGATGGTACACCTTTATCTGATGCGACTTTGTATCGTCAACTTGTTGGTAGCCTTGTTTATCTTACTGTCACTCGCCCTGATATTGCTTATGCTGTCCATATTGTTAGTCAGTTCATGGCTGCTCCACGGTCTCATCATTTTACTGCTTTACTCCGCATTCTTCGCTATATCAAGGGCACTATGTTTCATGGTCTTTATTACTCAGCACATTCTCCACTTGAGTTACATGCCTTTTCTGATGCTGACTGGGCTGGTGATCCGACTGATCGTCGCTCCACTACAGGGTTTTGTTTCTTTCTAGGGACCTCTCTCATAGCCTGGCGTAGTAAGAAACAAACCCTCACTGCTCGCTCTAGTACTGAAGCTGAGTACCGTGCTCTCGCTGATACTACTCAAGAGCTCCTTTGGCTTAGGTGGCTCCTTACTGATATGGGTGTCCCTCATTCTACAGGCACTCTATTATATTGTGACAATCAAAGTGCTATTCAGATTGCTCACAATGATGTTTTTCATGATCGCACCAAACACATTGAAATAGATTGTCACTTTATTCGTCAACATGTCAGACAAGGCTCTGTTCGTCTTATTTCTGTATATTCAGCGAATCAAATTGCAGATCTCTTCACAAAGGCTCATCCTCCTGGCCGCTTTTCTGAATTAATCGCCAAACTCAAGTTGATTCCTGCGTTACCACCTTGAGTTTGAGGGGGGTGTTAAGTTTGGTATTATATATATTTTAGTATTATATTTAGAATCTTGTAATTTATGGATTCCTTATTATGTATCATACCATAATTAGGATTACTATCCATATCATACTAGGATTAGGGTTATTGTCCATATCATACTAGGATTAGGGTTATTGTCCCGCTCATATAAGGGACCTTGTATCTTGTATTCAATACACATCAATAAACAAGATTTCTTTTCCCAATTCTTTTCTTTTCTTCTAACAATATATATATATATATATATGTGCAACATATATGATGCTCGGATAATGATGCGTCTAGTTGTTACAAGATTCCCCCACTACTACTACAGGATAAAGGGAGAATCGGAGGAAAAGGGTGCCAGCACAAGTGATGGGGCACTTCCTGGACAAAGTTCCTTCCACTTGTATGATATTTAGGCTTTTGAAAATCCCACAGAAGGGCTGGCAATGCATTTTCCAGTGTACTGACATGATGAATACCTATTCCCCAATTTCGTGGAATATTATTATCATGCCTAAATCATGTTTTATACCTTTGCACTTTACAACAAATTTTGCTTTGAACTTTCTATTCTTAGTCATAATAAATAACTCTTTATCTGTATAACTCTTATAATTAGGTTTTAGAGGTGATTACATTTTAGCACTTTAGGATTTGATCCGAGAACACATGATCATCTGTAGTTTAAAAGTTAAAACCTAAAATAGAACCCACTTGTAAGTTGGACTAAAGTACAAATTGACTGAATCTATTAAGGATATATTTAGAGTAATAAAAAAGTGAGATAAAATAAGATAAAATGAGGAATTTGCGAGTTCGTAATTCATATAGTGAGATAAAAAGTAAATTACTTTTAAAGGTTTTAGAGATTTTCAGAAAAAATCAATGTGCCAAACGCACCTTAAACTTAGTTAAATTTATGCCTCATGAGTTAAAATTTGTCGAGACCAAGAGAAAAAGATTTTTACAAAAAAAAAAAAGATAAAAGCATATTTTTACCTATTTTATGTTAAAATTAAATATTTTATTTTTAAAATAACTTAATTTAGTTTTATTTTTCTCAATAATATTTTTATAGGACCATATATATGAGTCTATATGGCAACATAAATCTAGTTAAATTTAATTTTTTTTGACAATTTTACACTTTAGCCCAAATTAAAAGAAGTTTATGTGTTGACTTTTAAACTGGAGAGGAATAATGTGCTTTTTTTATCCAAACTATATAGGGGGTAAGTGTAATTACTCCTCGGTTTTGAAGTGTTTCTTCTATTAAATTCATTAACATTCCATTTGCAAACATTTATCTCTTAGAATTTACTTGTTGCGCACCAAATTGTACCGCGTCACTGCTGGCTCGCCTGGCCGATATTGTCCCCTTCCTGTGGCCCGAGAGCGTCAAGGGGTTTATTTTTCGCTGTGGGGAAAAGGTCTCGATATCAGTGGGAGGAGATGAAGCCCCTTATTAGGTGGCCTCAGTCCCTAACTCCAACTGATGTAGGACAAATCTGGACGCAACATGACCCTCCAATCGGAGACTGAGGGACCACAGGCCACATTGGACCTGCATAAGCCACCAAATATTACGCACCAAATTATACTGTGCCACCGTCGACCCGCCTGGTCGATATTATCCCCCTTCTATGGCTCGAGGGCATCGATGCCTTTTCCCCACCACAGGAAACAAAACCCCTGACACCCTCGGGCCGCAGGAGGGGGACAATATCGGCCCGGCGGGCCGACAGTGGCGCGGTACAATTTGGTGCGCAACATTACTTAATTTTAAAATAAAATTTTGATTTAATTTGATTTGATAACTGAAATTTTGTGTTTGGAATACATGTATGTTTATATTTATGAATTGAATCGAATTGATTTACAAGAAAAACTAAATTTGACTATACTAATTTGAAACAGAAAATATAATAAATATGATATATGAAAATAAATTTATTCACTTAAGTGACCTAAGAAAATAATGAATTTTTCTCAAATTTTATTATTTTGAATTAGATTTTAAATAATATAAAAATCTCAAAATCTAAGTTATGAAATAAAATCAAATACAACTCATAAAATCCTTTTTTTCTAATTCAAAACATAAGAATTTGTGAAAATTCTCATCAATTAAAGTTAAATCCCATTAAATGCACCATTCCTAGCATAGTCTCAAATATTTATTATGCATGTATGATGTACATGCAGTATTTTTTACATCACATTTGTCTGACAAAGTAGCTAACTAAAATTTAATTATTAAAAATTAATTGTTATAATTGAAATAAAACTAAAGTAATATTCGGTGTAAATTATCATTATTGGTTTGGTTATTAATTTCGCATATGATTGGCATAGACCTAACATTGCCACTAAGGGAGGTAGGGTTAGGGATAGATAGAACATTCCAAAGGCATAAAAGTCGAGTGACATTTGTTGAATTCAGGAAAATGCTCCTATCTAGTTAAACGAATTCTTGTTTCCCTTCTTTTTCTCTTTTTGAAAGAAAGGGCTGGTTTTAGTCCATTGATTAAAATGTTACGTTAGGTAATTAGGTTTTCGCAAACACCACATGGGCTTTGAATTGAATATTTCATTATCCATGTATGCTGGCTGGTCAGTAATGTGCAAAAAGGCTTTATGGTATCTGGCAGAGACAATGCTCAAGCATCTTCAAATTCTTTGCTAGCTAGCTAGCTGTAAAATGTTTGTTTTTGCAACATGCCAACACATGGCTTAAAGAACAGAGAAACAGGGAATTAAGAATTCTGTGATAGCCCCGAAAGGGGTAGTCGAGTTGGTTCGGATGGCGGGCTGAAGGGCCAGGGACCAATAGGTCTCGGGTTCAATTTCTCTTGGGGGCAATTGTTCCTCTAATTGTGGAGGGCCATCTAACAGCCTTCTCGGCTGAGCCGGTCAGCCAGGGCTTGCTTAGGCTAGTTTACCTCCTCGTGGTTCTTTGCCGGCTAGGGTCACGGGGCAGGCTTCACCTAGTGCGCACCCATGGGTAGCGGCTGCGGGCTTTTCCCCGACCCCAGAAGAATTCTGTGATATATATATATATCCAATGAAAATGTACGATAAAATAGTATAAATTATTTTTAAGTAAGAAATATATATTTAATTTTTATTGATAAAGCACAATATATTCTATGTTTATTGAATAATTTCTCAAATTTAGCTTTAAATTTGTTGAAATTGCAGTGTCGTCACTAGGGTGGCATATAATTAAAATGTGTCATGTTCGTGTCTACTCAAGCATAGCGCGATTAATTAATCTTGTCAAGTGTGATGACCTAGAATTTCAATTACTGCTTTGATTATTTGTTTATATTTAATTTAATAATAAGAAATTTTATTAATTTAAAATTTTTAAGACATTAATTAAATATTAGTTTTATTGTGGATCAGATTTGGTTTTAATTATGTGTATGAAATTGAAATTATAGTGTTGATTAAATAATATTTTTTTACAAGATATTATAGAATTTATAAATTTTAATTACATTTAAAATTTAACTATATGTATATATTTACACACACATATATATATGTTTGTGTACCAACCGGTAAGAATGGGGATGAATTCGAATATAAATTTAAATTAAACTTTTAATTTAAGAGATATAGAAATCTAGTGCCATTAGATTTCTTTAGCATATTGTGTGTATATATATATATATTCGTATACAACCTGCTTGCCTACATAGTTGAAAACGGATAGAAGTATACTTTTATTTGAAATTTTAGAATAATCATATAATTTGCATATATAAGATATAATGATAATAAAATATAATAATATAACATATTAGATATGGCGGCCACGGTCAGTTGGGTTAATGGTGTGGATTCGAGAAGCAGGATCGACCCTGACATTTGGATTGCCCTAGACCGACCCCAAATATAATTGTCCCTTTATACTAAATCGGCGATAAGAGAGGGATGCGATTGAAGAAAAGGGCGGGAGTCGAGAGAGGTCCAACTTGTCAGGGAGATTGAGTGCTGAGACGAAGAAGATTGAATGTTTACAGTTTACCTTTAAATAAAAAAAAAAAAAATTTAGCCCAGGGGTTGCTGGCCCGAGGGGTTGCCCCGGCCCCGAGGGGTTGCCCCAGCCCAAGGTCTTGCTGGGTTTACCCTTGAGCCGGCCCTGTCGAAAAGTGAAAATCAAATTCTAATTGCACTTGAATCCTTATAGGAATCTGATACATCTAATAGAGTGTATATATATTATCGAATATATGAAATGTGTAAAAAAAAAAAAAAAAAAACCAAAAAGAAAAAAAAAATGTAAAGATCAAGCAGCACGTAGCGAAAGCAAAAGGCAGAGTCATTTTTCTTAAGACTGGCAATAAGCCTGGAATGCAACAGATTAAAATTTAATTTGAGGTAGAGGTAAAGTTAAATAAAAATTAAATTATTATATGTGGTTTAATTTTGTGAATTTTTGTGATTATTTAGTTTATTATAACATGATAAATTATGTAATTGTGACTGTCTTGCTGATTAGAAAAGTACGTAAAAAGTGATTTTGATTTTAAGAAATTAAAATTTAGTTGCTACAAAAATTTTAAATTTTTAAATTTGTGTTTTATTATGGAACCTTAAATAAGGAAAAGAAATATTTTTAAAGCATGTTTTAGATTTGAATAAATAAATAATTATTTATTTATTTATTTTACGATTTTAGTTTTTGGTTGAAAGAGGTATTGGAATAAATAGTTGGTACTAAAAGCTCCACTGGTGAAAGATTAAGAATTCACATGGGATTGAGTATCGTGTCCAATATGTCCAATAAGCTAGTATGAAGCATTGATGAGTTAATATTTTTGGTGTCTTATGACTGAGATATAAGTTGACCTGGTAGCGGTACTTAACCTAATAATTAAGAATATGATTTTGTTAAAATAATTTATTTTATTTTTATTTCATGTTCAAAATATTTAAATTTAAATATTTTTTATTTGTGATGTATGTTAGTATGACATGTTAGTGTTTTATGCTAGGATATTCGCGCATGATTTATTCAATTTTTATTTTTTTTCTTAGTACCAGTTAATTATTTTAATATACATTAGTATATTGTACTCATGCCCCTACAGCATTAGATGTAGGTGTGAGTGTTATACTAGACAATAGTCGCAATAGGACTATTTATGCAGAGTAGATATTTTGAGTAACTCATTAATTATATTTTAGGAAGAGAACTACACTATTTTTCAGTTTATTTTTATTTTTTTCATTCTTTTGATTGGATTTTAATTATTATATAAGTCCCAGTTTAGGAGATTAGAATAAATTTTTATTTTATATCTAAATTCAAAGATTTTTAATAAACATGTTTAGACCTATTAGTTCGAATTGATGGTTTTGATGATTTGTGGTTATTTGTTCATGTTTTGGATTTTATAAAAATTCAGGACGTGACATCAAAATACCTAACAATAACACAGCATACTTATTACACAGGTAATAAGTCACAACATGCATAAACATTTAACATACACGTTGTGTAACTCAGCTAATACTTTAAACATGTTAACTAAAAAAAAAAAAATGACCAACTTGAAAATATGTAAAGTTTATAACACATTTAACATGTCAACTTAAAAAATGCATGAACCCAAATAATTATACGTGTTTAAGGTGTTAAACAAGCTATCCTATTTTTTTTAGAGTAAAGTACAAAAACTATCTTTACAGTTTACACTCAGTGTCACTTTAGTACCTCATGTTTTAATTGTAATAGTTAAATCCCTTTTATTTTGGTCAAACAGTAATTCGATCCTTCTGTTAATAATTATTTATACATAGCCGTTAAAATAAGGGCAAAAATATTGAAAGTTCCAAAATCACAAACTAGCATCCAACCAAATAACAATATCCTAAGTAAAGAGACACTGATAAATGGAATAAAACACAAAATCAACAATCATTCAAAAAAACACAATGAAGAAAGGTAAAAATTCCTTTGAACCTAAAGGAGAAAAGAATCTTGGATCCTGAAGGGGTTTAGACTAAAGATCTTCACTATGAAAAGAGAGATTACAAGGTACAAAGAGAAGGTTAACAAGTTTCCCCAATCAACTACCCATTGATTTACTTGTACACAATCCATCCTAACCTTGCTTGCTTCCTGCAACTAACCTCATCCTGTAACGAACACAACCTTCAACACATGAAGAAGAAGCTCCCCAATCTGATGCAATCTAACAAATCTAAGCAAATCCATGATAGATCTTTGCCAAAGATAGACTATGAAGTTATGGACCATAGATCTCTCAAGCCACCATCATCTTTTTGAGTTTTTCCTTGAAAAGGTATAGATGAGAGACGTGAGGTCAAAAAGGTAAGGTTTAGGAAAAGATATTTGCTATTTATATCAAAATGGAAAGGCATAAAGGTCATTTGAGCAAGTATCAAAAAATTTGGACGAGCTCACACACAACTCGTGGGCGCAACAAGGGAAGTAGCATATATGAAATATTTGGCATTTATAAAATATAATGTGTTTTAAAATCGTGAGAGCACTGAATTCCATTGGAACTCCAGGGTTAAGCATGCTCAAGCGGGAACAATACTAGAATGGATGCAGGTTGTTACAAATGATATCAGAGCCAATAACCAACTAAAAGTGTAGGGCCACGTAAGAGTGTGTGCCTTGTTAGTGGGAGGACTATGAGGACCTGCTTATGAAAAACTCTGCCAGTAAAAGAATGAAGCAAGAGGTGAAATAAAGAAGTGATATTTGTATTATGGTTATGATACAAGTCTAAGTTTTGAAAAAAAAAATAGATGAGATTTTGTCCTATTGGATCTAAACAATTTTGTTTTTTTGAACATGAAGAAATAAAGAAGCCATTGCAATTACCGGAAATACTAGGCCTATTAAAGGCACAAAAATAGCGGGAAAGTTGACAGTTGCCATAGAATGAATACCTCGATTTACTATTTGTACCTATTATTATATTGTTATAAAGATATCTTATAATAATTAGAATTAAGAATTCTAAATTCAGAATTCTAGAATTTAATTCTAGAATTCTAATTCAATTCTTATTAATTCCAATCGTATGTCTATAATTAATATCTAATAATATAAAATCTAATTAATTATTAATTAGATTCTTATCATTATTTAACTAGATTCTTATCATTATATTCTAATTATTAAATTGTAAAATTATTAAATTGTAATTCTTATTAATAATTAATATATATCGAAGTATATATCTAAGTGAGTATTTATTAGGAATAGACGTAATTGGACTTGCTTTTTACATATCTCTCCTTATTTGAGACTCTATTCACCTCTTTTGGCTTCTATTGAATCAAAGAATTCTATTTTATCATCAATCTAGGGATAATAGACTGATCTTCCCCAAGAGCTCACATCAACGGGAAGGTTTGGCACCTCGATGTCGGCTCTTCGCCACCTGGGGCTGTAGTATGTTCCAAGGGTTGGGTTGTTCGCCCATTAAAGCGGTACGTGAGTTGGGTTCAAAACGTCGTGAGACAGTTCAGTCCATATCCGGTGTGGGCGTTAAAGCATTGAGAGGACCTTTCCCTAGTACAAGAGGACCGGGAAGGACGCACCTCTGGCGTAAAAGAGTAAAGTAGCATATATGTAATATTTAGCATTTACAAAGTATAACATGTTTTATAGCCGTGATGACATTAGATTTTGCTAGAACTCGAGGGTTAAGCGTGCTTGAACAGAAGTTGTACTAGAATAGGTGACCCCCTAGTGAGTACTCTCACTACACCAAATCAAAACCAAAACGGACAATATTGTACTGTATAGATATGGGTCATTATAAAATTTTCTCCATATCCATCCCTAATATAGTAGATTTTCCACCCCTGTTTACTTGCCAAACATAATAATAATTATAAGTTATATGTTATATATATAAACTAAATATTAAAAGTATTATATATGTATTGAATAAATATTAAAATAAAAATATATAAATTTGTAAATAAGTATTTAAATGGGTATATGGCGAGGTAGAGACTGTCATACCCATTCCGTCACCGTTCGGGAAACACTTTAAAATTTTCATACTCGTCTCATTCCCCATTATTAGTACCTCTATTCTTCTTAGAACGGGGTAGGTAAAACGAATACCTGCTAAGTACGAGTAATTTTAACATTCCTAAAGAGGAATCGAGGTAAGGCGAGATAGGACTATCCTATTCCCATTGAGGGAATACTTTAAAATTCTCATACCCTAATACTTTAAAATTCTCATATCCGTCCTTGTTCATGTAAATAGTATTTTCACACCCTCCTGTTCGTCCTTATTAGTATGTTTATTTCTTTCCGAATGGGAGAAGTAAAATGGGTACCAATTGAGCACAGGTAATTTTGACTTTCTTGAAGAATGGCGGGGCAGGGCGGGCGATAGGACCAGGGTACATGCAAAGGCGCGGGTTGAGCCCTGGACCAGGTCATGGTGGCTCAACTCCTGACCCGAGTCGGGCTAGGCCAGGTAAGTACGGACGGAGGGTAAGGGTCGTGTCGGGGCTTGGGTTGGGTCGGAACGGCCTGACCCATTTACATCCCTACAATCGCGGCCAGACCACGAGCCAATCCAACGGCTCAGGCTCATCAAATCTCTATCCTCCAGAGTCTTTATTAACCCACCAAGCTCCATTCATTTCGATTGGAGGACTGGAGTTTCCATTCTGAATCTCTCGTTCATCTCCACATTCTTCAGAAACGTCTCCATCCATTGTCCACTACGAACTCTAGGGTTTCCCTCAAGGTAAAGAACCCAATTCGTGTTCGATCTCATTTTTCTTTATTTTGGCACATTCACTCAATAAACTTCTTTAGATCTATTTGTTATTCAAAAATTATTCGTTGTTTTTGTGGGCACTGATTTGCGTATGTTTTGATTGGCGCTAATTTGGGTTTGTTTGCGCTCACAGTTCTCAATTTCTAATTTGATGCACACCCATCTAAATGATTGATATGACTCGTGCCTCTTTTGGATGTGATGATTCATATCAGCAATCTGATTTGTGTGAATTAGTTTGAGATATTTTCGATTGTTTTTTCATCCTAATTGATGTTTGTACCATTTTATATTCGGGAATTAATATCCCCCACCCACCCACAACAAATTTTTTCCTCATACGAAATTAGTTTGTGTTCGTTAATTTGATCTGTCTTATGAGTCCTCACTTCTTATATAATTATTAAGATTTCAGGGCTTAGTGTAATGCTACCTGAATCATAGCGAAGCAAAATGTATTTGGTTAGTTTGTTATACATATAAGACAATTTCTGTTTTTGGTGATCATTTTCCTTATGTACCGCCCAACTCTTGTTTCTAAGAAATTTAGGTGACATTTGGTTTGCATTTCTATTTTGTATTTTTTGTCTTTATTTTTTATTTTCTGTTTAATGCGTTTTATGGTTTGAAAATCTCAAAACACAGAGAATAAAAAATGCATTTGGTTTGATATTTTTTGTTTTTCGTCGTGTTTTAGGATTTTTCATGCTTTGGGTCAAAAAGGCTCAAAACGACTTTTAATTGTTTTGCATTTCATGTGTAAACCTATTTTTTGTTTTCTAGAACAAGTTTTGAAAATGCGAGTGATCAAATGGGTTTTTTGTTGTTTTCTTTGTTTTAAAAAACGTAAAATGAAAACATACCCAAAACAGGTATACCAAATGGTACCTTAATTTTCATATGGATTTTGAATTGATATTCAGTGGTAGGCACGCATTTAAGTATTCTGGCCCATAATTCTCCTGGGTTGTGTCACTCTTCCATATTTATGAGATGTGGTTTGTGTGTTTTGCTATCCCCACCCTCACCCTCAAGTTTTTGACCTGGTATGTTGGTCGGTTTTTCCAAAAAAAAAAAAAAAAAAAGAAAGAAAGTACTCTCCGCCTTGCCAATTTATCAGCTTCTTCAGTAAGACTTTTTAACTATTATAAAGGGAGATTTTGTTGAACGTTATTCTTGGTTGACTATGTCTAGTTTTTATTTTGATATTATCTAGTCTTGTTAATTATTGCCACCTTCGTTGTATCCTTTCACAATATGGGTTGTAAAGGCATAGAATTTGTTGGATTAAAAAGACAATATTGCTTTCTAGCAAGAGCCTATTTCAAAACCATGTTAGCTTTTAGAGGGGTTTTGAACTTTTGAAAAATCTATTATTGCATTCACTCTTCTATGCCAGTCATGTTTTACATATTTAGTTAACAGCAACTATCTTTTAACTTTGGCTTATGTGTATTTTATTCTCATTACTTTGAGCAACGGTTAGGTTGTTCCATTGCAACTTGGAGGTCATGGGTTTGAACCCTAGAAACAACCTCTCTACATACAGGGTAAGGTTGCGTACATCTTATGCTTCCCATACCCCGTATTGTAGGAGCTTCATGCACTGGGTTTTCCTTTGCTCTTTATTATTGTTGTTGCTCATTTTCTTTACATGGAGCCTAGTAGTTTTAATTGTATAGTTTCTGTCTTCATGTTGACTGTTGAGTTGAATATTTAGAAGAGGTTATGTGGAATTGAGTGTGACTATCTATTGGTACAACCATGTACAACTTGCTTGAGTATTTAGTTGATATTTTGAATCATGGACATGTGTAACTGAGGCAAATAAAATCAAATAAATACCCAGAAAACAAAGAAAATGAAAAGTAAGTAAAAGATACAAATTAAGAAAGATATTTTTAGTGCAATATACTCTTTCTCACGAAAGCTGTCCTGTTGTCAGGAGGTAGTATATTATGGCAGACGCTGAGGATATTCAGCCACTTGTATGTGATAATGGAACTGGGATGGTTAAGGTATTTTATATAGATGTTTCTAGTTGATGTTTTCTTTTGACAACCCCCTCCCCTTTCAAAAATAAATAAAATGAAAAACTTAAGAGAAAGAAGTGTGCTTAATATAATTAACTTCTTCTGTATGCATAGAGTTTGATAGAAGCTATTTTTCTACAATTTGCTAGGCTGGATTTGCTGGAGATGATGCTCCAAGGGCTGTGTTCCCTAGCATTGTTGGTCGACCCCGTCACACTGGTGTGATGGTGGGCATGGGCCAGAAAGATGCATATGTTGGAGACGAGGCTCAATCCAAGCGTGGTATTTTAACCTTGAAATACCCAATTGAACACGGTATTGTCAGCAACTGGGACGATATGGAGAAGATCTGGCATCACACCTTCTACAATGAGCTTCGAGTTGCCCCAGAAGAGCACCCTGTTCTCCTTACTGAAGCACCTCTCAACCCCAAGGCTAACCGTGAGAAGATGACCCAAATCATGTTTGAGACCTTCAATACCCCTGCTATGTATGTTGCTATTCAGGCTGTTCTTTCCCTGTATGCTAGTGGTCGTACAACTGGTAAGTAATTCAATTTTTTGACAGTCATGGCTTTGCATTGAACTTCAGGCCCATATGATAGAAAATGATTAGGAAACCAGCAAATTATTAAGATTTGTGCCTGATTGTTGTGTTAAATGCATTTCAAATTTTCAATTCCTCTCATTCAGGTGTTTTGAGGGATGGATGAATTTCTGAAATGGTTTTGGTTGGTCTTGATAAGTTCTTAATGGAGACAATGCATTCTAAGTTAGCCTTTGGACTTCATCCTGCATACGCTATGTTTCTTTGTACAACCACTGTGATTTGTATTCTGTGCAGGTATTGTGCTGGACTCGGGTGATGGCGTCAGCCACACAGTCCCCATATATGAAGGGTATGCCCTTCCACATGCCATCCTTCGTCTTGACTTGGCTGGCCGTGACCTCACTGATCACTTAATGAAGATCCTCACTGAACGTGGTTACTCCTTCACCACCACTGCTGAGCGTGAAATTGTAAGAGACATGAAGGAAAAGCTAGCTTACATAGCCCTTGACTACGAGCAGGAGCTAGAGACTTCCAAGGCCAGCTCTGCTGTTGAGAAGAGCTATGAGCTGCCGGATGGACAAGTGATCACCATCGGCGCTGAGCGTTTCCGATGCCCCGAGGTCCTTTTCCAACCTTCAATGATTGGTATGGAAGCAGCAGGAATTCACGAGACGACATACAATTCCATCATGAAGTGTGACGTCGATATCAGAAAAGACCTCTATGGCAACATTGTACTCAGTGGCGGTTCAACCATGTTCCCAGGCATTGCTGACAGAATGAGCAAGGAAATCACCGCACTAGCCCCAAGCAGCATGAAGATAAAGGTTGTGGCACCACCCGAGAGGAAGTACAGTGTTTGGATCGGAGGATCCATCTTGGCATCTCTCAGCACCTTCCAGCAAGTTTGTATCTTTTTCTCTTGCCAAAATTCAAATGATAATGGTCTCTTTTGTCTTGTTGTCATTGAATGATTTCTTATGGGAATCTTTGATTGTTTGATTGCAGATGTGGATTGCAAAGGCAGAGTACGATGAGTCTGGGCCATCAATCGTGCATAGAAAATGCTTCTGATTTTCGAAGGATGGGAATATTGAAGGAAGAAAGTTTATATTCCTGGGAGAGGTGCTGCTTGTAACTTTACCTCTATTTTCTGTATGTGCTGTTTCCCTTGTTGGGTTGAAGACCTTGAGAGGGCGAGTACCGTCCAATTCTTTTACTTTTACTTAAAAATTTTCGGTTAACTTTAAACTGTTGCCATGCTACCCCTTTTGCAGTTTCTTTAATTTTCTGCAACTAAGGACGGTTTCACAATATGGTATTACATATTTAAGTATGCTATATGTGTTCTTGTTTGTGTGTGTGTCTATAAATGGGAAATAAACGGTGGTGTGTGAGCTATCAAATAATATGGTAGGCCACTCAAAGGGTTGCTGACTTTGGTGGGAAGGGCCTTGACTTATTGACACTATGAACCCTTTTGTTCTCTCGATTCCAGTGTCTCTTGTCACTGCTAAAAGGTTTATAGGTTCTTGATCCACCGAAGGGTCCCATTTAGGTTGGTGTTTTGGGAGGTCTCTGGCAAGAACAATTGGCTAGCCCTTGTAATGGAATTTTGAAGATTAAGGAGTGTTTGGAATGACAAAAAATAAGATAATTTGTAGATTCATAATTCGTGCCGTGAAATAAAAAATGAATAATTTTTAGAGATTTTTAAAAATTTTCAGAGTTTTTTAACATTTTTTAATATGCCAAATGTACCAATGATTAAAGATTTTACATGTACGATCTGATTCTTGAAAAGAATTATTCTCTATTTTTTCTCCTATTCATGCTCTTCGACAAGCAATTATGCTATAAATCTCCGCGCTATTGAATGCTAGAATCAAGGTATTAACTAGGTTAAAACAAAAGTTCCGTCATTACGAGTAATTTTAACTTCAATAAAATAGAAATTTTTGAAGTAATTGCCCAAAAAAAAAAAAATCTAAAGTACTTATTTTTTTTTAATTTTTTTGTTGGCTAATATATATTATTCCTTATTGAATCTTGGCATAAAGTAACTAAAAAAAAAAAACTGTTACTAATAGGTAACCTTGTGCAACTTTATCATTGAAAGCAGACGATACATGCAAGGCTCTTAACAGGTTTGTCTGACAAAATTTTATGCTTTAATTTGCATCCAGGAATTTTTTTTATTTTTCTCTTGATAAAATATTAATATTTAAAATTATTATCACTCTTTTATTGCAGTTGATCCATCCTGGTGTGGCTGTACATGGTCCTCTTCATTTAATGATCAACCACTACTCTAATAATGGTTTAAAATGAATAATGGGTGTGTTTGAAATGATAAAAAAGTGAGATAAAATAAGATAAATTATGAGTTCGTAAAATAAAAAATAAAAAATTTTTAAAATTTTTTAACAAATTTTAGTCTGCAGTCTGCGAAACACACCCAATATTCTCCTGATCCGTAGAATAGTCCAATCACTTACATTAATTGTGGCAAATACTTTAAGAATTATTCAGTCAAACATTCCTCATAAATGTAAACTCACAATAATTGATGAGTTATTATCTATATTTATTTAACTATTCAAATATTTAATTTTTAATAATAAGACTTCGCACGTGCAACTGACGTGCCCTTTGGGCTTTAACTAGTCTATGATGCGTATGCTTCCGAGTTCCAGCCAAAGCCACCGACATCGTCTAGGACCATAGAAGCGAATGAAAAGTCACAGGCTTCCCGCCGACTAACGCAGTTACAATTTGTTGGAGATTTTTACACATGAGGGAAGCCAGCAGCCATATTTGAATGGGACATCCACGTTTACTCTCTCAATTGGCACGTCAAGATAAAAGTTAGAATTATCTATTTTCATATTTCATTTAAACAATTTATACTTGTTAATCCTACGCTACATTAACTCTCCCTAAATGGCAAGAAATCATGTCAAAGCAGGATGAATAATAATGATAATAAATTAGAAGATATGGAAAATGATGCTCCTACTTTGAGCATCGTTCAGGTGTGTTTGATTGTAGAACGTGAAATGAGAAATTAAATTGTCAATTTGTGGATTTCACTTAATTTGTAACACTTAGTGTTTTATTTTAATTAATTATTTAAGATTTGCGGTCAATTAAATATTTAGATTTAAGATTAGGTTTATTTTATTTTTCTTAGTCTAAGTTTAACTTAAAACTATATTAAGTTAGATAACTGAACCAGAAACCTACCATTCTTTTTCTTTTCTCGCTTCTATCTTCTTTTCTCTTTTCCTCATCTTTCTCTTAACCTTTCTAGAAACAACGTAGGAAAAGAAGAGATTGTTTTTTTTTTGGGGGGGGGGGAGAAAGAGAGAGAGTTCAAAGAGAAATTGAACGGACTGAAGAATATTTAACGCTGTGAATACCATGACAGTAGTGGTTTATAAAATACAATTAAATACTATCTGTTGCGTGTGGTGTTAGTTTTTTTAATAGTTCGTCGGAGTAATGTTTTTATCATTTTAGTACGAGAATGAGGGACGATACGAGATACTTTAGTTTATTATGACTTAACCTTAATCAGGTTTTATTTACTTTATTTAGTTCTCGTATTCTTATGCTGGCATAATCCTATATTTAATTAGCAAAAGTAACTCTAGACATATAATTCACTTTAAATTACTAATCCTCTAAAATGAGAGGTATACAACACTTACAAGCTATAAGGTGTGTTTGGAGTAATAAAAAGTGAGATAAAATAAGATAAAATAAGTTATGAATTCGTAATTCGTACAATGAGATAAAAAATAAAAAATTTTTAAAGATTTTTAGAGGTTTTCAAAGATTTTTAAAAATTTTCAGAGAAATATAGCAAATCAAAGGCATCCACACTATTGTATATTCCTCTTTCCTACAAAAATCTAAGACAATATTTATTTGTAAGATATGAGATGAAAGGATCACCAATATATCGAATCGACCTCATTTTATGGTTGGTAAAGATAGCGGACGCTAGAAATGGAGCCCAATCCAAATTTCATATCCCCAAAGTATCCCATATGCCAAAGTGTCCCATATGCAATATTATAAGAGGTGTGATATTGTATTCTTAAAATTAAATTAATTTCTCATCAAAATTTAAAAATACAAAATTTTTTCATGTCATATTTTATCAAATTATATCTTTTATCTCACTTTATATCTTACCAATTAAACATAAAAAAATAAATAAACTCACATAAAAAATATTAAAAAAATCAAATGTGACTTAAAAAGTTTGAAATTAATTCATGTTAAATCGCATCTATTGTACAAATTTATATCTTATCAATCAAACACTGAAAAATTAATCTCACATAAAAATTTATATTTCATTAACCAAACACTAAAGAATTAGTCCCACATAAAAATTTAATTCTATATTATATTCAATTAAATATTTATTTTACAATATATTACTTGTCCCTCTCCAAAAGTAACTTTAAGATCAACCGCAATTTCCGTGGAACATGCCATACTGGATTCTCCGTTCCATTATCCGACAACAAATTAGTTTCATGCCCAAGATTCACATGGATCCAAGTCATATTATGATTGGGGAAGTAATTAGTGCATTTTTATCTCAAATCATCCGTAAATATTTCTCTCTCACAAGGTCATTAACATAAATTGATTATATTTATCCAGTAAGTTAGCGAGTCTTTCGAGGTGATTCACGAGAGTTTGAATTTTTTTCTCAAGGTGGGCTAATATGACCCCGCCCGATGGTATGTGGCGGGTCCACAAACGAGTGCAAGACACCTGTGGCCGGTCCACAGACGAGTGCAAGACACCTGTTATATGCAAATACAAATAAACAGACAGCACTTACTCTCATTAAAAATGTGTTTAAAGTAATAAAAAATAAAATAAAAATATAATTTAAAAAAAAAATTATTTTTTTACACATATCTCAAATCGTATTTTTTTAAAAATAAATCACATTTTTTAGAAATGAACCGTAAGACTTATGTTCCGACAATTAAACTTCCGTTTAAACAAATTTCAAATTTTACATTAATCATTACTTCTATGCATTAATCATGACTTCTATACACCATAATTCATTGAAACAATTTCTACAATCTATTTGAACAAAAATTATGTAAACCTGTAAAAATAATTTTTATAATCCATTAGAATAATTTTTTCGACTCCAAAAATAGAGAATCAAAGCAAATGTCACACGTTAACTTATAAGTCTATGGTAAAAGTCCATGGCAAAAAAATTTTTATTATTTAATTAACTAAATTTTAATTATTGACTTTTTTTATAAGAAATATTAAAACTTTTCTTGAGTTTCAAAAAGATAAGAATGTGAGAAAATGTAATAAAAATTTTCAAATATTTTCACAAATTTTTACTAAATTTTTATACACCAAACAGCCCTAAATTACCCCTCCAAACTCACATTATAACCATAATATATATAGCCTAATAAAATGATTACGCTTCGATGGTAGTGAAATTATGTTAGATTACTACATACATAGATTTTTTTTTTTTTTTTTTTTGAAAATTCAAAGTATGGCAAAACCTCGATGACCATACTCATATTCTCTCTCAAACTGGCAAAAAGTTGTGTGGAGAGTAAATCCACCAACCCATGCGCTACTGCTACGAAGAGCTACAACATACATAGTTACAATACAATACAAATACAAGTACTAGCTCCGAGTAATAAAATGAAATAAAACAATTGACCACTCCCAAGCAGCCCACCTTAATTCTGCTCCTTCCATGCTTCCAACCTCTCAAGCAAGAAATTTGCATTCACCATAACCTGAGTTCACAACAAAAATAAATAAATAAATAAATCATACAAGATTAAAAAAAAAAAAAAATTATCCAAACCCAAATTAAGTGTATTTGAAAATAGTCAAATGGAAATAAAAACAACTACAAAAACCATAACGTTTACCGTCCGTTTGGAAACCAAAGCTAGCTTTTCATTTTCTTTTTTTTTTTAGCCCAAAAGTATAGCAAGCCCCCAAGCTACCATACCCATACCCATAGTGGATTCGAACTGCCGACCAGTTGTGTGGAAAGTAAATTCACTAATCAGTATGCCAAGGTCGCAGGAGCTAATTTTTCAGTTTCTAGTTGCTCAATTTTTTTATTTTTTTTAATGACCAATTTACCCCCTTAAATTTTAAATTTTTTTAAAGCATAAAAGATAAAAATGTTAAATTAAAAAAAAAAAACTAAAAGGGCTAATTTTTTTTCTTTCCAAACACTTTAAAAAATAAAAAATAAAAAAATTCTTCCCAAACTCAACCTTAATTGAGCTCAAATAATTATGGGCAAGAGAAAATGCCATCGGAGGAAAAACGGTACTTACTGGGGTCAGCCGCCACGACAGCGCCGGTGCCGGAGAAATCACAGTTGAAATCCTGGTGTCCATTGGCCTGATAATAAGCATTCATGATATAGGCAGCATGCGACCTCACCGTGTTGGGGTCGAAGCAAGGCCCGCCGGCTTGAATGGGCGTGCAATCGACTCCGCCGTTGCTGCACGCCCAGTTGATGTTCGCCTGCAGCGCTGCGTCGCTGGATCCGGTCCTTGGCACGCACCACCTCTTGTCAGATTCAGGCGCCGCAGCTGAACTTCCTCCCCCGCCGCCGCTAAGCTGCGTGCAGCAGTAATACAAATTCAGAACATTACATGGGTTTTCTTTCCCTGAAGATTAATGTGATTGAAATTTTTACCCTCACAGGAAGAAAATCATGCAACCTATGAAAAATGAACATTAAAAATACACACATGCAAAGGTAGCTTTTTTAATTTATTTTTCTACAAAATTATATTATATATATTTATATTTAGTTTCTACTACAATTTTCAGTTATTTTGATTCTTCGTATACAAAACTTAGGGACCGTCTAGAGCTCCAACCAAATTCAAAAAACTCTAAAAAATTTCAAAGTTATAACTATTTCAAGCTCCCAAAAATTCCAACATTTTATAATAAAAAAAAATGTCAAAATCCGTTATAAGAAGCCATTATAGTATGTTTCGATGAATTTTTTCAAATTAAAAAAAAAAAAAAAAGTTAAACTAACATTTATATCAAAAAGTTCACAAAATTCAAAAAATTTTCTAATTTATTCACTAAAATTTTTCCATGTATCACTTTTATATAATTTGTAACAAATTTATATCAAATCAAACATAAACATCCAACCATCATTTTAAAACAACTTTTTATACTTCAAATTCCAAAAAATATCATTTTTGGTTTTTTTTTTTCTTTTTTAAGTTTTTTCTTACACTCCAAACGGCCCCTAAAACTAAACCAAATTTTAATCAGGATATAAAAAATAATCAAAACCAAGCTGAGAATCAAATTAACCAAATCGACTAGTTGAAAATAGAAAATTTTTGATATTCAATTCCGGTTTAATTTTGCACACCCTAACCATGTCTACGGTACACGTGTTCTTCTAAAAATATGACAACGACACTTACATAAAAGTATATAGTATATATATTTTAAAATAATTAGATATGTATTTTAAAATTCAAAACTAGCACACAATTATACTTAAAATACTCTTATGGTATCTTATTAATACCATATTATTCTATAAAGTAAAATAATTCTATGAAATATTTAAATATTTTTCGTATCCTTGAACAGGAGAACTAATAAATCGGAAAAGAGAACTAATAGATGGAATCCATGTAACACAGTTATTCCCTACATGTTTTTTTACAGAAAGCGACTACAGACATCTTTAACTAAGATTTGTATTTTAATGCAATTTCTCATTTAACTATTCCTAACTAAGGCTTAGTTTGGGCGGTAAAAAAGTTAGTTTTCTTTTAGCTCACAGCTACTAGCTATTAAAAAAAAGTAACTTTGTTATGTTTATGTTTCAGAAAGGAAAAGAGGTAATTTTTAGTAGCTAGCTTTTTAGATTTTTAATAATTTGACATTTTTGTCCATCAATATTTGAAAGAAGTATAAAATGTAGAAAGGTAACTTTGGCCATTTTAGGAAAAAAATAAAAAAATTAGCACCTGATAACTGGACCATTGTCAAACGAAGCATAAGGATACTTCAAGAAACATAGTTGGTGAAAAGTAAATTTATGTAGATGAGAAGTTTAAAAACAACTGTACCTGGCTGATGTCATACTAATCCAGATTTTGGGGTATGATATTTAGAGTCCGTTTAGAGATTTAAAAAAAGGTAAAAAAATATCAAAAATTACAAAATAAAAAAAAAAAAGTAAAAAAATACCAAAAGTTATATTGGTGCGTTTGGTGAAACTACAATTTTTTTCATTTTTCTACTCTACTACAGTAATTTATTACACGAAAAATTTTACCAAACACACAAAAATATCACTTTTCTGCTCTGCTACAGTAAAAAAAAAACTTACCAAACACTCAAAAAGTTACTACTTTCTACTCTGCTACAGTAAAAAGCTTAGCAAACACTTAAAAGTTGTAAAAAATTACTAAAAATTACACTTTATTTCACCAAACACACCAAAAATTACAACTAGCAACTTTTGATTAAAAATGGCTAAAAAATACTAAAATTTGCTCTGCCCAACGCCCCCTTAATGGTAAGTCTTGCATGAGTTTTGAAATCCTAAATCAAGTAAACCTCTGGTTGGAGTGACAAAATCTTAAAAAATGGTAAAAATTATTAAAAAATTTTAAAAATTATTCACTTTTTACTTCAGTACACGAATTACAAGCTCACAATTTATCTCATTTTATCTCACTCCAAACTCGCCCTAAATGTTGGCGCTAATGGCTCACCCGAAATATATACACATAAAAATATATATATATTTGTCCAACAAATATCACGTGACGCTCAGCACTACAAGATGAGAAAATCTAGGTGGCGGGGATTCTCAACCAGAGCAAAATTTCATAAGTTAACGAGAAAGAGACGACAAGGTTCAAATTACAATATACATAAAAATTATAAAGCAGGGAATCTCAAAAAGAGTATGATTGAAGCCGCGACTTCGCCGCCCCATGTTTCCGACACCGCGTTCTCCCAGTCAATTTATTCGTTCCGATTAGGGGGGAAGAGGGGCGAAAAAGGTCAAAACGATGACGCATGCATTCTTCTTTTAACATTCACATTTTCGTGTCACTCCTAAAAGCTTGACACTTGTTGTGCTCAGATTGTGAATAGACCCATCCAGAGAACCAACAATTTTTAGATATTTAAAATATTCTAAATATAATAAAAATATATATATATTTGTACAAACCAATAAAAAATTAGCACCGTCCTTTAAATCTCTCCTTTTTATTTTTGTTTTTTTTCATGAACAGTAATAAAAACTTGAGTGGAGGGAAGTTAGTGTGCAGGTGATGATAAATAAATAAATAAATAAATAAACATGTCACTTTAATTTTTAAAAAAATTTGACAAATTTTGATAAATTTTTTAGAGCTCGAAAAAAGTGAAACTTCTAAAATTTTTTAAATTTTTTTTAACTCTGAACGGCCCCTATAACTTTTGCGTTTGGTTAATCCAAACCAAGCAAAACTTAACAAATTTTATAATTTTTTTATATTTTCTTTTAATTAAACATTATCACGTATCACTTTTACTTGAAATTTATAAACTTTTACTATATTTTTTTACCAAATTTTACCGACCAAACACGCCTTACAAATTGATGCTATAATTTACACAACTTTTTTTTTTTTTTGAAACTTCTAATTTACACAACTTTAAAATCACATATACAACAATAATAATATTTTTATAAAAAAAATGGAACTATTGAGAATATAAATAATTATAAAAAAAATAAAATAAAGTTATGGTACCTGTCCTCGCAGAATGCCGATGTCATACACCGGTGAGAGATCCGGCCGGAATAGCCCGAAATTCCTTTCGGCGATAGAACCAGGCTTCTGGTTCTCATTGAAGAGTGCGAAAATATAGGTCTCGAACTTCCGTCCGGGCATCAACGGCGTTCCGACGCCGGAGCTGGCCTTCCTCATAATATTCAAGTTGTGCCACCTGGCATTGTCAACGGTGCAATGGGACAGACCCGGATCGCACTGCGATGGCCAACCGACTTCGCCGACGGCGATCTCCACATCTCCAAACCCTAGCTTCTTCATCGACGAGAACACCGCGTCCAGCAACAAATCGTACACGTTCGAGTAGGTTTTGCCCGTGACCCGGTCGCGAACGCCCGGGTTCGGACGGAAGAGAGTGAAGGCTTCCTGCTGGGGGCTCCACGCGAAGAACGGGTACGGGTTCACCATGAAGGGCGATTTGGTCTGCCGGTGGAAGAGAAGCACCGGAGCCAAGACGTCCCGGTCCCATCCGGGTCGGAACCGGGCGCCACTGGGCGGGTCGGAGCTTTCCAATATGCCGAGAGAGTGCGGAGTGGTGACCTTAATGTCGCCGAGACCCGCCCGAACAAGGGCGGCGTGGAGAGATCTCATCGCCGGAACGAGGTGAGAAACCATGTTCTGGTCGCCCCAGTGGAGGACCTCATTTCCGACCAAGATGTAGTGAAACTTGGTCTGGGGGTAGTACGGCCTGATGTTGACGGCGACCCAGCGGATGGCGGCCCGGGGGTCGGCCAGGCCGGGGATGTCGCCGTTGGGGACGGTGACGGAGACCAAGATGCCGGTGTTGGCGAAACCCCTGATGATGTCCAGGTTCATGTCGAAGATCTTAACCCGGTCGATGGTGGTTCTGGTTTTGAGGAACTGCGCCACTTGAGCTGGTGACGGGAGGTTGTCGGCGACGGTTCCGTAGTTAACGCCGATGGAGCTAACGCCGGTGAAGAGTCGAAGGGCGAGAGCCGAAACGAGGAAGAAGAAAAAGAGAGGGTACCGAGATTGTCTCGCGAATATCTCCATTGTTGGGGATTGAGAGAGAAACAGAGAGAAGACAGAGGCTTCCAGTAAAACACTTGTGCTTATATATACAAATATAACTATATCTCACGCGTATGGCGATGAATTGGAGAGAGAGAGTATTAGGTTGATTTTGGTTGAGTTTTCAAAAAACTGGAACAGGGGGAAGAGGGGGTGGGCGTGGCAGGCTGGCAGGGGGGAAAAGGTTTGTGCAATTATTGCTTTTGGCTGAGGGTAAAAGACCGTGTGCTGGGTAGAGTTGTACCCTGTTGAACGCGAAGTGCCCCCACTTTTTTTGACTGCAGTAGATCTGTTCCGGTGGTGGCAATAATAGATCAAACTTATCCGTTTACAACGCGTGTGACACGTAGCGACAGAAACTATTTTGTCTACGTCCCTGTGGTCATGTGACCAAAATCAGAGCCCCTCGATCCCACGGCCTAACTTAGTGATCGAGGCGTGTCTCTTTTAAATTTTTGATTGTGAGAGTTTTAAAAGGTGGAGGTTCAATTCGTTCTAAATACATTATCGTGACTAAATTGAAAAATATCTTAGATCGGATTGCTCCCTCTGATTTAAAAGGTCAAGCTCTTGATTGTGGAAGCTGGACTCCTGATTGTGGAGGCTCCAATCGACTCAGATTCCGAGTCATCAAAAAAAAAAAAAAATCAAAGCCCCTTTCCTTGGCTTTGTTAGTATGCATGCGTTGGCAATTCCATACAGGGATGTTTCGAAGTATAATTTTTTTTTTATCGTTGGTTAAAAGTTATTAATGATAATTTTTGATATATTTAGTGAAATAAATAATAATTTTTAGTAATTTTTTATAATTTTTAAGTATTTAGTAAAATTTTTGATAATTTTTAACAATTTTTTATAACTTTTAGTAACTTTTGATAATTTTTAACAACTTTTAATAATTTTTGAATTGAGAAATTATTGTAATTGAGCAAAAAAGTGATAAAAATTGATGATTTGTCAAACACTTAAAAATAAAAATTAGTAGATTTTTGCTAAAAATTGAGATGCCAAACAACCCCATATTTCCTACTTCAAGGCTCCCATTCGGAGTTTTGCCCAAAAGTATTAAAAATTTTTAAAAATTATTTATTTTTTATTTTATCAAATTTTTAAAAATTATTCACCTTTTATTTTATCGTATAAATTATAAATTTATAATAAATATTTAATAAATACATAACGTGTAATAATGTCTTGCATTTTAATAAAGTTACATAGAAAAAAAAGTATAAAATATTATTACATGTAATGTTTTCATTAATAACTAATAAATGTCAATTTTTAATGCTTCTTTTATGTGTGTATATATATAATTTCTTGTATTCTATTCATTTTCCATTGTATTTTTAGTAAAATTTTAATTTTTTTTCTCTTTAAATTAGGTAAATTTAGGCATGTTATTCAAATTTTTTAAAATAAAAATTGTAAAAAAAATATATGTACAAATGAAATAAACTAATTTTTTTTTTCTAAACAGGCTAACTTAATCCACCTTTACTTTGGATTTTTATTTTTAAACATCTGTTGTTATTTTTTCTAAATGTAAATAGCATATTTAAAAAATATTTCAATCAAGATGTCAATTAAATTTTAACCAAAAAAAATACCATTAAAGATTAAAAAAAAAAAACTAAGTTCTTTTGATTTACCAAACTAACTCTAAGAAAGGAGGAACATTGAGATTTGCATTTAAATTTTTTTATCTATTTGAATTTTCACTTAATGAGTGTACAATTATATATCTCGATCAAAATATATTCTTTGATATTTTTCTTTATTTTGTACCCTAAATTACAACCAACCATTATTTAACCGTTTTAAGATTGATCTATTTTTTGATATTTTTTTTAAAAACTTTTTTAAGTCATTAATTTGTTTTGACAAAATCATATAATACAACAAGTGGTGTCAAATAATTAATTAAATAAATATTTTTAAATAATAATTTCTTATTTTGACAACAATGCTAAACTGAAAAATGCTACACAGATCGGAAGTTTTTGAAATTAAAATGAATTGAAATTATATTTTCAATAATTGAACTCTCATGAAAGTTAATCTGATTAATGAAAATATTTTAACATTAACCGTTAAACGAAACCCAACAAAAACTTAAAGATTTAAACTCAATTTTGGATGCCTAAAATTATATTTCAACCTAAAAACTTTACCATTCCATATCATAGCCCAAAGGAGAAAATGTGAGATGTGTTTGGTTCGTTGACAAACTCTAAAAATGTCTAAATATTTTTAAAAATTTTTAAAAGTTACTCACTTTTTATCTCAGTGCATGAATTACAAATCCACAATCACTTTATTTTATCTCATTTTTTGTCACTTTAAAAACAATCTTGATATTTACAATTAATGGAGTATGTCAGCCACCTTTCCTACCGTTAAAAATGTCCATTGTATGATAAGCCTTCATACAAAAAAAAGTTGTCTAAACTTGATTTACACATTAAAATGTTTAATATATAAAAGAATGTATTATTACCCCACAAAGGATTTATTATGACAAAGATGCCGCTAGCCGTTAGTTTCCCGTTACCTCAACATATAGTTGCACTTTTTTTTCCCTTAGATGTTATACTCTCTCTCTTTTCTCTTTCGAATTTCTCCGTCTCTCTTTCTTTTTTTTTTTAAAGAGAGGCTTTCAAAGTCAAGTTCCCAACGTTAAAATTGATTTTGGCAAATTTTAAACATGTTCTAAGTGTATATATTTTTTTTTTAAAAAAGCATCGATAGACATTTCTACATTTAATTTCTTGTTTGTTTAATTTTTTTTTTTTTTTGTAAAATACCCAAATTTCAAAAACTATTTTTCATTCAAGCTCATTTTTTTTATTCAAATCATGGTCTACTTATAAAGATAGCGAGCTCCTAACAATTAAAATGATTTTGTCAAAATAATAGAATAAATAAATTTTATACACCGACAATTTATACAGTTTCACTTTAAATTTTATATTTTTAGTTGTACTAATTAAATTATTACACTTTTGGATTCGTTACTAGGAGGATGTTGTCCAAACTTTCATTAACTGGCTAAAATTTTTTCTCAAAAAACTAACACTTTTATTTATTTTATATATAATTAAATAATTTATATATATATATATATTTATTTAATGTGTGCAAACAACCGTCACTCCCACCTAAATTTTGAAAATTCTTAGAAACATAACATAATTTTACGAAAAGTTTTAATAATACTGCTCCTATTTTGCCCCCTCAATTTTTTTTTCCAAAATTTTTAATAGCTTTGATTGCCTATAATTTCTCAATCTAATCCTCCTAAATATCAAATATTGATCCATCTATGCAGATAGCCCTATACATTTGGGTCCGTTTGGTGTGTAATAATTTGTTGAAAATTTTTAAAAATCTCTATAAATCTCTGTTAACTTTATATCACATCAATTTTTTTCTCTCACTACATGCATTACGAACTCTCTCCAAACTACAATTTATCTCAATTTATCTCATTTTTTTTTACTCCAAATAAACTCAAAATAGAGAGAATCGACAGCGACAGTCCTAATTGTCGCGCTTGTCCATCCACAGATGCCAATCCATTTGGTTGCCATGCAAATCAACTGTAATCAATAAATAAGTGTGGCTTACGCAACTATTCATGGCCGCGCGCTCAGTGACGGAGCCATCTGGTGCCCCGTGTAATTGAAGGTTTACGTTGAATTTTTTTTTTTAATTATTTGATATAAAAAAATTATAAATATTTATAAAAAAATTTTAGATGTATTTGGAGGCATATTTTTTTAGTAATTTTTGGTATTTTTTTACTAAAAATTTTTTAGCATTTTTTTATAATTTTTGAGTGTTTGGTAAAATTTTTGACAACTTTTAACAATTTTAGTAACTTTTTGGTAATTTTTAGTAATTTTTAATAATTTTTAACAACTTTTGTGTGTTTGGTAAAAATTTTGGTAACTTTTGAATAGAACAAATTATTTTAACAGAGTACAAAAATAACAATGTATTTGATATCAATGTATAATATTTTATATTTTATCGTATTTTATGTATTTATTTAGAATTTAAAATTTTATATATAATTTGACCTATGTTAACCCAAATTCCTGTATACGCTACTGCATGCGCTAAAGCATATAGAATTAACAACAGTGAATGTGTATCTATATATAATTGAAGTAAATCTAATTTTTTTAAAGTACATACAATTAAAAAAAATCTCCAATCAAAATTTCACATCGGATAATGTAATAAATTAGAAAGATAAAGGTTTAGCTTTTATAATTTATAATATGTATAAAGATTTAATTTATCACGTCCATAACTTTGTAGTTAGAAACAAATAGTACGAAAATATAAAAATTAATTAATAAAAAATAACACTTAAACCAAAATAAAGTCAAATTAACATTCACCCACAATGTACATGTTTAATCATGATTCTCATATAAAATAATATTAAACGTCATAATATAATTAAATGTGGCACTTCAGTAACGAAATCAACGAATTTTTGCGGTCACAACATAAATCATGATAATAATATAAATCTCATAATATAATAATTAAGGCTCCGTTTGAAGTGATAAAAAATTCTGAAAAATAGAAAAAATATTAAAAAAATTTTAATAATTATTCATTTGTTATCTCACTGCATGAATTATGAACTCACAATTTATTTTATTTTATCTTACTTTTTATCATCCTAAACGCATCTTAAATTTAAAACTCACAGTCAAGAATCTCATAAATAAAAATACAATTATCCAATGTAATGAATAATGGAAAAAGTCCAAGACCGGCTCCGGAATCTCCCTCTCACCCTTTTTTACCTTCACTCTTGCGCAAGCCAGCTAATTAATTAAAAAAAAAAAAAATTCTTGGTTGTACCAGAAGTCTTGTCTATTGTCGAATCTCCCTACCATGCAAGCTCCTCTCTAAAAAGTCTTGTCTCCTTTTCAAGAAGCCCCTCCCACCCGCAATCTGAGCTCTGGCCCTTTCCTGCCCACAAAGCATCTGATTCGAACCTCTGGCAAGTCGTTAGAAGCAACGACGCTAGCAGAAGAACGTATCTCTGCCGACCTCAGCCTTTTTCTCCATGAACTATGTCAATTAATGGAGGTTTCTCTGTCGTAGATAGGCACTTTCATCTCCTCAATGCTCTTGTTTTTAAAAACACATTATATTATAACACAAACAAAATTACTGTCAATTCCTCAAATTGAATGTGCGCGCGTGCGTGTGTGTGTGAATGAATTTAACCCTAAATTCTATTCTTTGTCGTGAATTAAGGAAACAATTTCTTAACTTCAATTTATTTCCAATAAAACATAATAGAAATAACATATCCTAAGCGTCAATTAATAAAAGCAATTAACAAAATTATTAATTATATTTTAAAATGTTGCTCTAAAATTTAAAAGTCTCCCTCATTATAAGAATTTTGCGAGTATCGTAAACAATTAATGACCCATCCACTGATGACTAGAATTTGGTTTCAAAAAAAAAAAAATGTTAACAAGAATCTTTATAGCTAATAACTACTCTTATTAAATAAAATACATATTTTCACATTTAATAATTAAAAAAGAATCTATAGCAAATGCATATTCTTATTAACTAGATACATATATTTTTGCATATGATAATAATAATATTGGTAATCATATGACACCAATAATAATCTGTATTTCCTTTAAAAGATCAAACGGTCCTTATTTAATTTAATAAAAATAAAATATCATCTGCATTTCTGTTTTCGTTATAATTAACGATTTCTGTCAAATAGTTGTCAACAAAATGACCAGAAGAGTAAGATTATAAGTATCGGAGGGGTTTCGAGCATTAGATACTTACACCTAATCAACAAACGCAACCCATTTCGATCGTTCAATTCAGTTTCTTCCTTATATCTATGGCTTCAAGTGCAATCAAAGTCCTCCATTATGTTCCATCATTCTTTCGAATCTACAAAGATGGCACAATAGAAAGACTCTACAGTATTGATGTTACCCTCCATTGACCCATCTTGACACTGACATTCAATCCAAAGACATTGTCATCGTTCCAGAGACTGGTGTCTCTACGAGGCTTTAACCCCCTCCCCCAAAAAAAAAAAAAAATACTAACCCGAATCGAAAATTTTCCCTTCTCATCTACTTTTACAACGGAAGCTGAAATTCAAAATAATGACCGTTAGATCTTTAAAATAAACTGTTAACGAAGAAAAGCACTTCTGTTCCCGATAACCGGTCCCATCCCACCAAATCCATGTGCTTTTCCCTTCTCAGTACCACCCACACAAGTGTAAAGCTTCGGCTTACCCGGATGCGAGTCTTTTATGAAGAGGTTCAATGTACATCCACGTTGGAGAGGTTTGTTGCTAATTTCGAAGGAAAAAAAAAATAATAAGACAGATCCATATGCAAAAGTAATAAGTTAGACAATCAACCCTAAAATAAATTAAGACAAGTAATCAAATGGTTAAAAAAAATAAAAGAAAATAAACAAACAAAGAAAGTTAAATTAGCTACATCACGGAGCAATAATAGTTCCGTTTGAAGTTAAACAAAATAAAATAAAATCTTATAAATTTCTACAAATACGAATTACGAGATAATAAAATTTAAATTTTTCACTTACTATACGAATTACGAGACATTCACTTTTACAATTTTATTTTATTTTATATATTTTTATACAACTTCAAACATACCCAATGTAGAGAAAAAAAAAAATCAACATTTTTTTGCTGCCGGAAAAGATAAAACTCGATGGTAAAACATAAAATAAAAGAATCGGACAAAACTTCCTGAGCCCCACAAAATCAGGCCCAGGAAAGAACACATTCTAAGGGTGTGTTTGGAAGATGGGTTCGTAAACAAATCCCAAACCAACCCTCCTTAATTATAGAAAAGATACAAAACAAAACAAAAATACAATTCGGTTCACATACCAGTGTCCCTGGTATACATATAACTGCCTCCCCTACATTTGATGTGCAGAGTATTTGTGGGGGAGCTCAAAGAGTTCTGATGAAAGAGTGCCTCCGCCGGTTATTTTCACTGTTTACGGGCTTCAAAAGTCGTTCGACTTCGATTTCAGATCGGAGTAAAGAATGCAGCCTCTTCAAGTGTCCGACGCACCGCCTGTGCTCGGAAGGAAGAGCGCGCCTCCGCTCGTCTGGATTCAACCGCCTGTCGTAAGGAGAGTCCCATTTTGCTTGCAAATAATCGAGAGACCTCCATGGAGGAAGCGGCATGGAGTTTTGCTTAAGAGAAGATTTAGCAGCCTCGGCCATAACTTGAAGCAAATGTTTCAGCTTCGTCGAGGAGCCCACGTAAACAACGGGGAGTGAGTTTAGTATTCTTTCGTAGGAATCGACCGCCCTGGCTATTTCAAAGTGGCTTCGGAAGTCGATGTCGACGATTAAACGATCAGGGTTCCGGTAGGTTTGCGAATGACCACATCAATGTATTCATGATCCCCTGGATGAGCAAACGTAGATTAAAGGGCTCAGAACATTAAACTAGTCACAAATTTGCTTCCTTAGGCAGACAAAACTTAAAAACACATGATGCTTCATAAAAAAAAAAATTAAATGAATAAAATAAAATAAAAAATAAAAGAAAGAAAACTTAAAAACACGTGTGATAAGGAAATTTGGGGCAAATTATGAGCTTTTCACCAAATTCCACTTCAATACCAGACATTTTAATTGTAACAATTAAGGGTATCAAAATTCACTTTGTTGGAGCATAAGGCCACTCACTATCATCCTCCATTCAAATTTTACTCACATGTCCATTTACTCTTTTACCCTTCAATTAAAGGTCACATCTATTTAGTGATGAAATTGTAAACGAAGAGTCATGAAGGCCCCACGTCATAACCAATTAAATTCTCAGACCCTTAAATTACTGTGTTTAAAAGATAAAGATCCTGAAGTGAGATTTGGTAAGTGCAAATTGTAATTTATCCAAAAAAAGCATTGGTTTGAGAAGATGGCCCCAAGTCTAACACCATGACTTCCAATTTCACATAATGTGCAGATCTTCCGATGAAACAAACGAATTTAATAATAATCCTAGGTGTCTAAAAATGCAAATTTGCAACCAGGGTCATCGTTATTTCTGTGCACCAAGCCTGGACCAGGCAGATTGCAGATATGATGTGTTCTATTTTTTAAGGTCTATTTTGAACTCTTGAGAAATTACAGCCTAAAAAGATGAATTCTTCTCTCCTCTCTTTCATGGTGAAACTATTGGATAAAACTGCAACATATATATATATATATATATATATATCAGAATGTTATGTTGACTAACAAAGGCCTACCTCCAGGGACTTTGTCATTACCCTGCCACTTAGATGCACAAACAGCAGCATCATAACCAGAAAGCCTCAGAAGCTTCACCAAACAAAATCTGAGGCAGCTGGCATTACATGGACCTGCTTTGACAAGATGAAGGTCTGTGGGATTGATAGATAGCATAAAAGAATTAACCGCAGACAGCAAGTCACTCTCACACTGATCCATAGACAGCTTGTAATACTGCAAAAAAAGACGTGCAAAGAACAGTATGTGAGCATCTATCAATTAGTTAACAATGGAATATTTCTTTGGAAAAAGTAACTTTTTTTTGCATTAAAGAAAAAAATAAAGATGCAAATTCAGCGGCAGTGAAAAAATAAGAGAATATAACATGCTGTTAAAACCTTCATGCGTGAACACCAAAACCTACCCTGCAAACAACAGTAGAAGCAGTGCTATCTAGGCACTCAGGCCTCACATGTTTTCAGGCGAGATGTTTTTAGTAAGCCAAAGCCTAAGAAGCATGGACATTGATATGACACAAATGTGCCGGCCCAACAGTTTTTAAAAAATACAAGACACATGGCATGAGCTAGACAAAAATATATATTTCTATATGCGTTTTATATGAAAACTTTGTTCAAAAACAATATAAAAATAACTAAAATCCAAAACCATGTATTTCACAAAATAAAAGTCAATAGAAGTCGTGCAATAACTATATTTCATCCAAAAGGATAAATAGCACTTCGTCTTGACAAAACATTGGTCTATGAATCCATAAACAAAACTTTGTTTATATTCCTTCAAATCATCCAAATATGAAATAACAAACTGATGACTTTTTATTTTTATTTTATAATTTATTTTACTCACAAATCATCCTCCACTTAAATTTTTCGCATGTTACAAAAATAGATAAATCTGTCCGAACAAAATAAATTAAAAAAAAAAAGAAAGAAAGAAACGATATGGAAAGTGAATCTAACGCGAGTCTAGAGGGTGTGCACTGCATGTTAGAATCACTTGTGAGTCCGACTTGGAGATGGCACCCTTGATGGGGAGTCCATGCTTCCTAGAGCAACGCCTATGTGAGCGCAGTGGCCTAAGTGAGAGGCACTTGTGGCATTGCTTCTTTCATGTTATGAAATATTTTGATTAGTTTTTGGCCTAAATGTATGGTCCATTCATTATTTTGGACAAAAATGCTTAATAACGTATTAGTGGAAAATCACTTGAAACTCAAAAGAGATTGTAGGCCAAAGAAGAAGAAGTAGAAGAAATATGGGTATCGACGACTCTAATACAGATAAGATTACATTATTGTTTTTTATTTTTTCATTATTAGTTCAAGTAGGTAAGATTATATTTTTATTTTGAGCTTACATTTTAAACAAATAACATTTATTAGTGTATGATCAATGATAATACTCCTTGTTCGTTGCTATGAGGTTTTGGGTTTTAGAATGTTTTAAGCTTTTATTTGTTTCATTTCTCTAATTTTTTCACTAAAGTAGCACCTCAAATACGGCTAACGCTTTTAAAAACACAGAGTAGAATCAAGAAACATAATTTGGCAGTCCAGTTGCACATTTAATGAAAGCATTACAATTATTTAGCAGCAAGACATAGCATATACCGAGTCTGAGACAGATTTAGAAAAGCAGTTTCAAAATAACCAATTATCATGTTTCTATGAAAAAATCATGTTCTTCTGATTCTAAATAAATGGTCCAATCCAAGCTTCATATAATTTAACTAACGAACAGAGTGCAAATTAATTCTTATCAATTTAAAATAGAAGGGAAATAAAAATGGGGAAAGAAAGGGACTACAAGCACAAATATTATGGAGGTAGTATGTCAAAGTTCCAAATAAAATTTTGCATCGGGAACACAACAAATATTTGTCATTGTTCGGTTTCTTCATCCACAAATACATACCTTATATGAAACTTTGCATCAAGAACACAACATATATTTGTCAAGTTCCAAAAATCAGTTTTCTTTGGTCAATAAGAAAGATGATTCCAACAAAATTAAATATGGAATACACTCTTCTATAGAACATATCATACACAAATGTAAAACTAATAGATTTTGACCTGACCATACGTACAAATTCAATTGTTTTATTAAGCCCAAAAGAGTTGACCTAGCCATGCAAGCAAAATATGTAAGGTTTCAGGCATCACACCTCCTCCCCCAATCCTTTTGACATATTGGCGAGTTCGTTTAAAGGTAGAAATATTACAAAGACAGAGACACAACACAAATTAAAATGGCAAAGGTAGTCAAAAACCAATATTGCCAAGAAAACAACAGAGTTAGGAGCATGTGCCTCGTAAAGCATGACCTTCCATCCAGACAACTAAAAAAAAAAAGCCCCAGACCCAAACCACAAGTTTAGGGTGCTATTCTCAATAGCCTAGCAATGTTAATAATTTTTCATTTTTCAAAATACAAAGCGAGTTTTTGTAGGTAAATATCCAAACATTGGTCTTAAGCTTGCTGAATTCCCAGCTGTAGTCTTGGAGAAAAGAACCCCCCCCCCCCCAAAAAAAAACATTATTCTTAGCTGATAATGTTGAAAACTATTTCTATAAAATCAATAGAATTCACTTGAAACAGGCTAAACCAATTCTGACTATATCAATGTAAACTCAATTTCATTTTCAGATTCTATTTCAGAAAAAGCCAAACGTGAAACAGAACAGCACCAAATTCAAAAATCTTTGCTGGGAGGAAATGTAGACAGCTTTCAAAAACAAACAAACAAACAGGCCTATAAATTCATCTCCAAGGCAAAAAAAAAAAAATTGAAAGAGACCAACTGATATAAAAGGCTTAACAAATGATCAGAGAAAGAGACGAACCGAAATGCTGTCAGCGAGGTGAGCAAGATCGCAGAAGCCAGAATCGCTATCGCTGCTATAGCGCGAGTCGGTCCCACCACTGCCATTCTCCAAGAAATCACTCACCATGACTGCCAAGTCGTGCTCGCTCTCATGACTGAACCCACCACCGACCTGACCCACCACGAACTGGCTCCCTCGGCCACCGGCCATTCTGACCCACAATTCTCCGGTGGCCGCATAGACTCTACAATCCATCAGAAACACCGCCGGCCCACCACCAGGTCCCCAGCGCAAACAAAAACAACTCAAATTTGAATCAAATCTTCAGACCCCAACGACATGCAACAATAGAAATGAAAATCAACAAAAAGAAATTGAATTCTTCGGTTTTCGTTCAAAAAAAAAAAAAAAAAGGAGTTGTGTAGGATGATGTTGAATTCCACTTTTTGAATCTGAAGGCTGATATGAAGAGAGCTAGAAATTGAATTGAACGACAACCTGGTAAAAGCATATGAATTGTATGATAATTTATTGGGACGCAGATGGGATTTTGATGACTTTAGAGGGGTGAGAGAGGGGGAGAGAAAATTGGCCACTTCTGCACCGTTGTAACCCGGAGGACCAGAGCCGAAGTCAGCTGCGGAAACACAGAGGTGATATATAGAAGCAACTAAGATAACGAAATGACCATACTGCCCTTTATGTATCCATGCTAGATATTCATTAGATGTATATAACTCGATAAAAAAATAATAATTACAAAAAATCAAAAAAAAAGTTGCAAAATTTTTTTATATAATATAATGTAAAAGCATTTTTTATTTTTATTTCTCAAAAGTGAAATTTAAAAATTTTATAGATAGGGTGTATAAAATATCTTAAAGGACAAAAAAATAAAAAATTTTGAAATTAAATTAACTCATGATCAAAATATTATCGGCTCAGTATTTTTCAATTCTCAAATTAGTATTTTTTTAATTTAAACTTATCTAACTATGTATAAAAGATTTATTTACTACATAAAAGTACTAATATATATGTCATGGAACTAAATCGTTCAAAATAAAATTAGATTAGTTGGATTTTATAGCATAATCAAGTACAAAATTTAGAAAATGAATTTTGGGTTTAATACAAAATCAAACACTCTAAATCAAACAATTCCTTGGCAAATAGGACTATCATCAATGAAAAAAAAATCATGGTTCTAAATAGAATGACCATAAACACAAAGCAAATTCAACGAGGTGAGATCTATAATATTAAACTAGTTTATAAGGACAACCCATTGTAGAATATTTACTTTTAAAAGTATTTAAAAAAGAGAAAGGAAAAATAAGTAAATAAAAAATAAATTTTGAGCAGTTTCCATCAGATTTGATATTAGTCTCGTGACATTACATTTCTTATCCATTGAATTTAACGTTCAAACACATTCAAAGATGTTTATATATTTTTTAATTAAAAAATATTCGAATAAATTCAAACCGTTAGATTTTAATCCAACAATCGACACACGTGATGTCATTTGATTAACAGCACACCTACTCTTAGTCTCCCCCTTTCATAATAAAGTATTGGTGTTTACCATTTCTAAAAAAAAAAAAAAAAACCATATAATTTAAGAGAATAATCAAATGAATTTGTATTAAGCCAAAAATTTAGTGGAGGTAATTGAATTAGAGAGATGAAAGTTCTTTTCATTTCCGGAGGTACCTTATAAGTTCATATCTTAAACATTCCTTATACTAGTAATAATCTTTTGTGTTTGAGTAGGACAGAGAGTTTTTGATTTGAAGTTTGTTAGTGGATGAAGTTGGCAAATTAATTTATAGAGAATAACATAAATTAATTTATTAGAGATAAGAACAAGAGTTAATCTATTATGTGAATATAATTATTAGGATAGAAAAGAATAGAGTGATATTTTTTATGTTTGAATTACGTTACTAAGTCAAGTTGGCTTAAATCGTTGATGATACTATGTGAGATTTGTAATTGTGACAATGAAAATTTTCTCATTTGCACGAAAAAATATCATTAGTCAATTTAAGAAAGAAAGATTTGATTTATTATGTAAATGTAATTATTATTTGTTATTTGAAAATTTTATTGTGTTTTAATTTTTTCTTTATGGGTGAAAAAATAAGGAGATGACACGTGACATGTTTTCTCCACTTGTAATTTATTTTATATATTAGTATAAATTATTTTTGTAACTCTATTGAAATGCGTTTAGAGCGACAAAACATGAGAAAAGTAAGGTAAAATGAGATAAAGTTAATAAATTATGAATTCGTAATTCATGCAGTGAGATAAAAAGTGAATAATTTTTAAGAATTTTTAGAAATTTTTAGATATTTACAGCAAGTCAAACGGAACTAAAATGAGATAAAACGAGATAATTTGTGAGTTCATAATTCGTACAGTGAAATAAAAAAATAAATAATTTTTAAAAATTTTTTAAAATTTTCAAAGTTTATCAGTAGTTTTTAGTAAATCAAATGCACCTCTAATCATTTATATTCTTTTTCACTATGAATCTCAACAACAAGTAAAATACAAATTTAGTTAAATTTTATTAATTTTACATTTTAGTTCAAATCACACTAAATTATATGTTGACTTTTTAAAGAAAAATAGGTCATGTATTTTTTTTTTTTTTTTGGGTCAAAAAAACAAGGCTAAATTATAATTGCCATTTTTTTCCTATTCTTTTCATATTATCGTTAATTGAAACCTCATGCACCATAAATTAGTAAATATGCAGAACGGGCGGGGGCATTAGTGAGAATTCAAGAGGCAATGACCGTTCTGCCTTGGAGACCAAGCAACTTGAAACCTGCAACCGGAAGAAAATGTAGCATTCGTGGCTGGGACGTGGAATGACACTTTAAAATTTGTTCTTTGGCAGCTGTTTGTGTTGAACGGTGCCTTGAAATTTTAGGCTTCTTCCCACGGGTCAACGCTGCTCTTAAAAAAATCAGATCAACTGACAGCTGTAACGTCTGTTTGGTTGTTCTAAAAATGTAAATTAAGGAGGTGTTTGGTTGGAAAAATTTTGATCAAAAAGTAGAACAAAAATATAAAAATTTGATATAAAAATAATATGTGATAAAATTTGATTGAAAAAAATATAAAAAAATTAATAAAATATAATAAATTTTAATTAATTTTGACCAACCGAACTTCCCTTAATTATAGGATCAGCTCGTTCACAAATTAGAAGTAACAAAGGCCGTTTGGCACCACCAAAAGTTTTCATAATAATATAACATTGCACCACGATTGGCACGTGGCACTTCAGCGATCAATTTGTATTTGATAAAAAAAAAATAAAGAAAATTGATTAATTGAAAAAGTTGAAAAAAATTGGTAAAAAATAGTTGTGTTTAGTTAAAAAAAAAAAATTGAAGCATGTTGAAGCAAATTTAAAATCGGAATTCTTTATTATTTATTTATTTATTTATTATTATTATTTTTAATGAGCTAAACGATCCCTAAAAAAATATACTCTGTTTATTTAGAGGGTGCTTGAAAGTTAAAAAAAAACTTAAGTTTTGGTAATTTTTTGGTTATTTTTTTTTTTTTTTTGCACTTTTTCATGTGTTTGGTTGAACCAAGTTTTTAGTATTTTTTAGTAACTTTTGAGTGTTTGGTAAATTTTTTATTGTAGCAAAGTAAAAAAGTTGTAACTTTTAGGTGTTTGGTATGTTTTTTACTGTAACAAATCAAAAAAGTTATAATATTGTGTGGTACTTTTTACTGTAGCAAATCAAAAAAGTGTAAAAATTTGTTATTTTACCAAACACACAAAAATCAATTTTTGATTTTTTTTTACTAAATTTTGAGTTGCCAAACACCCTCTTATTTTATGAGAATCTAAATTTGAACGTTTGTTATATAAGATACAACTCATGCTTGATTAGCTATTCAAAGATTGGAAATATTTTTCCCTGTGTTTAGAATTCGAGAAAATTCTAAAAAGTTAAAATTTTAAACTAAAAGTTTTAAATTTTAAATATATAAACTTTTATTGTATCATATTTGTAATTAAATTGAGGTGTAATAAAAGTTTGTGATAAAATTTAACTGAAAAAAAAATACGAAAAGTTGGTTAGTGTTGGTGAATTTTAGTTACTTTTGACTAACCAAACACCTCCAAAAAGTAAAGAAAAATTAATATCTCAAAATCGTTCCATTCAAATGTTTTGTTCATTTTTATTTACTTGATAACATGAGTCTCAAAAAAATCGTTAATATAATTGTTGTGTTTCGAGTGACATAAAATGTTGAAAATTTTTTAAAATCTCTAAAATTTATTCACTTTTTATTTTACTACACGTTTTATGAACTTACAACTTCCCCCACATTATTTCACTTTATCTCACTTTTTATCACTCCAAACACACTTAAAATGTAAAAAAAAAATATTTCTTTTGATAAAAAATCTTTATTTCAAAAACCCAAAAATAATTTCTTCCCTACAAAATGAGAGCATTTTCCAAAAAATAAATAAATAAATAAAATGAAATAATCAAAAATTCTATATAAATAAAAAAATAATCATAAAACTCTATAAAATTCTAATTTTTTAAATTTTTTACACCATTCATTAATTTGGAGACTGCAATTTTTTTTCTTTTTTGGGTAATCGAAACCTCTTAATTTATTACAACATTCAACAAATCGCGTAATCAATAAATAAATCAAAAATCTATACAATACCTCACAAATCGTACGAATTGGTTAAGTCAACCCTTATGCTTTGTGTAAAACCTCTAAGATTTGTTAGGTCTTAAAATCAAGGCTACGTTTGACATAAAAAAAACAATGAAAATTTCTATAAATTTCTGTTAACTTTATATCACATTAACTTTTTTCTTTCACTGCACACATTACGAACCCTCAATTTATCTCAATTTACCTCACTTTTTCTTACTCTAAACAAACCCTTAAAAAAATCAAAAATTCTGACTAATTGGATTAGATCAGATCCAATTTCCAATTTACGAAAGTATGATTTGTGAGTGTGCGCACTGCATGTTTTTTTTTGGGGGGGGGAGATCAGATCCAATTTTCAATTTACGAAAGCACGATTTGTGAGTGGGCGTGCGCATGTTTTTTTTTTTTTGGGGTACCATTAGATTGACATAATACAGGCTGATAGAGAGGAATGAAATCAGCCTTTTTTTAATTATTGGAAACAAAAATTACATTCAGTATGGGAGGAAAATAAAAATATTTTTACAGTAAAATTATTAAAGAAAATTATGGTAATATAATAAAATTTGTGAGAATAATTTTAAAAAATTTAAAATTATTTTAACAAAATTATTAATTTTGACAATGAATTAGCGTTGCACATATGCATAGCACTGGAAAAATAAAAATTACAAGTGGACAACATGTGAGAGAATTAGTAAAATTATATGAGAACAAATTGACAAAATTATATAAGACAATACAAAAATAATTGTATATAATAAACCAAAAAAAAGAAATCAATACGGGCAAGTGCCCCCACACCCCTGTATGTAATTCCGCTAATACTAATAGATAAAAATGCAAGTCAATTTCAAGTAAAACAATTGCAATTTTTGTCTAAAAATAATTATAATTATAAATTATCCTTATTATTCACACTTGTATGTTGAGTAGTTGCAATGTTAATAATAAAATATTTATTTTTTTAATTTTTTTCTTTTTTGTGTTAATATTTTTATTTTTAATTAATAGTTAATTTGTATATATTTTATTTGTAACTTCTTTTTATAAGAAAATAAGAAAAGTATTACTATTAGGAACTCTAAATTTTTTTCAAAAAACTTTAAAAATTCTCAAGTTTCTCTAATAAAATTTTTACGTGTCACTTTTATACTAACTTTTAATTTTTTTTTTTTTTTTTTTTACTTTTTCATAATCCAACTTTTTTCAACATTTTATAACTTTTATCAATTTCAAAACTGCAATTGTTGGCAAAAAATTGCAAAAAAACGGAGCTCCAAACCCAACTTGAACAAGAATTAAGGCTACGATTGAAACAAACGTAAGAGAAGTGAAAAAAGGAAAAAAGGAGAGAAAAATAAGGAAATAAAAAAGAGAAAATCTGTTTGAATCTATTTTCTCTTCTCTCTTCCATTCTAGTTACTACGCCGCAAAAGCAGCGAACTGCTTTAACTTGAAATGTAGCGCCCTTTGATATCGAAGTGCTCGTAACAACATTACACTAGCGTTGAATCAAACTGGTGAAGATTTCTATACTTTTTGCAGTAATGAATTCATTCTGTTGCTTAAGAACACATATTTAGATACTTAAAGATCTCACAAAATTTAACAAGATCTCTATTTGAGGTGACAAAAAATTTCGAAAAATAGTAAAAAAATACTGAAAAACTGTAAAATTTATTTACTTTTTATCTTACTGCACGAATTATAAACTCATAACTTATCTCACTTTTTCTCATTCTATCTCACTTTCTGTCACTCCAAACGCACCTAAAATTGGAAAAGTAAAATAAAATATGTTTTAGACTGATGAAACTGCCTGTTTCTTTCACAGGAGTCTTCCAAGCTACAGATCTTTTTAATTTATGTATCTGTTTGTTTGATACTTTCTTTCAAGCCAAATCGTCAAACATAAAACTGGCGTGAAAAAGAAAGGCCCATCAAACTTGACAAACATAGAAGGCGATAGCAAAAACGTAACTGTGTTAACAAAAGTCTTAGCTTGAAGCATTCAACGTAAAATGCAAGGACGAGTCAAGCTTGTTGGAGCATATCTCGCCTGCTAGCAATTTTGGACACCGCTCACATCAAGTTTACAACAGTACTGTCTTCGTCTGACATGCCATATATATAACTCCTCTTCTTTCTTGAGTGTGGGCTCTTTTTTTTTTTTTTTTTTAAATCATTCCATCTAAAAGTAGATTCTAATTCTAACCATCTTGTTCTTCAAATTCCTAAATCATTTGTCACTTTCGTACAATTATACTTTTTCTGCAAACAATTTCCAATGTCCAAGCTATGGTGGATTATCCAAACCAAGACCAAAAGACAAATAATTTCACCAACGCCAATAACTTAGATTTCTGAAATTTTGAAAATCCCACCCATGGATATGACCAATTTGAAACAAAGGAGGCGATAGAGTAGTTATGATTTTTTGCTCAAACAAAGTAGACAAGGAAAATTGTCTTCAAAGTAAAATAGCTAAATAATACAAAACAAAGGGCCCCCTAGTTTTACTAAAAAAAAGCAACATAAATTTTCCATGATTATTTGATACACAAAATAAAATACATGCCATCCATGTTGTTCATGCCACAATCTATCGATTGTGTTATAGTAACAAGAACAAGCTCTATAATTGTAAAGATTCAACCTGGAAACTAACATACTTTTGAAGTTCAACATTAAGGATTCTGTTAGACAGGGTTCCAAGGATTAGCAGTACCTTAATTGTTGCTAGAGCTGAACAACAAACTCTCCCATAAATGTGGAGTTGATGAGAGATTATCATCTACTACCATTGAAAGCATGGTTCTACCTTTTCAGTGGCCGCTGTATAACGGAAAATGTTTTGTTAGATATAGATATCTTTATATCCAATGGGTAAGTTGCTTTCCACAAAATTATAAGCCTGGAGAAAATTTCTGCCACTATGTTGCATGATCTAAAACCAACAAACATTTTTTTTGGGGGGGGGGGGGGGTGGGGGGGAAAGAGATGGAGAGAGAATTCTCTTCTTAAGTTAGTTGGACAAACCAATAAATACAGTACAAGTTGAAGAGAACTTACTTTTGGCCCACGATTGGTGGTTGAAAACCGTCTATTAGACCTTGTGTCTGATTCTTGTACCATCTCAGGACTATCTAACTTGTAAAATGTTTGTAGAGCTCTCACAATGAACGGTCGCACTAAATTCACTTCCATTGCTGTTAGATGTTCAAGCTGCAATTTCAATTCCAAAGTTTAGAGGCTACAAATGATAACGACAAAATCAATTATTTTTTCCTCTCTTGTGCATTTGTGTATCTCCCTCCCTCCCTCCCCTATTCTACTCATCTTTCACTCTATTGCAGTCACAGTTCATTAAGTACCTTCAGGGCAAGTAAACAGCCATAAGGTTATGGTGATTGAGAAAATAAATGAAACATATTCTTGCACATTGATGACGCTAGGTTATAACATATTTTATGCAAAAAAATCACCTCTCAAGCTTGAGTCAAAAATAAATAAATAAACAAATAAATAAACGTTTTTAAAATGACAAGCATTGAGAATGACAAATGATTTAAATAAAAGGAGTGTAACAACAATTAAAAAAGCATAGACCTTATTTGATAAACTCCTCCCACCCACCCACCCCCCCCCCCAAAAGAAAAAGAAAAAAGAAAAACAAAATCAATGGAAGTCAGGCTGGCAGATCACCTGTAACTCAGTAATACCTACTTGTAAATGTGCAATTTTGGTAGGGAATGAACAAATGGGAGAAAGATGCAAGCAACTCAAGAGTCAGGGGAAAAAGATCAGGTAATGAGGAACACATCAAAAATTTTGTTTACTGGGGGATAGAGTGTGGGTGTCAAATCAACCACAAATCCAGGAAAAGTAGTAAGAACTTGGAATATAGCGGCCATCTAATTGTTAGGGTATGTTTATTTGGTTTCCTGCTTACTACTTCAGGTCAAACTTTTTGGATACTTAAAAAAGTTAGATTCTAAATTGAGGTTGCACCAGTGAGAAGCAGACACACTCCACGTTCAGGTTTTATCAAGGCATATAATCATGTCTGCAAAGAAATTATCCTTTTTGAAAGGAATATGCTGAAAGAAGTTCTTTTTTTTTTCTTTTTTATTTAACATATAACACAGTCAACACACTCCCCAAAATGAGAATATAGGCATAGGACTAATTATCTATCTTCATGTTACTAAATAACAATGCATCTGTGTGGGGGAGGGGTTGGAGGGGCGAAGTATACCTTTAGTGCAGTTGTTCTCTGGGAAATCACCTCCAAGCCAGTCCCAATTTTGTGAAACCTGACGTCCTTGATGTCCTCAATGAGAGACCTCACCTATGACAAATATTTGGAATGAAATCTTTGTCCTCTGACATATAAAGTAATAAAACTAAAGCTATCTTCGAGCTTACCATATAAATGTCAGGAATGTCGTCACGAGCACTACATCAAACAAAATTTATCATCAATGTTCTTCTAAGCAAAGTAGAAATACAATTACTCATGGAAACTCTTACTGGTCAAACAGAAGCCTTGAAATTTCCACATAATGAAATGGCAGTGGCTGAAAGGACTTCTGAGAGTCCCGCTCTGCTTCCAAAACCTGGGTCAACTTTTCTAGTCGAAAAAACAAAAAATAGTAAGAAAGCTAATATTCATGATTTTGTGCACCATTAAAAGCAATGATATTCCAAGACTCCAACAGCATACAATTACCACTGGAAGCATTGACCAATTCCTACGAATTCTTCTTAATAATTCTCAAAATCAGCAAATGTCATTGATACTCTTTAAGACCTAAGATGTCAAGCATACAGCTATTGGCAAATATGTGGCCTCTCCTCAACCCATACAAAGTGAATGTTTTGTAGGAGGGATGAAAAGAGTATAGTGACATGAGGTGGAACAACAAAAAAGAGATAATGAACTGAATATAGAAATAAATAATTAGGACCTCAAATGTCGCAACTGATTAAATATTTGACTATATTTTTTATGACAAACTCAAATAGCAATCCTTTTATGTATATAGAGTAATTGACGAAATAATTAGCTAAGAGAAGAAAACAATAAGGATAATGGCACAATTAGAGTTTGGTCATCACAATATACATATATATAATAGAGAGAGAGAGAGAGATTGTGCAAATTATTTTAATCACAAGTTATATTTCAATAAAACCTATAAAGTAGCCCAAGAATAGTTTTACAACCTAAAATTGCATCATAATTCGAAAAGAAATTGTTAATGCTACTACGATTTCTCATGCATGAACAGAATGTCACACGGCATTGTGCAATAGTTGTGGTTATTACCAACATTCATAGAAAGTAAAAATTGTGATACATATCGATGACATGTAGTGGAGCTGCAAGAGAAACACATCCAATAACTAGCTCAAAACACTTCAATCAAGGAATAGACACATCAAAAAGGACGCCAAACAATTTCAAGCCCCTCCCCCCCCAAAAAAAAAAAGAAAAAAAAAAGGCTGCAAATAGATGAAGCTACTCAAGTTCAAATCTTTGACTCATTAAAGTCTGTCTGAGATTGGCTTTGCTATGCAACCAAACCGAAATTTAACACATTTTGAAACTGATTGATTTTTCTAATATCAACATAAAATCGGCTTCATAAGCTCAGAACAATGTATAAGATCACCCATGTATGCTTTGCCTGTACTTGCTAGGTTCGTGAGTTTTGTGGGGTGACTCGTGAGCCCCGGCTTTACCCTTCCAATATAAGCCTTGGGAAGGTTCCTTACCACCCCCCCCCCCCCAAAAAAAAAGAAAGAAAAAAGGTTTAGATGATGTGTAATACCAATCTACTCGGGCTCCATCTATGATTGGCTCAATTAGAACTCTTTTGAGATCAATTTGAAAGATAACAAAAGCCACAAAGCTTATGCAGGTTGTCAACCCAAAGCTTGACCAGTCCATTAATCCACTTACTCACAGCCTATCATCTCCCTGCATCTCTTTGGACTCTTTGGAACACGCATTTGTCAAGAGACATGAAAGGTGAAGGAAAATTGTAGAAAATAAATATGAAGTGAAAAATTCAAATTTATTCCAATTTGTTGGTTGAGTTAAAAAAAGAAAAAAGAAGAAAATTAATACTTAGTTGTGAAAAAAAAAATAATTTTTACTTGGTTAAGTAAAAAAAAGATTGCATAAATTATTAATTTTATTTTCCCTTTCGCTTTTCTTTTCCCCTTCACAAATTGATGTTCCAAACATAGCTTAAAGAGGAAATTAGTATCACTATCGTCATCGCAAATAATAAATTGCATAAAAAACAATTCTAATAATTTGGGATCTATTCCACCAAAAAATCAAGCCCAGCACAGTGCGTGTTAATGCCTCCTACTCAAAATCAATTGACAAGGAATGGAGAGGCACATCTCTTACCCCAGTTTGGGAGGGAACTATTTTATTAATGTGAGATAATGCAAACTCACCGACGGACATCCACTCCGGGGGTCGAATTGTGCATTTCCCTCTCTTCTTCAAAGCCACTGCAAGCCACAATGGTACTTGTGTTGCTATTTGCGGATGAAAAGGCCCAAAATCTCCCTGTAAATTCACGTGCGAACATAAGCATACATTCAATTTCTACAAGTATATATGTAGAGAGGGAGAGTGTGTAGAAGTTAAATACAGATATCAAGTTGAGAGTGTCCATTCTCATATTTGGGACAATTTCGATCAGTTCGTCCTCGGCGAGAAACTCCAACTGAGATGTTGAAAAACGAACATCAGTATGTCAAAAATCCGATTTCATGGTAAAGAGATTAACCGATGGAATTGTATGTGAATGGAGGAGAGAGAACCTCGGATGCTGAAAATCCTGAGCCATGCGGATCGGACTGGGCAGCCATTTCTGAGAATTCGATTCGACTCTGAAGCTTATCACTGTGAGGAAGATGTTGCAAGTCCGTCGATTTGAAGAACGCCGAGGAAATGCAGATTGGCTTTGGAAAGCCAGGTCAAAGCCAGGTGCGGACTGCCGAGGCAATGAACCCTAGTTTTCCAATGGCGGGAAACAGAGATTTGCTTGGCCCCGGTTTGATAACTTTGATTAAAAAAAAAAATTACAAAGTACTGATATAGTTTTTAAAATTATACCTACTTTTCTATTATTTAAATTTTGTTACAAATTTTCTCTAAATAAATAACAACTATTAGCCATTTGATCATAAAAATTCAGTAACTATTTGGAATGTCAAATTTTGTCCCTATAAAAAAAAAAGTATGCGAATTTTAAATCTTAATGTGATATTTGATTTCTTTTTTTATTTTTTATTTTTTATTTTTTATTTTTTATTTTTGACTCATTTGTCATTTTGCGCTTTTGAAAATAAAAAAACCAGCTCAAAACACATTTAGTCACTTATATTTTTAAATTTTATTTTAGAAAATAGAAAATAAATTTACACATAAAATAAAAGAGACAAAAGTTAATTTTGAGTGTTTTCAATTAAAAATAAAAAAATTTTTAAAATAAGAAAAATAAAATATTTTTTTATTTACTTCTTTTAGGATTTTTAAAACATAAAACATATAAAATAGAAAATAGAAAACAGAAAATCAAACCAAATGCTACCTAAGTGTTTGATGTACTCTTTGAAAAATGTAAAAATAATTAATAAAAATTAAAAAAATTTGATAAAAGTTAGAAAAAAGTTAAAAAAAAAAATTAGAAATTTCTGATATGAAGATAGTTGAAAAAAAAAGATTAAAATTTTTAGAGAAAGTAAGAAATTTTTTTTTTTTTCAAATTTAACACTCAAAACACACTTTAAGATTTTTGGGGTTAAAAATTATAGTAAGTTATGATCCAGGCAAATTTAATTATTTCAAAATTTTTAGGTAAACCACCTTCAAAGACCATTATTAGATAAACCACACTCAAAACTACTCTATTGATTATGTCAAATCTCAATAGTTGCAGTGACCAATTATTCAAAAAAAAAAAACTCAAATCAGTAATTCAAAAGTTAAAATAGTTGAGAATTATTATAAATAACACATTTAAATTATAATTATTAATTAAAAAAAAGTAGACACTGTCACGCCTCGGATTTTCATAACCGAATGCCCAGGGTGACTTAGGATTTATTTGTTGAGTATAAAAATAAAATGATAATAACACGCTATCACACCCCAGAATTTTCCTCCAAATTGGGGTTGACCCGCAAGAAAAATTTAAGATATTCAAAATCTCTTGTTTATCCCAAACAATATTTATAAGTCATTGGACTGAATCATTTGATAAGATTTCAACTACAGGACACAAAATAAAGATAGAGAAAAATATTACAGAGCTATCTAAGTGTCCCAACCACGCGATTAACATTACATACTAAATAAAAGTAAATTAGGTCTAAACTTAATAATTACAATCATCCAATAATTATTACAGACCACAAAAATAAAGTCCTCCAGCTCAGTGCAGGAAAGAAGAAAAAAATAGATAACTCTTCTGATGAAATATTTAAGAGAAATTAATCTCTTTCCAGCTCATCTTCATTATCCCTGTACTTAATATCATGAAAAAAATATTCTCACAAAGGGTGAGCTACTAAAGCCCAGTAATCAGAATCTCCTAGGTGCCTATATGCAGTGGTTGTAATGCTACACTGTATTGAATGACCTACTACAGTGAATGTGTTTAGGTGGCATACTGTTTATGCAATAATTAATTCAATAGATCCCAACTGAATAATGTAAATTATACTTACAACGGTTCGATGAAACCATCACCGTAACTACTATTTCACTTACATGTAAAAATAGTTAAATATTTATGTGTGTACCACAATGTAAGGATCTCAGATTCAGATCTTCAAGGTATCGGGATCAAACCCCGTAACGATACAGGTTTCATATATATATATATATATTTTATAAAATATTCATCAAGAGGAATTAAATATAATTAAATAATTCCAACACATCATTCATACATAAGCAAGAGAGATTGCCAATCATAGTAAAATTTGGTAAAAGAGTTTAATCTAATTCCTCATAAGATAATCATACTCCTATCCTCCTCTACCCCCAGCCTTAGGAACTAGTGACTTTACGGGCTTAGCATCCAATGCAAACCGACGGCGTCACCCACCAAAAACCTAGCCGTTGCGACCGGCTACTTGACTGGCCAGGTCAGAAGGGAGTATCTCCCTAATAAAATGTATATGTTTTCATCTCCATCTAAAAGGCCATTTCTATCCACCCATCACCCCATTGCCAAAAATAACTTTAGCACCGAATGCCTTAATTTCTTCTTACCCTTTTATATTCCCAAGGGTACCTTGTATGGAAATAAGACATTTTTAATAACAACCGGTGATATTCTCGGGCGATCAATCAAATGTGGGATTATTCAGTCACATGCAGTATATTTTTAAGTACTTTATCTAAATCCATAATTTAATAATAATTCTCAATAAATCAAGGATTTAACATAGTCACCAATATCATTATCACAAAAGTAGGTACTACATGTAAATTAACAAGTAGCAAGTAAAAAAATAATTTAGAATTCGAATTAGTATTTTAGTTAATTATTTTGATAAGTTTTCCGCACTACCTTTGATAAGAATAAAATTATTTTTAATGGTATATTAATTAAGTCGAGGTTGGCAGCTTAGTGGGCGGGCGACCCTAATTGTGATTTGAAGTCGCATGTTCGTTTAAAAATGAAAAATAAAAATAAATTTAATAAATACATTTTTATTATCAATTTTTAAAAATTTATAAATATAAATAAATAAAAACATCACCAAACGGATTTGAGTGACCATTGCAGCTGGTCTAATAAATTACTGGACACATGAGCGGATGCACATAGGGGAAGGGGGTCAATTGACCCCACTGAAAACAAAATTTTTGTAGAAAATAGTATAATTTTTGAGATATTTATGTACTTTTGCCCCTATAAAATATATATTTAAAAACAAATTGCCCCTATACTTTAAACAATTTACAAGTTTTGCCCCATTGGAAGCAAAATTTCTGTAAAAAACATATAATTTTTGAGATATTTTTGTATTTTGACCCTTATAAAATATATCTTTCAAAACAAATTGCCCCTATACATCAAGAAATTTACAAGTTTTGCCCCCATTAGAAGCAAAATTTCTTTAGAAAATAATATAATTTTTGAGGTATTTTTGTCTTTTTACCCCCGTAAAATATATCTCTCAAAATAGATTGTCCACAAGTCAAGTACACTGCCTTTATCGGCTTGACCCCATTGTAACAAAATCTTGGATCCGCCACTGGCTGGACACCAATGCCACCGAATCATCGCTGGGTCAAGAGGCTATCGCTAGGACACCATTTTCAAACCAGTCACCGCTGCTGTGAGGCCCTTACGACCGGACCTATCTCCTCTTCCTCCCCTTCTTTTCCACCACCACTCGCACCTACTTGTATATATAGATGATCTGACCCATCGTCGGACTGGTCACCATTATTGATGAGCAAGTGTGTTTTTAGGACTGTCAGTTAGTGGCTCCCGTGGAGATGAGCTCTGCAAGGTTGGTGGTTCATTGTACTGCCTTATTTTTCTTGTTGTGGTTAGGGTTTGTCTAACCCTAGTTTAACTGATAAAATTTTAGTTTTACTCCTTAGAGGTCACTAATTCGAGTTTCGAGTTTCTTCAGGATCACTGGAGGTTTATCTGGTCCTTAATTTCAAGGGCCTAGGAATTAGTCAAGGTACACGCAAGTTGGCCCAAACATCTTGAGATATCCAAAAAACAAAAAAAAAAAGTGGTTAGGGTTTGTCTGTCACCGGATAATGTTTAAGGTGGGACTTGCGCTTTGCCTTGTTAAGTCTCTCGAGAACATGTTTGTTTTGGGCCCGTTTGATAAAACTGTCAGTTTTTAGTTTTTGTGTTCAGTTTTTCAGTTTTTATGTTCAGTTTTTAATTTTTTGTTTTCATTTATATAGTAGAAAAAGAAAACAAAAACTTGAAAACACGTTTGGTACGATAATTGTTAGTTTTAGTAATTACAGTTGTTAATTAATTAAATTTAATAAATTTAATTATTTTAACTATATTAATCAGTAAAAATAATTTAATTCTATAAAAATAAAATATATTAAACATAATTTATTATAATTACTTTTAAAAACAATAGAATATATTTCCTGTTAATTAAAGTAATTAATTTAATTAAATTAACTTGATTTAATTAATTAATTATATTAATTAAATTTAATTATTTTTATTATATTATTTTTTCAAAATAATTTGATTCAATAAAAATAAAATAAAATATATTCAATATAATATAATTATATTATATATTAAAAATAATTTATATTAAATTTTTTATATTAATTTAATTAATTTAATTTAATTATATAATTAATTTAATTTAAATTAATTAAATGTATTTATTTTAATTATATCTTTATTAAAAATAATTCAATTTAATAAAAATAAAATATATTAAATATAATTTATTATATTATTAATTAAATATAATTTAATAAAATAATTTTATATTAATTTAACAAATTAAATTCAATTATAATTAATATAATTTGGTTAGTTAATATATTTAATATATAATTTCATATATTAAATTAATTATTGATAAAATTAATTATTAATTAAATTATATTTAATCTATTTTTACATAAATAAAAATAATATATTAATAATTTTGTATATAATATATTAATTTTATATATTAATATATTATTATTTAATATAGTAATATTAATAATATATATTAATTTTATATTAATATATATATATATATATATATATATATATATATATATATATATATTAATTTTATATTTAATATATTTTTACATAAATAAAAATAATATATTATTAATTTTATGTATTAATATAATTTTATATATTAATATAATTAATATATATTAGTATAATTTTATATATAATATATTAATTTTATATATTAATATATTATTATTTAATACAATATATTAATATAAAATTAATATATTACTAATTTATATATTAATATAATTTAATATATTAATATATTTTATATATTAATTTAATATCTTTATATGAAATAATAATAAATTTGGTAGTGACCGGAGATAAGTGAAAGGTAGTGGCAGTGGTGGCCGAAATATTTGTAACAACTAGTTAACGATAGTAATTGATGGTTGTAACTAGTAGTTGTATAAGAAATTGAAAACTGAAAATGAAAACTTAAGAAAACACATTTTCTATGTTTTCAGAGTTTTTAAAAATTTTGGAAACACTTTTCATTTTTTTGAAAACTAAAAACTGAAAACAAATTTACCGTACGCGTTTTCATGTTCAATTTTAAAAAAAAATAAAAACAAAGACAAAAAATTGAAAACGAAATGGTTACCAAACGGGGCCTTCGGGACAAAGGAGAATAAATTTTATTGTGGTAGTTTTTACCTTTTATTACATTAGTCTGGACAAAAGAATAATAATTATCTTGAGGATAACGATTACCGTCATATGGAGATAAATTATTACTCGGAAGAGGTGGGTAATAGAGGGTAATGGAAAAATTTTATCTCTTCTCGTTGCTCTATAAAATATTTCTTTATATCCTTGTAAAATCCTAGATAATATTTCCTATATAATTAATGAATATTATAAAATAATAATTTATTTAATTAAATTAAAATTAATTAATTATTAAATTATTTTATCAAAATAATATTAAATAAATAATAATTCACTATTAAAATAATTTATTATATTTTATTAAATTAATATTATTGATATATTAGCTTATGACTAAAATTATGTATTTTCTAAAATTAAAATTAATGTTTAATAAATAATAATTACTTATTAAAATAATTTTATTAAATGAAAACTATTTCCCGCAAACAATTATGTATTGTATTAATATAATTATTAAAATTAATAATTTATTTAAATAAACTAAAATTATTTGTTCTATTAAATTATTTTTTCAAAATAAAAATAATTTTTAACAAATAATAATTCATTATTAAAATTAATCTATGATAAAATTATTTTTTATAATTAATATTTTATTTAAAATTATATTTAATAATATATATTGTATTAAAATTAATTATTATTAAAATAGTAATTATTATGATGATTTATTAGAATTAAATATTAACTTTTACCCTTAGTCAATTTATCTTCATTTCAAACATAATTAAGTTTTATCTCTTTAAAATTTTTAGCATTCTAAATATAATATAATTATTACTGAATAATGTTTATTTTTTTAATTAAAATATAAATATTATAAATTCGTTACCCCAATAACTATTATCAGAATAATAATTATTTTGATAATATTTTACCCTCAAAATTTTTATCATGCACCAAACATGTCTTAAAAAGGAAAATTGAATAGGCTGCCTCTGCAAAGAATAGTAGCTAAAGCTGCTGGCTTTCCAGATTCATTGGAAGCATTTATAAGGGACCACCTCACCCATTTGTTATTTATTTATTTTTTTTTTATATTTGGAATAAAAAAAATAACTCCATTTCAAAAATCGTTGAAACATATTGAAAACTAGTAATAATCTATGTTTACGGCACTATAAATAAAATTAGTATTAAATTTTTTATATAAGTAGAAGCTTTGCACAAAATTCAAATAAAAAAAATTACGAAAATATATGGGTTTTAATTTTTTCAAAAATTTAGACCTTAACAGTTACTATATGTGTTTTGGTCTCTCTCTACAATTAATTTTTGATAAGTACTATAAAAAACACATAAATTATGATACTTTAATTTGAAAGATTCAATTTTCTAAAATTATGATTGGGCGAAGTTTAAGTTGGTAGTGGGGTCCACTAAAATATGGTGAAATTTAAAATATCCAATTTATTTTGTGAAATTGATGACAGTGTGGTCCACTAAAATAAGAATTTAACAGGAAGTTCAAAGTATAAAATGATCTTAATCGTTGAATAAAAGAAAAAATAATTTTTAATCGTTAGATCTTAGTTTATAAAGTGGACATTTTCAAAAATTGTCATATTTTATTATATAAATTTTTAAAATTTATTTAATTTTTATCTCATTATATGAATTACGAATTTATAATTTCTATCACATTCTATAACTTTTTTTTACTCCAAATGCTATTAAGTTTAAGCTCTTTTTAGAAATGATCCCAGGCATTTATTAAGGGTCAAGTGTCAACAAATACATGTCACATTTAATGAAATTGTGTATGGATAAAAAAAAAAAAAAAGTAAGTGCAAAATAGAGTGGCGGATCTTGTGAAGGATCGGGGGCATTTGCCCCCACATGATCCAAAGTGTTGATGGATATTATTTTATTAATTTTATTATTTTTAAGACATAATATGTAAAATACTTCCATTAAATTTAAATTTGTTCCTTTAAATATATTTGATAATTTTTTTATATTGTAAAATTAATTAAAAATTTATTTTATACTTTTTATTATATTTTTTTTTATTTTTGTCCCCACTCAATAAAATCTCTCTCTCTCTCTCTTGTTTACACATTTAGGAATTTGGTAGAAAATTATTGAAATTAAAAAGCAATATAAGCTATGCAAAGAAACTGTCACAAAATATTAGACCATAACTATATCTACCATGAAGCCAATCTTAAAGTTGCACGATTTTATAATGTCTCAAAATGGCAAGAAGTTGTGAGAAATTCCTTTCATATAGGCCAATGTCCCCCCTATATTTTGTAGTACATCTACCATTAACACAACTTAATAGCATTTCAAGGGCAAGGAACAAAAAGTAAGAGCGTACAATGGAACAGATCAAGCTCGAGGCGGATTAAGAGTAATATTTAGCCCCGAAAGGGGTAGTCGAGTTGGTTTGGATGGCGGGCTGAAGGGCCTGGGATCAATAGGTCCCGGGTTCAACTTCTCTTGGAGGCAGTCCTTCCTCTAATTGTGGAGGGCTATTTAACAGCTTTATCAGCTGAGCCGGTCAGTCAGGACTTGCCTAGGCTGGTTTACCTCCTCGTGGTTCTTTGCCGATTAGAGCCACGGGGTGGGTTTCACCCAGTGCGCACTCATGGGTAGCGGCTGCGGGTTTCTCCCCGACCCCAGAAAAGTAATTTTTAAATGACCAATGTACATAAAAAAATTTATAAAGATCCAAATAATTAGACTTTTTTTTGGTATGAACTGATTTTCTACGCTGCTCTTCCAACCGTGGCTGAGTGGAAAACTTGATCATCTGAAAGTAGCTCATCCTATAACACGAGAGCCCATCCTATAATAGACCAATAAAAAAGAAAAATGTACTTTAAGAGATTTTAGTCCCGTTTAGAGTAAGAAAAAATAAGATAAATTAAGATAAAATATGATTTAAGGTTAATTTTTGTGCCTTTTTTTCTGAATAAAAATAAATCGTGAGAGTGGTTTTTCAAATCCGTTCCTACCGATTCAAAATAATTCACATAAAATACCGACAATGATACTCGTTTGAAAGCTTTCGACACAAAGAATATGCTTGTAAAAAAAATTTACGCATTCGGTTAACCCACTTTCAGTTTTTTTTTTTTTTAACGAAATATTGAAACTTTTTAAAATTAGTAATGATGAAAAAATTAGAAGTATAAGGGTTGTTAAAGATTTATAGTGATTTTTGAAATTTGTTAGAAATGCCAAACGGAGCCTTCATATAGAGTGGTTGTTACATCTTTTAACTTAACTTTATGTTTGCAATAATTAAACTTTCTCTCTCTTTATTTTTTCCCCCTCCCTCAAAAGTATGAGATCAAATATCTGAAAGTAGCTCTCTCCGAATTTGCATGAATCATGCGTGGGTTAAAGGTTCAAAAACAAATTGTGATCTCTCTCTGATGACATCGCTTTTAAAGGCAATCTACACCTTGCAAAGGCTATAGGAACGTTCACACAGTGTGAATCAGGAAAAATTTTCTGACAAACATGGAAGAAAAGCATTGTTAGTCGGTGACCAACCGCAAATGAATTAATATTTTCTTTCCCATTCCATGTTATAATAATCAACTAATGAACCCAGCTAGTGGAGTGAATGTTCCAAGAAGTGGGAGCTGGTAGGTTTCTTGTGCAGCTCATATGACAACCTTTTCTTTCTTTCTTTTTCCTTTTTTTAATGTTTCTTGGACTATCATCATTCACATTGACCAATTGTTCATTAATCTTATTATGTTCCGTTATCAGATGGCTTGGCATCAATTTATCAGCCTTTGATGGTGATATACAGTAACGTGAATAACAGAGGAACCATGTGACCTTCAGACAAAATCAAAATCAAAATCAAAAGAAGGACTCTTAAAAGCTGATTCTTCTAAGAAACGCAAACTTTAGATAAAAAATGGGGGTGTTTGGGGAATTTGTGGTCGACATTGAATTTAATTTCGACTTTATGACATTATCCTTTTGAACCGTTTGATTAAAATATAACGGTCTAAATATATTTATATATTTTTTAATTAAACGCTATTTCAAAAAGTTTAGATCGTTGGATTTCAATCCAACTGTACAGACACTTGATGTCATGGAGTTGACAGCATGGTTGCTGTCTGCATCATCTTTATATATTTGAGAACCCAAATTTTACAAAAAGTTATAAAAAGTTTTAAATTTCGATAAATTTTTATCAACTTTTGGTTATTTTTATTTTGCATGCGTTTATTTTAAAATTTTAAAATTTTCAAACTGTATTAACTTTTGTCGATTGTTTTTGATTTTTCTGACCAAATTCATTTGAACAAGTCATTAAACCACGTTGGAAGAGGTCTTTTTAAATTTGTTCTCTAAATGCCAAAAAAATGACTGACATATTACCTTTTTACTAACATTTTATTTTTTCAAACACCCCAATAAAGGGACTTTTTCAAAAATATATAAAGAAATCAATACCAAATTTCCGAAAGGGAGAAAGAAATTGTACAATTAAACGCCTACGCAAATCACACAAGTAAAAAATATCATGCTCCTCTCCTTATGCATTTTTAGGTACAGTGAAGCTGTAAAATAATTACACAAGTTCATTATCACAATAAACTACCCAAACAAGCGTACATCTTGGAAATATGGGCTTTGATGTTTCGTTAAACCCTTACCCCCACAAAACCACGGAATTGGGAAGTCTTAAATTGTCTTTTTAACTTTAAACTTTTAAAGTTAAATTTCATCCGTTTATTTATAAACTAACTACTTGCTGCACTCAAGAAATTTAAACTTAGACAAAGATTCAGTGCTACATAAATTTGTAACAACGATGTGTTACATAAATTTGTAATAAAGATGAAGCAAGATGAAGTATTGAAGAAAGGAGAAAAGACAAATAAGAGGGTGTTTGGCACTTAAAAATTAGTAAAAAAATACCAAAAATTGATTTTTGTGTGTTTGGCAAAACCACAAATTTTTTCACTTTTTTGATTTGCTACAGTAAAAAGTACTACTCCATAATTACAACTTTTTTGATTTGTTACAGTAAAAAACATACCAAACATCCAAAAGTTACAACTTTTTTATTTTGTTACAATAAAAAATTTACCAAACACCAAAAAGTTACTAAAAAATACTAAAAATTCCACTTAGTTCAACCAAACACACAAAAAAAGACAAAAAAAAAAATAACCAAAAAATTACTAAAACTTAAGTATTTTTTTAACTTTCAAACACCCTCTAAATTGAAAGGTAATCAAAAAACATATGCTATTAAGGATAGAGGCAAAGGAAGGTTGAGCAAATAAAAAAAAAAAAGAAAGAAAGACGTGATACAAAAACAGGTTCTTTCTAACTTTAGGTGGTAGCATCTTCTTTCATCTAATTTTTTTTTAATATCTCTTTTTTAATATAATTACTTATTTATTCTTTTAAAAAAATAAGAATTTAAAATTTTAAATTTAATAATTAAATTATCTTTATAACAAATAAACGGTTGAGATTTAATTCCAAGCAACTAAAAGTTAGAAGTGAACTTTGTGCTCATATCCCCAAACAACGGACCCGTATGTTTTGAAGTTTCAGCTTAGGCAATTTCAACACGTCACAAGTCAACAGTCCATAGTCAAGTCCATGAAGCGTATCCCGGAGTTGTTTTTGGGATGGCGAGGAAGTCAATCTCTCTCTCTCTCTGCGTCTCTTCGCGGAAGGAGAAACAGATTATTGATATATATATATATATCGTCTCTTCGCGGAAGGAGAAACAGATTATTGATATATATAAATATATATATATATATATAGAGAGAGAGAGAGGAGTAGAGAGAGAGATCGTAAGAGCTCTGAGTCGATGGGGTCTTCATTCAGCACTCGAACCCAAGCCGAGAATCCTCCTCTTACTCGTCCTGAAGATGGTACTCTGCTCTTATCCTATTTTTCATTACATGCATAGCAAGTGATAGTCTGAGTTATGACTGCTCTTATATATGTTCCATTTAACTCAAATCTTATGAATAATTCGACCTCTCTCTGATGTGGCTTTTGAGTTTTGTTTGCTAAAAACTTAGACCGCATGTGGATTGTTTTTCTATTTTTTATTTTATATATTTTATGTTTTTAAAATCCCCAAACAAGGAAAGAGGAAAAAAAAAAAAAAAACCCATTTCATTTGATTTTTTTTATTTTTTATATTTAATTTTTTTTATTTTAGATTAAAAATATTCAAAAAGACTTTGTCATTTTTGTATTTTATGAGTGAATTCATTTTTTGTTTTTTAAAATAGATTTTGAAAAACAAGTGATTAAATGTATTTTGAGTTATTTTTCTTATTTTCATAAACTCAAAATAAAAAATATATTCAAAACAAATATACCAAATGATACCTTACATTCGGACAAACCCTTAATTTCTTAAAAGGGCAAGATTGACTTCAGTTTCAGTCAACTTGACGTCATCAAAATTAGAAGTAGTTGGATTTAATTCAATGGTTCAAATATATTTATTTATTTTTTATTCAAATTACTTTGGCTTTGTTTTGATGTGGCTAATTTGGTTAAGAATAAGGTTGTTTTTGATCAAGATTTATTAAGCTGTGTTTGCAGTGATTATTTGGTGAGAGAAAAATAAAAAAGTGCAAAAAATGAATGGAAAATGTAAAAAATATAAAATCCAATTGCATGATTTTATTGGAATAGATTAAAAAAATATAAAAAATAAATAAAATTATCAATAAATAAAATCTCTACTTAATTATTTTTAATTTCTGAAACTCATGCTTTTTAGTTTCATTCTTCATCATAATGCGGAGTGATTTTTATTTTGATTTTTTTTTCCTTGATGAATCTTGATCCAAACATAGCATAACAGAGAGAGAAATTGAAAGTGAATTTTACTTTTGTTGTTTGGTTTGTAATGGTAAATGAATTGGTTAACTAGTTTTTTTTTGGAAAAATATTTATTTATTTGCTTCTTATTGTCGTAGTTATATAAACAATAAAATAAATTTTGAATTTTTAACATTTTCCCTTCACAAATCCTAATTTCAGATGCACCCCAAGGAAAAAAATATAGATCTGAGAAATTAAAAATAATTAAATTAGAAAAATAATTTATCTACAAGTGTCTTTTATTTTCTTGTATTTTTTAATCCGCTAGAATAAGAACATGCATTTGGGCCAACTCAATTCCAGTAGCGGCCTAAGGTGAACCGGTAACAAGTGTTTTTTTTTTTTTTTTTTTTTCCATAAAAGTAAAAGAAATATTTTTATTAGGTATATAATATTTAAAATAAATGCCCCTTTAGTCCTTTTAAATAGCTAAAAATTGTAGCAATGAATCCCCCCAACATTAGTTGCCTAGATATTGAGCTAGCTTTGTTTGAGGTTCTATGTTTTGTTCCTCTCTCTCTCTCTCTCTCTCTTTTTGTTTTGTCTTTTCCCCTTTTATTTTTTTCTTGCCAAATCATCAATCCAAGCACACCCACTAGATTTTGTGCAGCGCTCTTCCAGGTGAAATGATTTATCTATATCTATTTGAATCCCCCCTTAACCTCTACCCAATTGATAACCTTTATAAAATTCTTTGGAAACAAATGGATTTAATAAAAATATTTATCTACCTCATTCATGTCTTTTTTAAAGATCGAGCTTGCCAAATTTTAAATTGCGTGATGGTAGATAGTCCAATTCAATTTTTTTCTTGAATGAAAACTGAATTACCACCATTTGGGTGGTTGTTCATTTGTCATGGGATGGGACTGATCAGCCTATTGATTGGAATTTGATTCAATGACGGCCAAATCTTTCTGGCATGAAACAGTAAACAAGTGATTGAGACTTACGAGGCCATTGAATTGTGCACAGTGTTGAACTCGGAACATGTCGTGAGCCCTATTCCTCAGACAGAGAATGAAATCTTGGCATCTCCAAATTCAAGGAGTTTTTCCTTTAGCGAGCTCAAAGCAGCCACTGGGAACTTCCGCCCCGATAATGTGTTGGGAGAAGATTCTTTTGGCCCTGTTTTCAAGGGTTGGATTGACGAGCAAACATTTAAAGCTGCAAGGGCGGGGACTGGAATGGCTATTAGTGTTAGAAGACTCAACCCAGAAAGTTTCTTTGGTCAGCAGGAATGGTTGGTAAGTGCTTTTTGCTTATTTGGCTTCAAAATGATCTTATTGGGGTATATGCTTTGATTTAGACATTGACTGATTAGTTAGGCATTTACTGCCAAGAATTTTTTTTTGCATGGGCCCAAAGCTAATACAATGTTGATATAGAGGAAGATTATAGGAGGATAACAATCTTATTGGTATTTAAGGCACATGGATTTGTCTAGTAAAATAATAAAAGAGAGGGCTGTTTGGGAGGGGGGCAATCTGTATATGTATAATTTAATTGAGAAATCCTATATAGTTCATGCCATTCTTTGCGATGTAGGGGGAAGTGGAGGTTGGGAGACGGCCCTGATCACAGTCTTAGGGTAGCTTTGTCCCTGCACACACTGCATTGGCATTCAAGAAACTAAAAAGTGGAATTGTCTTCACTGGTTGAGGGTATAATTTTTGGGTTGGATCGGACCTCCCCCCCCCCCCAAAAAAAAAAAAAGAGAAAGGGAGAGAGACCAGAAAAGGAAAGAAGTTTTATTGCTTGATCTTTCTATCTCCTTTAAATAATTGATGGTTCAATTCCATGAACAATAGATATATTATTGTGTCAACATGTTATCCTGATATCTTTGTTTGGTTTTTGAGCTCTTAGGCTATGTATGAATCGATGATTAGTCAAGGGAAAATGTAGAAGGATCAGGATTCAAAATTATCAATCTTGTTTGGTTCGTTGTGGAAAATGAGAGGGAAAAGGCAGGAGTTTGAGAAATTAAAAATTATTAAATTGAAAAACTATCTTATCAATGAATGACTTTTGTTTTCTTAATTTTTTTTAATCCACTCTATTAAGAACATGCATGTAAGATTTTACTTTTCCTTTTTATTTTTGCCCTTCCATTCCCTTCCCTTCCCTTCCCTTTTCCTTCCATGAATCCTCACTCCAAACACACCAACAGTTGTTGAAGTCTTCAAGTAAGATATTTCAATAATTTGTGGCACTTTTCAAACTGTAGACAGAAATTAAATATTTGGGGAACCTGTGCCATCCTAATATTGTGAAATTGATCGGATACTGCTCAGAGGATGACCACCGGCTTGTAGCATTTGAGTTCATGCCCCAGGGCAGCTTGGCAAATCATCTGTTTGGGAGTAAGTATTCCGTGTCCTTATTTCTTTAGGCAATTCAACATGTTATTCTTACGTTGTTTTCCGAAGAGGATCAACATTTCTACGCCCTTCTATCCTCAAAAAAAAAAAAGTTACATTAGATATTGTTTCTGAACAGATGGTTCTGGCTTTCAACCACTTTCTTGGAACCTTCGTATGAAGGTGGCTCTTGGTGCTGCTAAGGGACTTGCTCATCTCCATAGTCCAGAAGTAAAAGTCATATATCGTGATCTGAAACCTTCTGTTATCCTGCTTGATTCTGTACGTGGATTTTCTAATATTTGTTTTAGGGTGAATTTCACTTTGTCTCAAAAGTCTTACTTCATTTGTTTTAGTGTTGTTATCTCATACTCGCAATTGTTATCTGACAGAACTACAATGCAAAGCTTTCTAGTTTTGAGTTGGCAAAAGATTGGCCATCATATGACATAGACCATCTATCTACTAGGGTCATGGGCACGTTTGGGTATGCTGCTCCAGAGTACATAGCAACAGGTGTTTTAAATTGTCATCTTAATTTGTTCTGTTCTACATTTCATACCATTCTGTCTATTTTCTCTCTTTTTTTTTCGCAATTTTTTTCCAATCTTGGGCATCTGTTATTTGGAATGAGAATAAATCATTTTTGGGCAAATTTCACTTTGACCAAAATCTATTTCAGGACATGAGTTTATATGTATGAGTTAAGGGTCTAATATATTTAGTAGTTAAAATGTTCTCTTCAGTGACTTTGTTGTTCCCACATTCCCATTGTTAGTAAGTCTTAGTAGGAAAAAAATCACTGACGAGAACATTGCAACTAATAAAAATCTTAGAAGCTCCGTTTGAACCGGCAAAAAATTCTAAAAAATTAAAAAAATGCTGAAAAATTTTAAAAGTTATTTATTTTTTATCTCACGGCACGAATTACGAACCCACAACTTATTTTATTTTATCTCATTTTATATCACTTTTTGTCACTCCAAACGCACCTAAAAAGTGTATATATATATATATATATATATATATATATATATATGTATGGTCTTGAAATAGAATTTCGAGTAAAAGTGAGAGTTTAAAATGAAAATTACCCTTATTAGCATCTTTATTCCAATTCCAACTTCATATAGCTATGGTTGTTGCTACAATGAACGCTAATTTTATGTGTCTGGTTCAACTCAAGTCTCATTTCATCTCCTCTAATCCTGGTTGTTCACTCTCCTCATATGAAGGTCATCTAACTCCCAAAGCGGACGTGTACGGTTTTGGGGTTGTTCTCCTAGAAATGCTGACGGGCAAGCGAGTGATCGACAATAGCCGTCCGCAAACTGAACACAACCTTGTTGACTGGGCTAGACCCTACCTGACCAAAAAACGCCAGATTCTTCGTGTTATGGACGCCAGTATTGAAGGCCAGTACCCGCTAGATGGAGCAGTAAAAGCAGCAACCATTGCAAGCAAATGCCTAGCAAATGATCCCAGCTTGAGGCCAACCATGGATGAGGTTGTCAACACATTTGAGCAACTTCAAGACACTGGCAACACTGCAAGCTAAGAATCATGAACGGATACAGATACGAGGTAGAGATATGGTATGGGCACGAATCCAGATGCAAGGATTTCAAAAACACGAGAATATAGTGGCAATGATACGGTGAAAAAAATATGATATTTGTTAATTAGCTTTATATATATATATATGAACATAATATCCAAACCATAACTGATGTGGAAGCTTGAAACAATTTGCTTATTGCCAGGTTATGTTTTTTAAAAGCGGAATTGACTAGATTTATCGGATAAGGGTCATCTTTGTGCGCAGACAATATCTTCCCCTAATGTGGAAGTTTGGTATGTGGTAGTATATAAGCATACAGCTTTTAAGAGATCTGATTTATTTTCAAGTTTCTGGGATTTGTCTGTCATATATATTTACTAAGTATTATCCGTGCCAATGGCACGAAAGCAAAGCATAATTTGACTTGTAGAAAACTCAAATTTAAATTTGTAATTAAAATAAATTTTTAATGCATAAATATTTTTTGCATGGCATCCCCTCTTATCTCGGGAAAAGAAATAATGCTGTTCTGCCCAGCATCTGTCTCTCTCTATGTCATGTACACAATTATCAAATGTACACAGTTATCAAATCAATAAAATAAATCAAATGAATATTATTTTTAATATTTAAATTTTAATTTAAGAACAATCAAATTAAATTTTAAATATTATTTTTTAAAACTTAGTTAACTTTGTTTAATATTCATTCATATAAAAAATATTTTAAAAACATATATAAAAAAATCTAAAACGGAGAAAAAAATAAGAGTATATTTTTATGTAAAGTGACCAAAAAATAATTAAAGTGGAGAGGAAAAAAATAATTCTGACCAATAAATAAATTCAGCAGTTAAAAATATAAAAATTTAAATTATTTAAAATTAATTATTATATAATAAATTAATTATTCTAATTTGTATGTATTTAAAAAAAATTAGTTTTCTAATGGTGTTGGTATATTGTTAATGAAGTTCATTCTGTGTTGCTATTTAATTAGTATGTTTTTTAAAATATTAGACCACAGTTGAAAATTGAAAGAACGTAAAATATATGATGAAAAAATAAATAATATAAAATAATATAAAATATAGTAAACTATTATTTATAAAATTTAAATAGATTTCGGATGTTTAATTTATCAAAATTATCAATTTTTACTATTATTGTTTTTCATTAAAATTTTTGTACTATTATTATTTTTTTCCCCAACCACACAGTCGCCTTAGATTTTTTTCACTACTACAGAGAGATAACACAAATAGTATAAAAGTAAAAGTATTTAAAATTAATTATTCTTATTTTACTTACCAAAAAAATTCTTATTTATTTATTTGTACTTATTTTATTATTTATGGCATGTTTGATTGATAAAAATTAATTAAAAATTATCAATTCTTAACTTTTTTTCTTTTTTAATAAAATCTTTATATCAAATCTTTTTATTTTTACCGTATCTTTTAATCAAACTTTAACTAACCAAACACTCCTTTAATTAAAATTTGTCAAGTGACCGAAAATAATTAAAGTGGAGAGGAAAAAATAATTCTGACCAATAAATAAATTCAGCAGTTAAAAATATAAAAATTTAAATTATTTAAAATTAATTATTATTTATTATATAATAAATTAATCATTCTAATTTGTATGTATTTAAAAAAAATTCAGTTTTCTAATGGTGTTGGTGTTGGTATGTTGGAGAGAAAAATAAAAGTGTATCTTTTTTGTAAAGTGATGGAAAATACAACTAAAGTGGGAGGAAAAAAATAATCCTGATCATTAAATAACAGTTAAAAATATACCAATTCAAATTATTTAAAATTAATAGTGTAAAAGTATATGTATTTAAAATTAATTATTAGTTATTATATAGTTAATTAATTATTCTTATTTATTTACTTATATTTACTTTAAAAAATTTAATTTACCTTAAAAAAAACCCAATTTCCCAGCAAACCCACCCCAACTAAAGTATATGTTTTAAAAAAAAAAAATCTAAATTGGAGAGAAAAATAAGAGTGTATTTTTTTTTTTGTAAAGTGATCGAAAAGACAACTAAAGTGTAAGGAAAAAAATAATTTTAACCAAATTTAAATTCTTTAAAATTAATTATAATAATAAAGTAATTATTCTTATTTATTTATTATATTTATTTTAAAAAAAATTTAATTTATCTTAAAAAAACCCCAACTTCTCAGTAAACCCACCCCACACCCCCCGACCCTAACCCCTGTATGGCCTACCCCTCATCCCTACTCTCTGCCCGCGTGGCCCACCCTCCATCCCCATTTTTTGCCCGCATGGCCCCACCCCTCACTCTCTGCCCTCCCTCACTCCCCCCCCACACTCTCTCTCTCTCGTTAGCCGTGGCCCTCGCGCCCCTCCCCATTTAACATACACATAAGTGTTACATCCACAGGCTGAGCTCTTTTATATAATAGATATATATGTAGTTTACCTTGGAGCAACAAATCTAGAGCATAAGAAGCTTTTCTTCGTTTTTGAGCCAATCATTCATTCAATGCAAGATCAATGTATCCAGATGATGAAATGAGAGACCTTTATACTAACGCTTTTTGCAAGGGAGTTCTCGTGATCGTAGAAAGCAATCGCACGACCGCGACCCTTTTTTACTGTCACACCCGAAGTTACCATGAATTTGTCACTCTCAAATAGCTCCTAGGGTACGCCTCCCCTAAATCGAACCACTGTCCTTTAAGAATTATTGTAACCTCCTAACTCAATACCTTTGCAAGGGTATTAAATTGGGAAAAGCTTTGTTTGTTAGTGGCTCCGTTTGGAGCTAAACAAAATAAATTAAAATCCTATAAATCTCTACAAACACGAATTACGAGACAGTAAAATTTAAATTCTTCACTCACTGTGCGAATTACTAGACATTTATTTTTATACTTTTATTTTATTTTTTACACTTTTATACAACTCCAAACACACCCAGTATTAGTTGGGAAAATAACTTGACCTAAATTTTAAAATTTGAACATTTTTGGTAACTTAACTTAATTTAACCTAACTTATTTAAATAGGGTTGAATTTGAATTTTTTCTAAGTAACTTAACTTAAATTAAATTAATTTACTTAATTAATTTAATTAATATGAAATATATTTTATTAAATTATTTTTAATAAATAATAAAATTAAATTAATTAATTTATTTTAATTAATTTAACTAATATTAAATATATTTTATTAAATTATTTTAATAAAATTTATAATTAATTTAATTTAATTTAGCTAATATTAAATTTATTATATTAAATTATTTTTAATAAATATCATAATTAAATTATTTACATTATTATGAAATATATTTTATTTAATTATTTTAGTAAATAATGTAATTATATTGCAATTAATATATTTTATATTTACTAGATTAAATGATATAATTTATATTTTTATTCATTATTTTTAATAAATAATATAATTAAATTAAATTAATATGATATATATTTGTTAAATTCAATTAAGTTTTTAAAAATTAATAAAGCTACATATTTTATGAAAATAAAAAATTAATCATTGTACACAAAATTGTGTCTCCAAACGCAGTTTCAGTTTTTATTTTAGAAAAAAATGATAATAGAAAATAAATAACAAAAAATATAAACAGATAAATTAAACAAAAAAACAATAGCGTTATCAAATGGTCCAATTTTTTTTTTCTTTTGTTCATATAGTTTCAAGTTGGATGTTGTATGTATATGGGACAAAAATGAAAGTAATGAAGTAAAACAATGGCAAAAGTAGTAAAAAGTGACTAAAGTAGGACGTTGAAAAGTTAAGATTGATTGCCTTTTGTATTATAGAGATAGATATATAAAAGTTTATCTAGGGTGGGATAGTAGGATTCTCACTTGACAGCTCAATTTATAAGAATGTCATATGAATTTCCCATCTAGAGCTCATTGTTCTACTATGTCAAAAACCAAATCACAATAGTTTTCTTCTTCTAAGAATTTAACAAGCTACTGTGGATGAAGGGAATTCATCTGAAATGGTAGTAAAATATCAATGACCCAAAATCACAACGGATACACTAGCATGTGTTTGTACTTGTCGACTACATTAAACAAGAAAGTGAATGCATCACTCTCTACCTGAGAACTTTCTAATCATGGGACTCTTTTAAGTATATTCAATTTCTGGATAGTCTTAGATCTATCTCATCTCAAAAGTTAATTCGTGGGGTGATATTTTTCCTCACACTTATGCTGATTATCAGTTCCTTCTACAACTGATGTGTGACACCTTAATAATCTCTCCTTTTACATATCAAGTCTTGAGTCGGATGCAGTGACAATCCATTCATCTCGA